>JARQOC010000007.1:206928254-207370461 GCA_033576535.1 Allobates femoralis | reverse complement strand
GGTCGGACACTCTTCACCCTGGCCCGACACTCTGCACCCTGGTCCGACACTCTGCACTTTGGTCGGACACTCTGCACTTTGGTCGGACACTGCACTTTGGTCGGACACTCTGCACCCTGGTCCGTCACTCTGCACCCTGGTCCGACACTTTGCACCCTGGTCCGACACTCTGCACCCTGGTCTGTCACTCTGCACCCTGGTCGGACACTCTGCACTTTGGTCGGACACTCTGCACCCTAGTCCGTCACTCTGCACCCTGGGCCGACACTCTGCACCCTGGTCCGACACTCTGCACCCTGGTTCGACACTCTGCACCCTGGTTCGACACTCTGCACCCTGGTCCGACACTCTGCACCCTGGTCCGACACTCTGCACCCTGGTCCGACACTCTGCACCCTGGTCCGACACTCTGCACCCTGGTCCGACACTCTGCACCCTGGGCCGACACTCTGCACCCTGGGCCGACACGCTGCACTTTGGTCCGACACTCTGCACTTTGGTCCGGCACTCTGCACTTTGGTCCGACACTCTGCACTTTGGTCCGACACTCTGCACTTTGGTCCGACACTCTGCACTTTGGTCCGACACTCTGCACTTTGGTCCGACACTCTGCACTTTGGTCAGACACTTGGCACCCTGGTCCGACACTCTGCACCCTGGTCGGACACTGTGCACCTTGGTCAGACACTCTGCACCCTGGTCGGACACTCTGCACCCTGGTCGGACACTCTGCACCCTGGTCGGACACTCTGCACTTTGGTCGGACACTCTGCACTTTGGTCGGACACTCTGCACTTTGGTCAAACACTGTACACCCTGGTCCGACACTCTGCACTTTGGTCAAACACTCTGCACCCTGGTCCGACACTCTGCACTTTGGTCAAACACTCTGCACCCTGGTCCGACACTCTGCACTTTGGTCAAACACTCTGCACCCTGGTCGGACACTCTGCACTTTGGTCGGACACTCTGCACTCTGGTCCGTCAATCTGCACCCTGGACCGACAATCTGCACCCTGGCCCGACACTCTGCACCCTGGTCGGACACTCTGCACCCTGGTCGGACACTCTGCACCCTGGTCGGACACTCTGCACTTTGGTCGGACTCGCTGCACCTTGGTCGGACACTCTGCACCTTGGTCGGACACTCTGCACCCTGGTCCGTCACTCTGCACCCTGGTCCGTCACTCTGCACCCTGGTCCGTCACTCTGCACCCTGGGCCGACACTCTGCACCCTGGTCGGACACTCTGCACTTTGGTCGGACACTCTGCACCCTGGTCCGACACTCTGCACCCTGGTCCGACACTCTGCACCCTTGTTCGACACTCTGCACCGTTGTCCGATACTCTGCACTTTGGTCGGACACTCTGCACCCTGGTCCGACACTCTGCACTTTGGTCGGACACTCTGCACTTTGGTCGGACACTCTGCACTTTGGTCGGACACTCTGCACTTTGGTCGGACACTCTGCACTTTGGTCGGACACTCTGCACCCTGGTCCGACACTCTGCACCTTGGTCGGACACTCTGCACTTTGGTCGGACACTCTGCACTTTGGTCGGACACTCTGCACCCTGGTCGGACACTCTGCACCCTGGTCGGACACTCTGCACCCTGGTCGGACACTCTGCACTTTGGTCGGACACTCTGCACTTTGGTCGGACACTCTGCACTTTGGTCAAACACTGTACACCCTGGTCCGACACTCTGCACTTTGGTCAAACACTCTGCACCCTGGTCCGACACTCTGCACTTTGGTCAAACACTCTGCACCCTGGTCCAACACTCTGCACTTTGGTCAAACACTCTGCACCCTGGTCGGACACTCTGCACTTTGGTCGGACACTCTGCACTCTGGTCCGTCAATCTGCACCCTGGACCGACACTCTGCACCCTGGCCCGACACTCTGCACCCTGGTCGGACACTCTGCACCCTGGTCGGACACTCTGCACCCTGGTCGGACACTCTGCACTTTGGTCGGACTCGCTGCACCTTGGTCGGACACTCTGCACCTTGGTCGGACACTCTGCACCCTGGTCCGTCACTCTGCACCCTGGTCCGTCACTCTGCACCCTGGGCCGACACTCTGCACCCTGGTCGGACACTCTGCACTTTGGTCGGACACTCTGCACTTTGGTCGGACACTCTGCACCCTGGTCCGACACTCTGCACCCTGGTCCGACACTCTGCACCCTTGTCCGACACTCTGCACCCTTGTCCGACACTCTGCACCGTTGTCCGATACTCTGCACTTTGGTCGGACACTCTGCACTTTGGTCAGACACTCTGCACTTTGGTCGGACACTCTGCACTTTGGTCGGACACTCTGCACCCTGGTCCGACACTCTGCACCTTGGTCGGACACTCTGCACTTTGGTCGGACACTCTGCACTTTGGTCGGACACTCTGCACCCTGGTCGGACACTCTGCACCCTGGTCCGACACTCTGCACCCTGGTCCGACACTCTGCACCCTGGTCCGACACTCTGCACCCTGGTCCGACACTCTGCACCCTGGGCCGACATTCTGCACCCTGGGCCGACACTCTGCACCCTGGTCCGACACGCTGCACTTTGGTCCGACACTCTGCACTTTGGTCCGGCACTCTGCACTTTGGTCCGACACTCTGCACTTTGGTCCGACACTCTGCACTTTGGTCCGACACTCTGCACTTTGGTCCGACACTCTGCACTTTGGTCCGACACTCTGCACTTTGGTCAGACACTTGGCACCCTGGTCCGACACTCTGCACCCTGGTCGGACACTGTGCACCTTGGTCAGACACTCTGCACCCTGGTCGGACACTCTGCACCCTGGTCGGACACTCTGCACCCTGGTCGGACACTCTGCACCCTGGTCGGACACTCTGCACTTTGGTCGGACACTCTGCACTTTGGTCGGACACTCTGCACTTTGGTCAAACACTGTACACCTTGGTCCGACACTCTGCACTTTGGTCAAACACTCTGCACCCTGGTCCGACACTCTGCACTTTGGTCAAACACTCTGCACCCTGGTCCGACACTCTGCACTTTGGTCAAACACTCTGCACCCTGGTCGGACACTCTGCACTTTGTTTCCAACTTTGATTTTTATTAATTTTTTAAGTCATGTCAACAATCAGAACAATACCAAATGTGATTTCATAATAATAAGTCCACATTACATTTTCCAATATCAAAATTCAAGAACATCAACATATATTCTCCATATATTACAATTGTTGTGAGTCCATGGAGAGATCCCATATCTGCCAAGTCTGGGTAAATTTGTCCATTGTGTTATGAAGCGTGGCAGTTAGTTGTTCCATTGATCGGAGGTCCTTTATCCGTATGAACCAGTCGGACAACGAAGGTGGAGCCCTCTTCCTCCAATTGAGGGATATCAGGCATTTTGCTGCCGTAAGAAGAAGCATTAGGAGTTTGCTCTTGGGTTTATTCAAGCTTAAAGGGAACAGATTTAAGAGGTATAGAGCAGGGTCTACGGGTAGAATATGACCCATAACCCGTGTCAACACTGTTGCTATTGACCCCAAAAGCCTCGGATTATCGGGCAGGACCAAAATAGATGGTATAATGAGGCATTTCTCTGGTCACATCGCCAACAATTATCAGGTATTGCCGGGTTGAACTTATGAAGCATCTCGGGGGTGTTATACCATGTCATCAAAATTTTCATCTGATTCTCTTTGTATAGGGTATTAATTGACGTTCTGAAGGTTCTCTCCCATATCACCTTCCACATCGAATCAGAGATTTCCCGTCCTAGCCATGTTTCCCATCGTGCCATATAGGCATGTTTGAGGGGACCTTGGATACTTCGAGAGTTCAAAATAGCATATATATCTGATATTAGACCCTTTGTAGAGGGTCCCCGAGAGCAAAGGGTTTCAAATTGGGTTGGTTTAGTATATTTATTAACTCCCATGATCGACGCGTGGTAGTGAATTATTTGTCGGTACGAAAAGCCAAGGGTTACCGGTAATTTATAAAGCGAGCATAGTTCAGTAAAAGAGCGTATTTTGTGGGTAAGTGGGTTTAGTATATCACGGAAACAAAAGAGGCCTGCTTCTGCCCATTTTCGCATAGTAGCAGAGTCCATGGCTCCCGAAATGTGTGGGCTATACAAGAAAGGGGTCAGAGAAGAGGTGTGTGTCGCCATCTGAAATTTAATCCTGCATCTATCCCAAATGCCTCTGGTGAAAGACATTGGTCCCAACAACATTTTGGAGGGAATCTCCGAGGGTTTGCCCCATATCAATGAAGCAGGGTGGTATGGAGCTAGCCATAATTGTTCTACCTCTGACCATCTGGTACAAGCTGACACTGTCGTCCAGTGAGACAAATGGCGTAGGTGCGTAGCGTAGTAGTATAGTAAAATATCTGGGCATGCAACACCTCCCTGTCGTCTTGGCGCACAAAGGACCGAGGCTGGTATTCGATGTCTCCCCGAATGCCAGATAAACTTCATTAAAAATGACTGGATTCTTTTTAGAATTACTACGGGTACTTTTACTGATAATGTTTCAAATAGGTATAAAAACCGGGGTATAATGGACATTTTCACAGCCGCTATTCTCCCAAGAGCGAAATTTGTAGGGATGACCATTTTTTAAGCTGAGCTTCTACTTTCTGAATGAGGGGTGGGAAATTAGCTTGGAATATTGTTTTGTAGCTAGAGGTCATATTGATCCCCAGGTATCGGATGGATGTTGTGCGCCATGTATATTTATATAAACTTTTAAGGAGATGAAGTTTAGGTTCCGGGATATTTATGGGCAGTGCTTCAGTTTTTGTAGAGTTGATTTTATAGCCTGATAGTTTAGCATAAGATGCGATAGTGGCCTGTAGGTTAGGGAGGGAGGTTATAGGGTTTGTCAAGGAGAGTATAACATCATCTGCGAACAGGGCGATTTTGAATTGTTTACCCTTAAGCTGGATTCCCAATATATCCGGGTTCAGTCTAATTTGCGCAGCTAATGGTTCAATACTGAGGACATACAACAGAGGAGAAAGGGGGCACCCTGTCGCGTTCCATTTTTTATGAGCAGGTCTCTGGAATGTGCGTGAGGAAGGCGCACCAGAGCAGTGGGTGATGAATATAGACCTTTCAGAGCCGTAACAAAAGGTCCCGACAGGCCAAAGTGGTGAAGAGAGTGGAACATGAATGTCCAATCTAGCCTGTCGAAGGCCTTCTCAGCATCTAAACTTAGCAAAAGGGCCTCCCCCACTCCTCTGTTGGTCACCTCGGCCAAGTCTAGGATACGTCTAGTATTATCCCCGCCTGTCGGAAACGTATAAATCCTACCTGATCCTTGTGTATTAAATGTGGAAGCAAGGACCCCAGCCTCTCTGCCAAAAGCTTGGTGAAGATTTTCAAATCAGAGTTTAACAGACTGATGGGGCGATAGCTTGCACATTCCATCGGATCTTTGCCCTCCTTTGGGATTACAGTAATATATGAACGAAGAAGTGAGTCGGGTATCATCCCCCCCTCCATGAAATGATTAAACAGATTTACCATATGTGGGGATAGCATATCTATGTAGGTTTTATAGTAGAGATAGGGCAACCCGTCTGGACCCGGTGCTTTACGATTCGGTAGATTTTTCACTATTGCCGCCATTTCGTCCGACGTAATTTTCTGGTTTAGTTCGTCTAAAGCAGACTGGGATAGTTTAGGTAGGTGGCATGATGAGAGGTAATCGTCCAGAGATCGGTTTTGTTCACCTGGGGGTTGATGTGATGGGGGGGGAAGAGAGTAGAGGGAAGAATAATAATCTTGGAAAATTTGAGCTACTTTAACCGGGTCATAATGGATCACACCTGTCGGATCCTTAATACCGTATGGGGAATTATTAGTGGCCTGATCCCTCAATCTCTTAGCCAACATCGTGTGTGCCTTATTGCTGTATTCATAGAATTTCTGCCTAGAATATCTAAGAAGGGTCTCCACCTTACTATGGGAGATGGCTTTCAGTTGGCTTCTCAGGTCCACTATTTCTTTAAGAAGCGATCTGGTTGGGTGTGTCAGTAGTCGTGCCTCTGCTTTTCTTAATTCCCCTTCTATTTTCAGGTATCGGGATTTTGCATCCTTTTTAATCCTAGATGATAGTGCAATGCACTCACCTCTGAAAACCGCCTTATGGGCTTCCCATAGGACAGACAATGACGGAGAAGTGGGGGTGTTTTCTGTAAAGTAGTTTACAAGGGATTCCCGCAGTTTGTCTCGTGTAATTTTATTAGTGAGAAGGGACTCATTCAGTCTCCAATGATTCAACTTAGGTGGAACTGGCATCAATTTGAGATCTATTATCAAAGGGGCATGGTCCGTCCATGTTATAGTGCCAATGGAAGCTGATAACAATGAGCGAACTGAAATCACGTCCCCAAAGAAATAGTCTATACGGCTGTGAGAGCCATGCGGGTGTGAGTAGAACGTGTATCTCCTATCCGTCGGGTTGTCAATGCGCCATAGGTCATATAGTGTGTATCTACGAATAAGTTTCCGAAAGTCAGTGGAGACCCGTTCTGTCAATTTTGCATTACTGGAAGGTTTATGGACCAACCTGTCTCCAGTCTTGGAAAATGCCATATTAAAATCCCCCCCAATTATTTGGGCCATTCCCCGATCAGGGTGTAAACGGGCTAATACTGAGGTTACAAACTTTACCTGGTTTGTGTTAGGGGTATATAGGTTGCACAACATAATTGGTGTTCCTCCTATGCTCCCATATACAATGACAAATCTGCCTTGAGGATCTATATCAGTTTTTGTTACCTGGAGTGTGCAATGACGGGAGATCAAGATCGCCACTCCAGCCGTTTTGTTCTTAGCCGTGGCTGAGAAAGTAGTAGGAAACCAATGGTGTGCAAATCTAAGGGAACCCGAAGTCGTAAGATGTGTCTCCTGTAAAAATACGATATCCGCTTTGGACTCCCGCATTTCCCGTAGCGTCAGCCTTCTTTTTAGGTCTGAGTTTAGACCTTTTACATTAAGAGAGAGTAACTTAACCATTGTAAAATATGGGTTTTCTCAAAGCTTTTAAAAGGAGATATATATAATGTCTTGGTGGGATTGTAGACTCCGTGAGCGTTGTCGTGTGGGCTTGGCTGGTATGGAAACATTAGGCATGTACTGTATATCAAAACAATAATAGTATAACCAAACTTTGAAAGAGTGAGAAAGACAAAAAGAAAAAACAACAACCTCTTCATATTGTAGGACAATAACATGTAGTCCCAAAATGAGAGTCGGACACAGTATGGCATCAGTCGCCAAAGTCAGCTACCTAGAGCTACTGTACCACTTAATAAGTCATAGGACCTATAATACAACTCTCATCTGTGGGGGTACACGTGAGAACCTCAAGAACAGTTACCATAGAAAGTCCCCCCCCCCCCAAGAGCTGTCTATTCTCGCCCAGAGGCCCAGATGGGTATATATAGATTCCCACAACTAAAACAGATATGAAAGAAAATATAAGCATAATAGCCAGGCATTAGATAATACAGTCACCAATCACGCCGGGTCTCGTCTCCTGGGGAGCCTCCTTGTCGTTTGACGAGGTGTGGATTGTTGCCATGTTTGTTGTAGTGGGGGCAGTCCCTGCGATACGGACCAGTCGGGTAGGTCTGGCCTTTCGATGGTCAGTGTACGGCAGAAAGACACCAGGTCATCTGGGCTTCTCAGAGTGGCCACCCTTTCTCCCCTCTTAGCTGAGAGGCTGAAAGGGAAGCCCCACCGATAGGGAATATGATTGTCTTGTAGGATGCTTAACAGTGGTCTCAGTGCTCTGCGTTGCTGTAAAGTAATCCACGAAAGATCCTGATATAGTTGTATTTTCACATTATTGTGGGTGATCTGCTTGAGCTGTCTTGCCTTTGCCATGATGTCTTCTTTCAGGGAAAAGTCAGTAATCCGGCAGATGATATCTCTAGGATTGCCCGTCATGGTCTTTGGTTTCAGGGCTCTATGAGCTCTATCCATTTTAATTGGATGGTCAGCTGGGCGGCGTAGCACTGTGTTGAAAACTTTTTGTAGGGTACCCGCTACGTCTTCCACCTCTTTCGTCTCTGGGATCCCTCTGACCCTGATGTTATTTCGGCGTCCCCTATTGTCCAGATCCTCTATGTGTCGCTGGAGATCTCTTATAATTGAGGCTTGAGCAGCCGTCTGGGATTGGAGGTGCCGAATGACCGCCCTGGCCTGGTTATGGTCTTCCTCAAGTTGGTGAACCCTTTGGGTCAGGGCCACCACCTCCCGCCTTGTTGCTGCTAGTTCTGAACGACAGATCTCTTTGATCTCGGCTACCATCTGTTTGAAGTCGTGCTTGGTTGGCAGCAGTTGCACGTATCGCCACCAGTCAGAAGGGGGCGGAGGAGGGTATGGGTATTCCCGGGTGAGGTGTGGTGGGCCAGGTTCCTGATTCATATGATCTCCTCCTGAGTCAGTTGACAGGGACCCAGAACCTCCAATCAATTCTCTGTGCTCCAAGGGGGCACCAAGGGCCTGGCGTGGTGATCGAGACGATCTCTGCGGGCGACTGGGTTCCTCCAAGGCCTGAGTCGCCCAGTTGTCACCTGCCCAGGTAGAGCTCCATCTGTCCCCATCTGAGAGATCAGCAAAGTCTCTCCGGAAGCTCTCAGCATCTGAGGGTCCCTCATATTGGGCAGAATCGTCTAGGTTCCTCGTGCCCCTTTCTGACAGGGTATCCGGTTTCTCACTAGGCTCCACTGTCATCTCAGGTGGGAGGAGGGGTGTGCTGGGGTACATATCCTCTTCTCCCTCTCTATCATCTGCATTGGAGCTTCCTTCACTTATAGGGTCATAGTGTAGCTTTATTGGGATCAGTACCGGAGTACAGTCTTGCTGGTTATCAGGGAAAGGGTCCTTATGACTAGATCCTGGCCAGGGCAGAGTGTCAGGTAGAAGGATCTGCGAGTCATTAGTTGTCTGGGGCCCTGCCCCCTCTACTGGAGAGATGTACATCAGGCTGTGCTCCTCTTCACTCCCCCTCCCCTCCAGATCAGCCAGCACAGGAAAGCCCTGGGATGAAGAAGGGGCTGTACTACCTGGTGCCATTTTGTGTTCACTGCAGGCTCCAGAGACCTGCTTCCTCTCTTCCAGCCCTGTGTCTCTCGTAGCAGCTGTGGGCCTGTGTAGACTGTCTTGTGACAGCATCTCTAACTCACCACTGATCTGAAGTGCTGGTGTCGGGTGCTGTGCAGTCTGCAAGCCGGTGGCTCCCTGACTCCTCGGCTGTCCTGCAGCATGAGCAGGGGTTACTCCACTCCTGGCCAGGTATTTATCCAGGGCACCTGGTGCCTGTGCTCCTGGCTCTTTGGGTGTCTTGTGGGTCCTCTTCTTACCCATCTCTGGGCCTCTGGAGCTGTTTTATTGCTGATTTATGCTCTCAGGAGCAGGAGCTCAAGTTTCATGCGACTGCTCCCATTCAGGTCCGGACACGCCCCCTCCACTCTGCACTTTGGTCGGACACTCTGCACTCTGGTCCGTCAATCTGCACCCTGGACCGACACTCTGCACCTGGGCCGTCACTCTGCACCCTGGTCCGTCACTCTGCACCCTGGGCCGACACTCTGCACCCTGGTCGGACACTCTGCACTTTGGTCGGACACTCTGCACTTTGGTCGGACACTCTGCACTTTGGTCGGACACTCTGCACCCTGGTCGGACACTCTGCACCCTGGTCCGACACTCTGCACCCTTGTCCGACACTCTGCACCGTTGTCCGATACTCTGCACTTTGGTCGGACACTCTGCATCCTGGTCCGACACTCTGCACTTTGGTCGGACACTCTGCACTTTGGTCAGACACTCTGCACTTTGGTCGGACACTCTGCACTTTGGTCGGACACTCTGCACCCTGGTCCGACACTCTGCACCTTGGTCGGACACTCTGCACTTTGGTCGGACACTCTGCACTTTGGTCGGACACTCTGCACCCTGGTCCGACACTCTGCACCCTGGTCTGACACTCTGCACTTTGGTCGGACACTCTGCACCCTGGTCGGACACTCTGCACTTTGGTCGGACACTCTGCACTTTGGTCGGACACTCTGCACTTTGGTCGGACACTCTGCACTTTGGTCGGACACTCTGCACCCTGGTCCGACACTCTGCACTTTGGTCGGACACTCTGCACTTTGGTCGGATACTCTGCACCTGGTCCGACACTCTGCACCCTGGTCCGACACTCTGCACCTTGGTCCGACACTCTGCACCCTGGTCCGACACTCTGCACCCTGGTCCGACACTCTTCACCCTGGACCGACACTCTGCACCCTGGTCCGACACTCTGCACCCTGGTCCGACACTCTGCACCCTGGTCCGACACTCTTCACCCTGGACCGACACTCTGCACCCTGGTCCGACACTCTGCACCCTGGTCCGACACTCTGCACCCTGGTCTGACACTCTGCACTTTGGTCGGACACTCTGCACCCTGGTCGGACACTCTGCACTTTGGTCGGACACTCTGCACTTTGGTCGGACACTCTGCACTTTGGTCGGACACTCTGCACCCTGGTCCGACACTCTGCACTTTGGTCGGACACTCTGCACTTTGGTCGGATACTCTGCACCCTGGTCCGACACTCTGCACCCTGGTCCGACACTCTGCACCCTGGTCCGACACTCTTCACCCTGGACCGACACTCTTCACCCTGGACCGACACTCTTCACCCTGGTCCGACACTCTGCACCCTGGTCCGACACTCTGCACCCTAGTCCGTCACTCTGCACCCTGGTCCGACTTGCTGCACTTTGGTCCGACACTCTGCACCCTGGTCCGACACTCTGCACTTTGGTCGGACACTCTGCACCCTGGTTCGTCACTCTGCACCCTGGTCCGACACTCTGCACCCTGGGCCGACACTCTGCACCCTGGGCCGACACTCTGCACTTTGGTCCGACACTCTGCACCCTGGACCCGACACTCTGCACCTTGGTCGGACACTCTGCACTTTGGTCGGACACTCTGCACTTTGGTCGGACACTCTTCACCCTGGTCTGACACTCTGCACCCTGGTCCGACACTCTGCACTTTGGTCGGACACTCTGCACTTTGGTCGGACACTCTGCACTTTGGTCGGACACTGCACTTTGGTCGGACACTCTGCACCCTGGTCCGTCACTCTGCACCCTGGTCCGACACTCTGCACCCTGGTCCGACACTCTGCACCCTGGTCCGACACTCTGCACCCTGGTCCGACACTCTGCACCCTGGTCCGACACTCTGCACCCTGGTCCGACACTCTGCACCCTGGTCCGACACTCTGCACCCTGGTCCGACACTCTGCACTTTGGTCGTACACTCTGCACCCTGGTCCGTCACTCTGCACCCTGGGCCGACACTCTGCACCCTGGGCCGACACTCTGCACTTTGGTCCGACACTCTGCACCCTGAACCGACACTCCGCACTTTGGTCGGACACTCTGCGCTTTGGTCGGACACTCTGCACTTTGGTCGGACACTCTGCACCCTGGTCGGACACTCTGCACCCTGGTCGGACACTCTGCACCCTGGTCGGACACTCTGCACCCTGGTCGGACACTCTGCACTTTGGTCGGACTCGCTGCACCTTGGTCGGACACTCTGCACCTTGGTCGGACACTTTGCACCCTGGTCCGTCACTCTGCACCCTGGTCTGACACTCTGCACTCTGGTCCGTCACTCTGCACCCTGGTCGGACACTCTGCACTTTGGTCGGACACTCTGCACCCTGGTCCGATACTCTGCACCCTGGTCCGACACTCTGCACCCTGGCCGACACTCTGCACCCTGGTCCGACACTCTGCACCTTGGTCTGTCACTCTGCACCGTTGTCCGATACTCTGCACTTTGGTCGGACACTCTGCACCCTGGACCGTCACCCTGCACCCTGGTCCGACACTCTGCACTTTGGTCGGACACTCTGCACCCTGGTCCGACACTCTGCACTTTGGTCGGACACTCTGCACCCTGGTCCGTCACTCTGCACCCTGGTCCGACTTGCTGCACTTTGGTCCGACACTCTGCACTTTGGTCCGACACTCTGCACTTTGGTCCGACACTCTGCACTTTGGTCCGACACTCTGCACTTTGGTCCGAAAATCTGCACTTTGGTCCGACACTCTGCACTTTGGTCCAACACTCTGCACTTTGGTCGGACACTCGGCACCCTGGTCCGACACTCTGCACCCTGGTCCGTCACTCTGCACCCTGGTCCGATACACTGCACTTTGGTCGGACACTCTGCACTTTGGTCGGACACTCTGCACCCTGGTCCGACACTCTGCACCCTGGTCTGACACTCTGCACCCTGGTCCGACACTCTGCACCCTGGTCCGACACTCTGCACCCTGGTCCATCAATCTGCACTTTGGTCAGACGCGCTGCACCCTGGTAGGACACTCTGCACCCTGGTCGGACACTCTGCACTTTGGTCGGACACTCTGCACTTTGGTCGGACACTCTGCACCCTGGTCCGTCGCTCTGTACCCTGGTCCGACGCTCTGCTCCCTGGTCCGATGCTCTGCACACTGGTGCGACACTCTGCACCCTGGTCCGACACTCTGCACCCTGGTTCGACACTCTGCACCCTGGTCCGACACTCTGCACCCTGGTCCGACACTCTGCACCCTGGTCCGACTCTCTGCACCCTGGTCCATCAATCTGCACTTTGGTCAGACGCGCTGCACCCTGGTAGGACACTCTGCACCCTTGTCGGACACGCTGCACCCTGGTCCGACACTGTGCACCTTGGTCGGACACTCTGCACCCTAGTCCGACACTCTGCACTTTGGTCCAACACTCTGCACTTTGGTCCGACACTCTGCACTTTGGTCCGACACTTTGCACTTTGGTCCGACACTCTGCACCCTTGGCCGACACTCTGCACCCTGGACCGACACTCTGCACCCTGGACCGACGCTCTGCACCTGGTCCGACACTCTGCACCCTGGTCCGACACTGCACTGAAACAGGAATGCTGGTGATTCTTGGTGGCACTGCGGGCATTCCGGCATTTTGTCCCATTACAGCATCACCACCATCTGAACCATCAAGGGTAGATCTGCCACTACGGATTCTGGGAAAATGGAAATAAAAACACAGGAGATGTAATGCTGGCCCTACCTTGTGTTATACATTCTTGTATGCAAAAACATAAATATATAAATTCCACACTGAAATACAGTGTGATGTGGGGGATGCAGGATCAAAGGGGTATAGTGTCTCCTTACAATTCTCCTTTTGGTGACTTTGGTGTTCTTGTCATTCTTTGTACACTACATCTTCTTTCTTATCCCGATATATATATACACACACTCACACTGTTGATGGGACTCAAAAATGTCCACTAAATCTCAGAATAATCCCAGGTTTAGGTGGATATAAAGTATAACTTTTACTCTTTAATCATTAAAAAAGCACCTTTTTCCACCTTAACTGGAGTCTACCCGGACCATTTGGTCTAGATAGTGGAATTCTAAAGGCCGTCACACAAAAAATAATAATGTAATGGAGGTGGAACCCAATCCACTAAAATGCAGTAAGATTATGAGCCTGCATTCTAATATTGCACAACTAAAGGTGACTCGTGCAAATTGTCATAGAGTGCAAGCTCATATCTCATCAATTCGATTTATTCAAATTGAGAGAGCTTAATGTGAGAATCCACTACATTAAAATCAAGTATGGCTCTAAACTGTACCTATACTACACAGCTCCTCCAATATGTTAAGTAGGGATTACTAACTTCTTATTACCTGGTATCAAGTTCCTACTACACCTATAAGGGGTATGTTTAATATTACCAGAACTCTGTTGCACTCTCTAAATGCTTCTGATGTAGTATTTATGTTAGAGCAGCACTAAGTGGAGCTGTTGTGCTGGATGGACTGATCTGTCACAGTGTCATCACTTGGTTATGTCTCAGCGTTCGTGCCTCTGATAAGTTAGACGGCACAAACAGGAGTATTGGCTGTTATGGATTAGAACCTTATCACACCTCCACGTGATTCATCACCCCTAATAGATTTGGGGGACATATCAGGAGACTACTGAACACTATAACGTGTCCCTCTCATCTCAGGGGACAGTACATGTACTCTTCAGCAATATCCCTTGTCAACAATGCACGCCGCGCTTCTGTAAGGCTGGCTTCACATTAGCGTATGGAACGCTGCGTACCAAACGCAGCCAAACGCTTGCGCACATGCGTTCCTATGTTTAACATGGGAACGCATGTGCCTGCGTATGGCTGCGTTTGGCAGCATTTGCGTTCGGATGCGCATAATTTATGCGCCCTCCGCCCGCACTCCAGACACAGCTTGCAGCATTTTTTTGTGCGTTCGCGGCGCTTGCTCTATCCGCAAGCGCCTGCAAGCGCACAAAAAATGCATTGATCTCAATGGGTCCGCAGTGTCCTCTGCATGACACCGCAGGAGAACGCTGCGGATCACATTGAGATCTCTCCCGGTGGCCACCGGTGATGTCACAGGAGCTCACCGACGGCCACCGGGAGATCAGCTGGAGCCTCTGATGTTCTCCTCCTCCCCGCCGCCGGTAATCTGCTAGCGATGTCGGCGGGGAGAAACAGCTGATTTGACAGCTGTTTGAATCTTCCCGCGCCGACATCTCCTCTCGGTGTCGGCGCGGGAGATTCAAACAGCTGTCAAATCAGCTGTTCTCCCCGCCGACACGTCCCGGAGCTTACCGGCGGCGGGGAGGAGGAGATCTCTGGCGCTGAACTCCTCCTCCGGCCCGCCCCCGGACAGCGCCGATTGGCTGGCCGGGCTCCCTAGTGATGTGTCCGCAGGCGGACATTATCCACTGCGGACACATCATTTAGACCCTGCTTTTGACAGCGTTTGTGTCTGCATGCGATCAGCATGCAGACACAAACGCAAATGTGAAGCCAGCCTAAGGGGTGTCGGGGCCGCAGTAGTCATTGCCAGGTGTATTCCTCAGTAACACACCCTGGCACTCCTACATGAATACAGGCTGCAGGTCTGTCACATACAAATTAAGCGGCACTTCACTGTAATAGATAGCAATGCTTCCTTACTTGTCATCAACTTGTTAACAGGTATTTACAGGATACATTACAGGTCAGGGGAAACCTTCACTTCCTCATAGACTGCTGCACTCACTGAACTCTACAGTAGCCAGATCGTTCTTTCCTAGGACCATGATACTCTGGTATATTCTTTCTATTCCTCATGCACTGAACACTACAGTGGCCAGATCCTTCATTCCTACAGCCATGATACACTCCAGTATATTCTTTCTATTCATCATGCACTGAACACTACAGTAGCCAGATCCTTCATTCCTACGGCCATGATAAACTCCAGTATATTCTTTCTATTCCTATTGCACTGAACACTACAGTAGCCAGATCCTTCATTCCTACGGCCATGATACACTCCAGTATATTCTTTCTATCCCTGATGCGCTGGACACTACAGTAGCCAGATCCTTCTGTCCTAAAGGCCGTGATGCCCTCCAGTATATTCTTTCTATTCCTGATACACTGAACACTACAGTAGCCAGATACTCCAGTCCTACAGCCATGATACTATCCAGTATATTATTTTTAGCCCTGATATACTGACCACTACAGAAGCCAGATCTTTCATTCCTAGGGCCATGATACCCTCCAGTATATTCTTTCTATTGGTGATGCACTGAACACTACAGTAGCCAGATCCTTCAGTCCTAGGACCATGATACACTCCGGTATATTCTATCTATTGGTGATGTACTGAATACTATAGTAGCCAGATCCTTCAGTCCTAGGACCATGATACTCTCTGGTATATTCTTTCTATTGGTGATGCACTGAACACTACAGTAGTCAGATCCTTCATTCCTAGGGCCATGATACACTCCGGTATATTCTATCTATTGGTGATGTACTGAATACTATAGTAGCCAGATCCTTCATTCCTAGGGCCATGATACACTCTGGTATATTCTATCTATTGGTGATGCACTGAATACTATAGTAGCCAGATCCTTCATTCCTAGGGCCATGATACTCTCTGGTATATTCTATCTATTGGTGATGTACTGAATACTATAGTAGCCAGATCCTTCATTCCTAGGGCCATGATACTCTCTGGTATATTCTTTCTATTGGTGATGCACTGAACACTACAGTAGCCAGATCCTTCATTCCTAGGGACCATGATACACTCCGGTATATTCTATCTATTGGTGATGTACTGAATACTATAGTAGCCAGATCCTCCAGTCCTAGAACCATGATACTCTCTGGTATATTCTTTCTATTGGTGATGTACTGAATACTATAGTAGCCAGATCCTTCATTCCTAGGACCATAATACTCTCTGGTATATTCTTTCTATTGGTGATGTACTGAATACTATCAGTAGCCAGATCCTTCAGTCCTAGGACCATAATACTCTCTGGTATATTCTTTCTATTGGTGATTACACTGAACACTACAGTAGCCCGATCCTTTATTCCTAGGGCCATATACACTCTGGTATATTCTTTCTATTGGTGATGCACTGAACACTACAGTATC
Organism: Allobates femoralis; assembly: GCA_033576535.1. Taxonomy (NCBI): domain Eukaryota; kingdom Metazoa; phylum Chordata; class Amphibia; order Anura; family Aromobatidae; genus Allobates; species Allobates femoralis. The sequence continues at coordinate 207,353,899 of JARQOC010000007.1, read as the reverse complement.
CAGATCCTTTCATTCCTAGGGCCATGATACGCTCTGGTATATTCTTTCTATTGGTGATGCACTGAACACTACAGTATCCAGATCCTTCATTCCTAGGGCCATGATACCCTCCGGTATATTCCTTCTATCCCTGCTGCAGCTACACACCTGTCCTCTCTCTGGTATCCTAACTGCCATTTTCCACATTGTACACACATCTATCTGCTCCCAGACGGGGCCAGAATCCTCTGCTCTTGGTTCTTAAATCTCCAGAGTTTTTTCTATCTCATACCTGCATCGCCTCGTCTTTACTCCTCTGTCAGGCGTGGGTCCAGGTACCTGCCATTGGCCATCCTACTTGAGCCTCCAGATGTCGGAAGTGACACCGCCCGTTGAGATCTAGTCCAACTCTGTTTTCTGCAGGATGTAATGTCCTCACTAGCACCACTCAGCCGGCACTCCCTGATCTCTCAGGACTCCACCATGTCTGTCACAAGTTGCCTATAGCAAGCGGAACTCTGGTCTGTCTGTGACCTAGGCTGGGCCCTAACTCACGTTTCCACAGCAACCAACTATCTATGCACTAGCTCCTCCCCTATTGGCTAATCCCAGCTGTCACCTGTTACCGAGCAGATTTAATCTTTCAACTGCCTAGCTATAACACTTATACTACCTTATTAAACATCCTACCTATTATACTACATAACATTTAAATAATGCATATACATTACATTATCAATACTGCTCACCTCTACATACTAACATTTTCAACTCTGATACATATTTTACATTACAATACCTTACACTATACAGAAACACTTTTAATGAAACATTATATAACAATGTGCGCAATATCTTTGAGGACAGAGGTGAATGACCATCCCATTTACAATTGAAGGATGGCTTTAAATACTGTAAATTTAGCACCGCCTCCTCTGGTGACTTAATCGTCAGGGCGACCAATGAGTGGGCCCAGCAATTTGGCCCAATCAGATCACTTCGCGTCACATAACATCCAATGTACGTCACCAATCACAAGGTCTTAATCAGTTGCTATGGTTACAGAGAGAACATTATTGCCTGAAAGCAGGTAAGTATGGTTACATTAGAACAAGCAATCCAGAACCAAATCAATAGAAGATGCACAGCTAATGTCTGCATCCATTTTTTTCTTTCCATTACCAATAACATTTTGAGAAATTTATATTAGTTTAGGTGTAAGAGGGAAATACCATTTGGCATCAATAATGCTAATAGAGACTTAGCTATGGGTATTCTAGCAGGATAATAAAATAACAAAATCAATGTTAGACAATAAAATTAGCAAAGAGAGGAGTATACCATAGGAGGATATCATCAATAGGGTCTTATTGAGGGAGAATTCAATATGTCAAGCCCCAGAAAGACAGACACACAGACAGACAATACAGAACCTGTGATGATGTCACATGGAGGGGAGGAATCAGGGGTCACATGATCAGCTCAGGGAGGGATCAGGGATATGATGAACATGTTGGGAGGGCCTGGGACATGCACCTGTCATCCTGATTGATGTAAGAGGGGCCCTGCTTTGGGGAAATGGCCCCGCCCCTTTATGTCAGTGGCCCCCGCCCCCTGCATGCCGTGGCCGCTTGGCGCAAATGAGTTAAAGCCGAGCTGCAGCTGGAGGAGTGGGCAGCCCGTGCACCCCACAGGGAATAGTCCCACCCCTCCAGGCTATCAGTTCAGCCCTGCCCTCCAGAGCCACGGGAGCCCGGAGAGTCTGGACCCGCTGGAGCCCTGAGGGCCCCTAGCAGTTTGGGGCCCCGACACAATTGAACCGGCTGCACATGTGGTCGATCCGCCCCTGGGCTGAAAGGCCACTGTGCCAGGAAGAAGCCATTACTCCAAAAGAAACATAAAAAAACAGAGTATTTTTTTTAAATGCACACAGGAACAAATATCTACATTTTTGGAGATATGTCCTGTGGTCTGATGAATTGAACTATTTGGCCATAATAACTATTGTTAGGCTTCCAAGCTTCTCCCTTTTTCCTCCAAACATAAGAACACCATCCCAACTGTGAAACATGGGGGTGGCAGCATCATGTTGTGGGGTGTTTTGCTGCAGGAGGGCTGGCATCGTGAGGAAAGATTATGTGACAATACTGAAGCAACATCTCAAGACATCAGTCAGTAAGATAAAGCTTGGGCGGAAATGTGTCCTCCAAATTGACAATGACCCGAATCATGCTGCCAAACTGGTTACAAAGTGGCTGATGGATAACAAAGTCAATGTTTTGGAGTGGCCACCACAAAGCCCTGATCTCAATCCTATTGAAAATTTATGGGCAAGGCTGCGAGCAAGGGGACCTACAACCATGGCTCAGTTACACCAGTTCTGTCAGGAGGAGTGGGCCCAAATTCCTACCAACTATTGTGGGAAGCTTGTGGAAGGATATCCAATACTTTTCACCCAAGTCATACAGTGTAAGGGCAATGGTATCAAATACAAATTAAGTGTATGTAAACTTGTTACCATCTGGAGTACTCGATAGTATATGACTTCACTGAACACTAGTGATTACAGGTGCATCTCAATGAATTAGGAAATCATCAAAAAGTAAATTTTTTTCAGTAATTCAATTCAAAAAGTGAAATAAATATATTATATAGAGTGACTACAGAGGGATCTATTTCAAGTGCTTATTTCTGTTAATGCTGATGATTATGGCTTACAGCCGATAAAAACCCAAAGGTCATTTTCTGAAACAATTAAAGTAGTGAAGGGTTAAAAGCCGTGCTGTCGGCAACGCTTTTCAGGGCTCACAGAAACGCCCTAAAATATGGCAATATGATATTGATTTGTCCTGAGAAAGGGGCCAGGGAGCCCTGAAACGCGTTGACTAGTAAATTAATATTATATTCATCCTTTGATGTCTGGTGGAATGCGGCAGTGTGGTTTTTTAACCCTTCATCCTCCCTGCTCTATATGCACCAACGCTCGGGACTGCAGCAGCCGTGATCTGCTTTTATAGTGCTTGTGACTCTCACAACCACACAAGGTGAAGCCTCTGATACCTATATAGGTAATATTTTATCTCTCAGACCCTTCATCCGCCACTACTTTAATTTTCTGACATAATGACCTTTGGGTTTTCATAGGCTGTAAGCCATAATCATCAACATTAACATGAAATAAACACTTGAAATAGATCACTCTGTTTGTAATGACTCTATATAATATATGTATTTCTCATTATGTATTGAATTACTGAAATTAACTTTTTGATGATATTCTAATTCATTGAGATGCACCTGTAGCATTATGATCAGCACTGATCTATCTAGTGTGTTATTCATGTCTGTCTATTAATCCATTGTCTCTTCTGATAAAGTTTCATGTTTGTCACATGGAATTTGCAGCTGATAAAATGTGTCTACGAGGCTGGTGGACTGATTATATTGCTCAGCTCAGCCTTTAAAGTGAGAATGAGCCTGGAAAAAAGCTCATATTAGTAGATTAAGCTGATTGCTGAACACTGCAGTTACCACTAGTGGGCGCTCACTGTGTACATATTTATACAGCTACCTATAAAATGAATCCCCCGCTCAAAAAATCCATATGCAGTAAGCTCCCTCAAGTGGTGAATATAGAATTCATTTATAGAAAAAACACGACCTCTATGCAGATATATATTAATGAATCAGCCTACAACAGTAGACAGTAATATTAATAGAGTTTTCCAAAAATAAAGAAATGAAAAAAGATAACGGATCTTTAGACAGTGAGTTAGATAATGTAACCCTTTCCGACATACTGGACTTTCACATCTCTTCAGCAAGTTCATTTCATGGTGTGGAGTCGGAAGCAGCCACCATTGGCTGCACGCAGGGAGAAGCTGCCCTACACCCACTGCAGATGGTGAGTACAGGGTGGCTGCAGGCACCCGCGGATTCCCTCAGATCCGGCACAGCGCCTCCAGACCGTGAGCACATACCCTAATACATGCTATTGTAAGTTTAAAAAAGTGTTTAAAAAATGTAACCTTTCAAAGCAAACCCCTTTTCCCCATTAACAATTAAGAAATAAAAAAAAACATATGCGGTATCATAAAAGTCCGATCTACCGTATATTACGACGTATAAGATGACTTTTTAACCCCTAAAAATCTTCTCCCAAGTCGGGGGTCGTCTTATACGCCGGGTAGGGCGCCACCTACTGGGAAAAAGAAATGCCGGCATCTGCAGGGGGCCCGCCATGCTTAATATAAGGCCCCCCGAAAATGAGCTGTGGCAGGCAAAAAAAAAAAGATACTCACCTGCCTCTGCCGTCCATGTCCTCCGGAGCTTCCCACTGCCACCGCCGCCGTGTAAGTAGCCGCCGGGCGCCATAGATGTACGATAATAAGCCATCAGCCAATCAGGCGGCTGCTGGTGTCTGATTGGCCGCGGCATTACCGTATATCTCCTGTACGGAGGTAACTGCGCCGCTCAGTGTGGATGTACGGTAATGCCAGGGCCAATCAGACGCCAGCAGCCGCTTGATTGGCTGATGGCTTATTATCATACATCTACGGTGCCCGGCTACGTATAGCGCCGATGGCGGTGGCAGCGGTAAGCTCCAGCAGGGTCCGGTGACACCGCAGTGGCACTGTGTACATGTGTGTCTGACTGTGTGTATGTCTGACTGTGTGTGTGTCTTACTCTGTGTGTGTCTGTGTCTGACTGTGTCTGTGTCTCACTGTGTGTGTGTCTGTGTCTGACTCTGGGTCTTACTTCGTGTGTCTGTGTCTTACTGTGAGTGTCTGTGTCTGACTGTGTGTGTGTGTCTTACTGTGTGTCTGTGTCTTACTGTGTGTGTGTCTGACTGTGTGTGTGACTGTGTGTCTGTGTCTGACTGTGTGTGGCTCCAGAGGAATATTGGGGGTTGATGGGGGCTGTACTCCCCCAACACCACTGGCACGACCCTCTCTCCATGTCACCTACCCCTTCCCCTTGACATTGGCACGTCCCCATCTCTGTCTCTCTTAAACCCCCCATCTGGAGCTGGTATGCCCCCCACTGTGTCACTCACCCTTCCCACCAACCCCAGCGCTGGCACATTACCCTCTCTGTATTTATAGTACATGGAGGACTATGGGGGGATGCATTACACTATATGGAGAACTATGGGGGGCATTATAATATCTAGAGGACTATGGCGTGCATTATACTATATGGAGGACTATCAGGAGTGCATTATAATATATGAAGGACTACGGGGGTGCATTAAAATATATGGGAGACTACGGGGGTGCATTATACTATATGGAGCACTATGATGATGCATTATAATTTATGGAGACAATTATACTATATCGAAGCTATTATAATACTTAGAAGGCTTTGTGGGAGCATGATAATACTTGAAGAGGTATGAGGGAGCCTCTATACCTTATGCAGGGCTATTTTAGGGCTGTGTGGGGGTCATAATACTGTGTGAAGAAATGTAGGGGCCATTATTCTATATGTTGGTCAATTATACTGTATAGAGGGCTGTGTGGGGGTCATAGTGGGGATCATACCGTAGAAGAGGGGTAGTCTTATACGGCGAGTATATTCCAAATTCTATATTTTAACTGGAAAAGTTGGGGGTCGTCTTATACGCCCAGTCTTTTATACGCCGGAAAATACGGTATCAAAATATAAAATGAAAGAAACTGATCAGTACATGGCATAACAAGAAAAAAAATCAAAATGCCAGAATTGCAGTTTTAATAGTGCAAAAAAGTGTAATAAGTGCCAATCAAAACATTGTATGGACCCCAAGATATTAATATACCCCCAAACTATCAGTATAAATGTCGCCTCAGGGTATAGAATACAAGGCCTCACACAGCCTCATCCACCAAAAATGTAAAGCATTACAGCTTTGGGAAAATGGCAACACAAGAAACATTATATTTTTTTTATTTATTTATTATAAATTTATGATTTTTTTTTTCAATGCTTACAGTATTTTTTGGACTATGTGCCCACGAAGGTTTTGCTGCGTTTTTCCTGCGGTTTCTGCATGCAGAAAACCATTGGTTTTATGGTAAGGTATGATAATTTGTTCCTGCGGTTTTGATTCCCAGCAAAACCAATGTGTTTTACAGAAACGCTGTGCCCACACATTGGTTTTGCAAGTGTCAAGAACTGTCAAATCCCTGCGTTTTTGGTGCGGATGGGAGAGAATTGACATGCTCTATTTTTCCTGCATTTTTGGTGCAGTCAATGGAAAAAACGCAGGAAAAACGCAGCATCAAAAACACAGTAAAAACACACAAAAAACGCACAAAAAAACACAGACAAGATCATAGCACTTCTCCTGTCAAGGACTCTAGGATCCTCATGTTTTGCTGCGTTCAGGACTGCTTAAAAAACGTCCTGTGCGCACATACCCTAAGACGTGCCTAAGTTTTAGAGTGAGAGAAAAAATGAGAAAAAATAATGTGGTAAACACACTGTTATGGGGGGATCTGCTGCTGACACTGTTTTGTGGGTAATGTCCCCCAATTCTGAAATAATGTCCTCCATCCTGGGCCCCTTCCATATGTCCCCATCCTGGTGTTATATATATATATATATATATATATATATATATTATATATTCCCCATTCTCATCCCATTCTGGTATATATAGTGAAGGAAATAATTATGTACTTGATCCCTCCCTATCTTTAATGCAGGTAAGAGTTGATTAGGAGCATCTAACTGGTCTTTAAGAGCCAGAACTCCTAATGGTTGGTAGGGGATCAAATACTTATTTCTTTCTTCAAAATGTGGATACATTTATCTAATTTAGACAATGTGATTTTTTTTATTTTATTTTGGATATTCTATCTCTTACTTTTAAATTAACCTCCCCTTAAAATTATAGACAGTTCATGTCTTTGTCAGTAAGCAAACTTACAAAATCAGCAAGGGATCCAATACTTATTTCCTTCACTGTATCTGTGTATGTGCATATCTGTACATGGGGTCCACTGAGACTCTTTTGCCTGTGCCTGGGGCCCACCAAAACCTGCAGTCTGCCCTGTATCTGTATACAGTTGAGATCAGAAGTTTCCATACGCTATATAAAGACACATATGCAGGTTTTCTCACTATCTACCATCTAATCAGAATAAACCTTTCCTGTTTTAGGACAATTAGGATTACCATAATTATTAATATTTACCAAATGCCAGAAAAATGAGACAGAATGTTTTAAGGCATTTTTATTACTTTCTGCAAAGTCCAAATTTACATATATTTCATTAGTATTTGGTGCCATTACACTGTATAATGTTTTGGATATTTCCACAAACTTCTCACAATAGTTGGTAGGAATTTGGGCCCATTCCTCCTGACACAACTGGTGTAAGTGAGCCATGCTTGTAGGTCACCTTTCTCGTACTGCCTTTTCAACTTTGCCCATAAACGTTCAATAGGATTGAGATCAGAGAGATTAAGCGGCTGGGTTGATAGTTGCCTTAAACCACATCCTCCCTACTTTAATTTTCAGAGATAATGACATTTGGGCTTTCATTGGCTGTAAGCCATAATCATCAACATTAACATTAATAAACACTTGAAATAGATCACTCTGTGTGTAATAACTCTATATAATATATGTGTTTCACTTAATATATTTCAGTAATTCAGTATATAAACTTTTTGATGATATTCTAATTCATTGATAGGACCTGTATATACTTATGATACGATTCCCTCAAGGTAAAATTTGAGTCATGATCTAATTTGCCATGGTAAATACTTATTGAATTTGATGTGTCTATATGTATAATTTAATGATGCATATTGATTGGCACTGTCAGTGTTATTGTTAAAAATTTTCAAGAAAAATATATATATATAAAAAATACAGTTAATCATTTATGGGCAACATAAAAAATGGTGATAATTACATTCAGCTCTTAAAAGAAATAGTACCTTAATATGAAGAATATTCCAGAGATGTTAGAACAATGGGAATACACGAATAATTCACAGATAAACTGCTCACACTAGAATTTCTTGGCAGATCCTTTCTGAGCTCTGGTAAGAATGAAGGAATCTCAACAGAGACCATCCTTTATGGCAACATTCTAATGACATCACAGATGTGTTGGAACAGTCCATTCTAGTCTACAGGTGTTTAGTTGCTAGGTTTGTATGTTGTTAATAAAGTTAGAACAAAAATAAACAGAAGGTCACAGGAACAGCATGTTACATCCTTCAAGTTATAAAAAGACAATATGAAAAACATAAATATAATTATGACCAATGCATCGAGACCGCTGAGCTATACACAGACATACCATCAAGCCTGCACAAATGCTAACAATATATCTCAAAACCTCATTTCTCCATTTACACAAGCGACCGGTGATCTAGTGCAAGCCTCAGCCGTATCCTCCACCCAGCGTCAGTCTGAAACATAGAACAGTCCAGTATCAGGAATTGCAATAAATATCACAATAATCAATTTTTTAATGTATTTTTTTATTTTTTAAATTTTAGGATCCGTCAAAGTAATTTTGTTTTAGGTATGATTTTATATAATTAATGTGAGAACACTGGAGCTGGCTGTTAATTGGGCTATGAGGGGAACCCTGTTTAGGCTCTTGTTGCTGCTCCAAGGTCCTTGATGGCTTCTGTGTAATGACCCTTCAATGTTAGTACTTAAAATTTAACTTAAAAATAAAAATAAAAATTATTCATGTACCAATTTCAGATATCCAGCGGCATTGATGTTTCCATTGATGAAGAATGGCCCACTATCTTTGTACCCCATATACCACACCATACCATCAATTTTTGTGTTCCAACAGTCTTGGAGGGATCTATCCACTGTGGGTTAGTGTCAGACCAATAGGGTGGTTTTGTTTATTAACTTCACCATTCACAAAAACGTTTTCCTCATCCCTCATCTGAAGGCAATTGTCTATGCTGTGAAGATACGAGATGTGCAGAATCTGAAACAACGGATACTGGAAGCCTGTGCTAGCATTTCTTCTGTGGTGTTGCTATCAGTATGTGAAGAGTGGGAGAAGAGGGTTACATTGACAGTCCCACACAATTAGCAGCACATTGTATAAGTGGTCATAAACGTGTAAATAACTCATGAAAGAATAAAGCCATGTTAAAACCAAGTACACCATTGTTTTTCTTATGAAATTCCCAATAGGTATGATGTGTCACATGACCCTCTTCCCATTGAAAAAAGTAAAGTTGGATCCAAAATGACCGACTTCAAAATAGCCGCCATGGTCACCACCCATCTGGAAAAGTTTCCTCCCACCCATATACTAATGTGCCGCAAACAGAAAGTTGATATCACCAACCATTCCCATTTTACTTAGGTGCATCCATATAAATGGCCCACCCTGTATATACACATTACAGACCAAACGTTTGGACACACCTTCTCATTCAAAGAGTTTTCATTATTTTCATGACTATGAAAATTGTAGATTCACACTGAAGGCATCAAAACTATGAATTAACACATGTGGAATTATATACTTAGCAAAAAAGTGTGAAACAACTGAAAATATGTCTTATATTCTAGGTTCTTCAAAGTAGCCACCTTTTGCTTTGATTACTGCTTTGCACACTCTTAATGTCAAGGGGGAAAGATATAGGGTATAGCATGTGACTGGTGGATCGCCCTCTAGTGCCACTCTAAAACATTATCTCTGCAATATGCTTTGCACACTCTTGGCATTCTCTTGATGAGCTTCAAGAGGTAGTCACCGGAAATGCTTTTCACTTCACAGGTGTGCCCTGTCAGGTTTAATAAGTGGGATTTCTTGCCTTATAAATGGGGTTGGGACCATCAGTTGTGTTATGCAGAAGACTGGTGGATACACAGTTGATAGTCCTACTGAATAGACTGTAAAAATCTGTATTATTGTAAGAAAAAAGCAGCTAAGTAAAGAAAAAAACAAGTGGCCATCATTACTTTAAGAAATAAAGTGTCCCCAAGTGCAGTTGCAAAAACCATCAAGCGCTACAAAGAAACTGGCTCACATGAGGACCATCTTACCATCAATGCCATAGACAAAAACCAATACTGCACTTGCAGGATGCAGTCAGACCCCACTTGTGTAGCAAACCCAGGTGCAGGCTCATAAATCACCTCAACCAAGGTATGGGAGGCGACTTGCCATGTACACTAAGGGCCTGCATAGGGCACCATTCACACTGATACATATGGTGCAGAATGTCTGAAAACTACCCAAAGGCTCTGCTGCCTGAGCAATGGGCTGCACAGTCCAATGTTTCTGCACCACTAGATGAATGGCGCCGCCTAGGGGCCCAACTACACCCTGAAATGAATAAAAAAGGCAGAAAAGTTCTCTGTATGATGAACAAAAAACTTTTATAGATGGGATATTGGTTCATGTGTTGGCCAAGACACTTAAGCTGATGATCCACGTCACGGATTCCCATGCTCATCAGTCCTATCAACATTGTACAAAAACTACTAGAAAAAGCAGCATCAAAAAACTTACCATCAATGCCATAGACAAAAACCAATACTGCACTTGCAGGATGCAGTCAGCCCCCACTTGTGTAGCAAACCCAGGTGCAGGCTGATAAATCACCTCAACCAAGGTATGGGAGGTGACTTGCCATGCACACTAAGGGCCTGCATAAGGCACCATTCACACTAGTAGTTTTTGTATAATGTTGATAGGACTGATGAGCATGGGAATCCGTGACGTGGATCATCAGTTTAAGTGTCTTGGCCAACACATGAACCAATATCCCATCTATAAAAGTTTTTTGTTCATCATACAGAGAACATTTCTGCACTTTATTATTCATTTCAGGGTGTAGTTGGGACCTTAGGGGCGCCATTCACCTAGTGGTGCAGAAACATTGTACTGTGCGGCCCATGGCTCAGGCAACAGAGCCTTTGGGTAGCTTTCAGACATTCTGCACCATATGTATCAGTGTGAATAGTGCCCTATGCAGGCCCTTAGTGTGCATGGCAAGTCGCCTCCCATACCTTGGTTGAGGTGATTTATCAGCCTGCACCTGGGTTTGCTACACACGTGGGGTCTGACTGCATCCTGCAAGTGCAGTATTGGTTTTTGTCTATGGCATTGATGGTAAGTTTTTGGATGCTGTTTTTTCTAGTAGTTTTTATATAATGCTCACATGAGGACCACCCCAAGAAAGGAAGACCAAGAGTCACCTCTGCTGCGGAGGATAAGTTCCTCCGAGTCACCAGCCTCAGAAATCGCAGGTTAACAGCAGCTCAGATTAGAGACCAGGTCAATGCCACACAGAGTTCTAACAGCAGACACATCTCTACAACAACTTTTACGAGGAGACTTTGTGCAGCAGGCCTTCATGGAAAAATAGCTGCTAGGAAACCACTGCTAAGGACAGACAACAAGCAGAAGAGACTTGTTTGGGATAAAGACCACAAGAAATGGACATTAGACCAGTGGAAATCTGTGCTTTGGTCTGATGAGTCCAAATTTGAGATCTTTGGTTCCAACCACTGTGTCTGCGCGACGCAGAATAAGTGAACGGATGGACTCTACATGCCTGGTTCCCACCGTGAAGCATGGAGGAGGAGGTGTGATGGTGTGGGGGTGCTTTGCTGGTAACACTGTTGGGGATTTATTCAAAATTGAAGGCATACTAAACCAGCATGGCTACCACAGCATCTTGCAGCGGCATGCTATTCCATCCGGATTGCGTTTAGTTGAACCATCATTTATTTTTCAACAGGACAATGACCCCAAACACACCTCCAGGCTGTGTAAGGGCTATTTGACCAAGAAGGAGAGTGATGGGGTGCTACGCCAGATGACCTGGCCTCTACAGTCACCAGACCAGAACCCAATCGAGATGGTTTGGGTGAGCTGAACCACAGAGTGAAGACAAAAGGGCCAACAAGTGCTAAGCATCTCTGGGAACTCTTTCAAGACTGTTGGAAGACCATTTCCAGTGACTACCTTTTGAAGCTCATCAAGAGAATGCCAAGAGTGTGCAAAGCAGTAATCAAAGCAAAAGGTGGCTACTTTGAAGAACCTAGAATATAAGACATATTTTCAGTTGTTTCACACTTTTTTGTTAAGCAAATAATTCCACATGTATTCAGGGGTGGATTAAGGGTAGCCAGGGCCCGGGGCTGTTCAGACTCTGTGGACCCCCCAGTCATGTGACATCATATACCTGGAATAGATTATTCCAGAAAAATATTTGCTGATTGAAACTATAGCCAATCAAACATCCATTGATCTAATCAATTTACCCTTTTGTGTGCCAAAACCAGGAGAGGAACTTGCAGAGAAAAACTATAATTGAAAAATTGACACCTGTTCTGAGTTTTGGAGACACTCCTGGTTTTGACACACAAACGGGCTGGAACCTGATCAGGGAAAAAACTGCAGTGTGAAACCAGTGTAAGGCTCCTTTCACACTGGCGTTTTTAAAAAAATCTTCCGCCTAACAGCCGCACTTGTAGCAAGCCCCATGCATTGTCTATGGGACTTGCGGCAAGTGCTGTTTTGCCAGTTGCGGCAGATGCGGCACTTGCGGCCACGAAAAAAACGCAGTCAGCAGCGTTTTTTTTTGCGGCTGCAATTGCTGCAACCGGCAAAACCACACTTGCCGCAAGCCCCATAGACAATGCATGGGGCTTGCCGCAAGTGCAGTTGTTAGGCGGAAGATACGGTAATTCTGCCGCATTTGCCGCATTTTTTAAAACACCCCAGTGTGAAAGGGGCCTTAGAAGAAGGCTATTACGCCCTGACTGCCCCTGTGCTCAGAATAAATAACTTATAAAAATCTCGAACGCTGTACTTCCTGTATGATAATTACCTGTTACCAGTCCAATGAACTTGCTTGCATATCGGTCCATCCCGCCTCCTCGTGGTCCGACAGCGTCTTCTTCTGAATGATGTAGATAACGCCTCCTGCCACCTGTGTTATCTTAGTGACCACGTGCAATTTTCCCATTGCCTACACTACACCCATACCTCTCCGGCTTGTGCAGGTGCAATGTGCTCCATCATGGGGTTTTCCTACAAGTTCTCAGTGTTGTCACCATACATTAGATACGGCAGACTGGGAGCCTGGACTCATGTGCAGAGACCCCTGTGGTCCGCGCATGTGCAGATGAGTTTTACATGGTAGCTGCAGTAAGGCAGAGCACGGTGCGTTTGCGCAAGCTGGAGAGGCATCTGCACAGACGTGAGATGGGAAAGTGGACGTGGATAACGCAGGAGGTATTGTGTGAAAGTGGACGTGGATAAAGCAGGTTAGGTTTTTATAGTTATTTATTCTGTGTACAGGGGCATTCAGGGCATAATAGCCTATGTCTTATAATGCAGCATCAGGAAGCCTTACAAATACTGAGGAAAAAAAATCACAAAATACTCAGCGTGTGCACAAGACCCAGGGGTGGACCTAGCCTATGTGCTGCCTGAGACGAGGTGCAGAACGGCACCCCCTAGTAAATTTTTTAAAATCGGTAGACATAAATCTGGTTCATACAGATCTATATCTATCCTGTAAAAATGAGAAGAATAGTGGATATTTTAATTTAGAGAAATAGAGAAAGATGTCCAAATACAAGGATGTCAGCACCATCACACGCACATACAAGGACCACACAGAAGAATCCAGAACAAGGATCATTACTGGCAATGGTAGCTTGGCACAAGCATACAGACACACAATGATGGCGGCAGAGCTGTGATCCTGTAGGCAGACACAGTCCTGCATCCTTATAACACAGGAGGCAGCACTGATTGCCAAAATCTGGCACACACCTACATAGCTCTGGGCAGCTCGAACATGGCGGCTGCCTGGTACTGACTAGTCAGACATGTCAGCATGCTGCACTGTCCACATGTAACAACCTGCAGTCTGAGCATCAACAAGCCGCTACTGCACTAAGCTGGGAAAATGGCGCATCTCCTCCAACAGACCACGCCTCCTCCCGAAACGCTTAGTAAATAATTGATTGGACCAACTTTTTGTACTTTCTTACGTTTTTATTTTTTAATAAAATCCAGTGTGGATTAGTGATGGCAGTGATACAGTGATAGGATGCTCACAAAAGAAAAGAATCCACCCCCCAGCACAAATAGACAAACAACTGTTTGTACCCTCAAATCACCCTGAAACACTTAGCCAATCAGAAGTGCCGCACACTGGGCTGTCCAGAGCTAATAGCAGGGGACGTTCAATGGGGTTGAGTGAGGGATGTAGTAGCGGGAAGAGGGAAGAGCGCCGCTTGGGAGATACAGTTGTGGCCAAAAGTATTGACACCCTTGCAATTCTGTCAGATAATACTCAGTTTTTTCCTGAAAATGATTGCAATCACAAATTCTTTGGTATTATTATCTTCATTTAATTTGTCTTCAATGAAAAAACACAAAAATAATTGTCCTAAAGCCAAATTGGATATAATTCCACACTAAACATAAAAAAGGGGGTGGATAAAAGTATTGGCACTGTTAGAAAAATCATGTGATGCTTCTCTGATTTGTGTAATTAACAGCACCTGTAACTTACCTGTGGCACCTAACAGGTGATGGCAATAACTAAATCACACTTGCAGCCAGTTGACATGGATTAAAGTTGACTCAACCTCTGTCCTGTGTCCTTGTGTGTACCACATTGAGCATGGAGAAAAGAAATAAGACAAAAGAACTGTCTGATTACTTGAGAAACCAAATTGTGAGGAAGCATGAGCAATCTCAAGGCTACAAGTCCATCTCCAAAGACCTGAATGTTCCTGTGTCTACCGTGCGCAGTGTCATCAAGAAGTTTAAAGCCCATGGCACTGTGGCTAACCTCCCTAGATGTGGACGGAAAATAAAAATTGACGAGAGATATCAACGCAAGATTGTGCGGATGGTGGATAAAGAACCTTGACTAACATCCAAACAAGTTCAAGCTGCCCTGCAGTCTGAGGGTACAACAGTGTCAACCTGTACTATCTGTCGGCGTCTGAATGAAAAGGGACTGTATGGTAGGATACCCAGGAAGACCCCACTTCTTACCCCAAGACATAAAAAAGCCAGGCTGGGGTTTGCTTAGCACAGCAGCCCACATCGTAAGCATGGTGTCAAACCCAATCCAACCCCCAAGCTGCTCAGTTCGTCTTTCAGCAAGCAACCTCCTTCCCCCCCGCTCCTTACCTCCGAGGGTTGGAACACACTGCCACCCAGGGTAAAGTGCACCAGCCCGCCCCTGAGTGTGAAGGTGACAGGACAATTGTGTACAAGATAATTGTGTACGGACAATTGTGTACAGACAATTGTGTACAGGGCAATTGTGTCCAAGGACAATTGTGTACAAGGACAATTGTGTACAGGGCAATTGTGTACAAGGCAATTGTGTACAAGGCAATTGTGTACGGACAATTGTGTACAACGCAATTGTGTACGGACAATTGTGTACGGACGATTATTTACAGACAAGTATAGGGAAAACAAAAAATTAAACGTCCAAAAAAAGGAAATACTTTATTCATCATTGATTTTAACGTAAGATTGCTTATTGAATAACAGTTTCAAAGCTTCTTCTATTCTTATTCTACAAATATTGCTGGTCTTGTCTATCGTGCCTGCATGTTGCTGATCGCTCGTAGATACCGCAGCTTGTCTCCTTGATTGTGATAATCAGCCACTTTCACACGCAGTCGTTCAGCTAGCTGGACATACTTGCTTCGTGGATGCTCAACATTCAGTACCTCAGCATTCTGGGCTGTAAGTCTATGAATTGCCATGTCACTAATGAGTCCGTTGAACAGTTTCCACACGGTAGGATGAGCACAAAGAAAGAGTGCTTGTAAGGCGTTATGAAACCCCTCGCAGCAATTCGTGGTCTTGGGGGCAGAGGCCAAAGCGTCAGCATAATGATTCCAGACCTCTGGAGTAAACCTTGCGTTTCGAAAGCGTCCACCTACTCCTGGCCCCCTAACGTAGGTATGCTCAAAGTAGGAGAGGAGCTGATTGGTAGCATCATCATCAGGGAAGATTTGGGCTAGTTCGTCATACCTTGCACTTACTTCGGCTGGTGGGACAAACGCCAAGGAGGCCAAAGATTTTACCTTGAGATTGAACTCTCCATCCTCAGCCTCAAATTCAGCCTTTAGGCCCAGCTCATTGACCTTTCGAATAATGGACTGGCTCAGATGAAAGAAGCAGCCAGAAATCGCTGCAGCTGGAAACTCATCTTGGAAAGCTGACATTGCTGCCATCTCAAAGTCAAGAAGAATTTTCTGGGGATTTGCACCTGGCATCAACCCTTTGAGCGCCGTGATCATTCGACGATAGGTTGGACCAGTCTTGTTTGGCAGCAGGCAGTAGATCAGGGGAGGATAGGAGTTGCCGACTTTTGCATGGAGAGAATACAGCTGAAAGAACATGGTTGGCACCACCTTGAACGTTCCATCGCCAAACCATGTCTCTCCTCTTTCGAAATAAGGCAACAGTTCATTGCTACCAATGGCAAGAATCCTGTGGGGGTCATCTCTTGCAGAGTCATATAAAATGATGTCGCTGTATTCCTGGGGGATAGCAAAATTGATGCTTTGAGGAGGAGTCAGCATGGTGTTTGCTCGCTGCCTGACCCGACGTGTATTTCGCTCAACGTCACTTCGCTTGGGCATTCGAGACAACACGTCATCAGACCTGTCTCGAAGAACCTGTCCAACAATGCTTCTAGTAGATGCTTGAGAGCTGATTGCTTCTTGCCTCAGAGCAGCCATTGTAGCTCTGGCTTCAGCTTGAACTGGATCTGCAGAGTGACTGTGCTCAGTCGGCTGTTTAACAATCGCGGCTCCAGATGTGTGCATGCGTGCGGGACACTTGAATTTGTTGACTTGCCTGCACCGCCATTCTTTGATGCTGTCATCACGTGTCCTGTGCAGGATATACTCGTGTCCCCCAAGCCTAAGGACATCTTTGTCTTTTTCAGACTTGCTCATAGTAAAAGTCATGGTGAAAGTTGCAAGGGGTGAGTAATGAAACTGAAAGTAAGCGTCATTGTGAAAGTGGCCTGTACAAGTGGCCTGTACACAAATAATTGCCTTGTACACAATTGTCCGTACACAATTGCCTTGTACACAATTGCCTTGTACACAATTGTCCGTACACAATTGCCTTGTACACAATTGTCCGTACACAATTGCCTTGTACACAATTGTCCGTACACAATTGCCTTGTACACAATTGCCTTGTACACAATTGTCCGTACACAATTGCCTTGTACACAATTGTCCGTACACAATTGCCTTGTACACAATTGTCCGTACACAATTGCCTTGTACACAATTGTCCGTACACAATTGCCTTGTACACACTTGTACACAATTGTCTGTACACAATTGTCCGTACACAATTGCCTTGTACACAATTGTCCGTACACAATTGCCTTGTACACAATTGCCTTGTACACAATTGTCCATACACAATTGCCTTGTACACAATTGTCCGTACACAATTGCCTTGTACACACTTGTACACAATTGTCTGTACACAATTGTCCGTACACAATTGCCTTGTACACAATTGTCCGTACACAATTGCCTTGTACACAATTGCCTTGTACACAATTGTCCGTACACAATTGCCTTGTACACAATTGTCCGTACACAATTGCCTTGTACACAATTGTCCGTACACAATTGCCTTGTACACAATTGTCCGTACACAATTGCCTTGTACACACTTGTACACAATTGTCTGTACACAATTGTCCGTACACAATTGCCTTGTACACAATTGTCCGTACACAATTGCCTTGTACACAATTGCCTTGTACACAATTGTCCGTACACAATTGCCTTGTACACAATTGTCCGTACACAATTGCCTTGTACACAATTGCCTTGTACACAATTGTCCGTACACAATTGCCTTGTACACAATTGTCCGTACACAATTGCCTTGTACACAATTGTCCGTACACAATTGCCTTGTACACAATTGCCTTGTACACAATTGCCCTGTACACAATTGTCCTTGTACACAATTGTCCTTGGACACAATTGGCCTGTACACAATTGTCTGTACACAATTGTCCGTACACAATTATCTTGTACACAATTGTCATGGAACCGAGTGTGAAGACTACCAACAAATTTTGCAGCATAATGTAGGGTCCAGTGTGAGAAAGCTGGGTCTCTCTCAGAGGTCATGGGTCTTCCAGCAAGACAATGACCCAAAACACACTTCAAATAGCACTAGAAAATGGTTAGAGAGAGAAAGCACTGGAGACTTCTAAGGTGGCCAGCAATGAGTCCAGACCTGAATCCCATAGAACACCTGTGGAGAGATCTAAAAAATGGCAGTTTGGAGAAGGCACCCTTCAAATATCAGGGACCTGGAGCAGTTTGCCAAAGAAGAATGGTCTAAAATTCCAGCAGAGCATTGTAAGAAACTCATTGATGGTTACCGGAAGCGGTTGATCGCATGTTATTTTGACTAAAGTTGTGCAACCAAGTATTAGGCTGAGGGTGCCAATACTTTTGTCTGGCCCATTTTTGGAGTTTTGTGTGAAATGATCAATGTTTTGCTTTTTGCTTCATCCTCTTATGTGTTTTTTCATTGAAGACAAATTAAATGAAGATAATAATACCAAAGAATTTGTGATTGCAATCATTTTCAGTAAGAAACTGAGTATTATCTGACAGAATTGCAGGGGTGTCAATAATTTTGGGCACAACTGTACATGGCTGGAAGCCTGTATGTACCGAGGGGCGGCACTGGATCTGGTGTGTACGTTATGGACAATTAGTCCTGCAGCAGAGGGACAATGTATCCTGCACCAGGGGTCTACATAAAAAACATGGGGCCCCACAGCGGAAGTTGTAATTGAGCCCCCCCAAAAACAATTTTGCCTGGAACACATAGGTACATACATATCTCATAACTTTTCAGTCCTTAAAAAGTAATATTCCACCTATTGAAGTCGCTAGATTTCTCTTTCATTGCCCCCATAAAGTATGAAGCCAACAAAAGTGTGCCACAAATGCTGTATGATCCCCCACAGTGATTCTTCCACACACTCAGTATGGTGACCCTACTGTAATCCCCTTAACTACCCCAACACAGTATGATCTCCAACTGTGACCCCGCACAGCCCTCCATGTAGTATAATGGACCTACATACAGTATAAAAGTCCCTGCACCTCTTCACACTGTATAATGGCCCCCAACACCGCACTCAAATAGCCCTCCATAAAGTATACAGGCTAACAACATAGCCCTCCAAGTATTATCATGCCCCCACAGAGCCCTCTAAATATTATAATTGGCTCCATATAGTCCTCGATATATTATAATGCACCCCTATAGTCCTCCATATAGTATAATGCACCCTATAGTCCTTCATATAATATAATGCACCCCAAAGTCCTCCATATAATATAATGCACCCCCTATAGTCCTCCATATAGTATAATGCACCCTATAGTCCTCCATATAGTATAATGCAACCCGTATAGTCCTCCATATAGTATAATGCACCCCCTATAGTCCTCCATATAATATAATGCACCCATAGTCCTCCATATTTAAGCACCCTATATCCTCCATATATTATAATGCACCCCCATAACCCTCAATATATCTATAACACACCCCATAGTCCTCGCTATAGTATATGACACCACATAATCTTCCATATAGTAGAAAGCTCCCCATATATTATAATGCACCCCATAGTCCTCCATATCGTATAATGAAGCCTCCTCACATCCCTCCATATAGTATAATGCACCCCCACAGTCCTCCATATAGTATATTGCACCCCCACAGTCCTCCATATAGAATAATGCACTACCCCAGTTCTCCATATAGTATAATGAACCCCCACAGTTCTCCATATAAAAGTAGTATAATGCACCATCACAGTCCTACATATACTATAATGTGCCACCATAGTCCTCCATATAGTATATTGTACCCCTATAGTCCTCCATAGAGTATAATGCACCCAATAGCCCTCTATATCTTATAATACATCCACCATGGTCCTCCACAGGGGCGTTGCTAAGGTCAGAAAAGATCTGAGGCCCAAACTCCGAGGCTTGTATTTTGCAGCTAACCACCCAGCCCAAATTAAAAATGTAACACAACATAACTCTGACTGCAGATAATGTAGTAGATGTCACCTAGAAGTCCTATGTAATACCACAGATAACACAGTGATGTCTCTGGGTACCGATAATGTAGTAGATGTCACCTGCAGTCCTGTGTAACACCACAGATAACACAGTGATATCTGAGTAAAGATAATGTAGTAGAAGTCACCTGCAGTCCCATGTAACACCACAGATAACACAGTGACAGCTCTGAGTACAGATAATGTAGTAGATGTCACCTGCAGTCCCATGTAACACCACAGATAACACAGTGATATCTCTGTGTACAGATAATGTAGTAGATGTCACCTGCAGTCCCATGTAACACCACAGATAACACAGTGATATATCTGAGTACAGATAATGTACAATATGTCACCTGCAGTCCTATGTAACACCACAGATAACACAGTGATATCTCTGAGTACAGATAATGTACAATATGTCACCTGCAGTCCTATGTAACACCACAGATAACACAATGATAGCTCTGAGTACAGATAATGTACAATATGTCACCTGTAGTCCTATGTAACACCAGATAACACAGTGATAGCTCTGAGTACAGATAATGTACAATATGTCACCTGCAGTCCTATGTAACACCACAGATAACACAGTGATAGCATTGAGTACAGATAATGTACACTATGTCACCTGCAGTCCTATGTAACACCACAGATAACAGTGATAGCACTGAGTACAGAAAATGTAAATATGTCACCTGCAGTCCTTGTAACACCACAGATAACACAGTGATATCTCTAGTACAGATAATGTACAATATGTCACCTGCAGTCCTATGTAACACAACAGATAACACATGATAGCTCCAGTACAGATAATGTATAATGTCACCTGCAGTCCTATGTAACACAACAGATAACACAGTGATATCTCCAGTACAGATAATGTACTAAATGTTACCTGCAGTCCCATGTAACACCACAGATAACACAGTGATAGCATGAGTACAGATAATGTACAATATGTCACCTGCAGTCCCGTGTAACACCACAGATAACACAGTGATAGCACTGAGTACAGAGAATGTACAATATGTCACCTGCAGTCCTATGTAACACCACAGATAACACAGTGATATCACTAGTACAGATAATGTACAATATGTCACCTGCAGTCCTATGTAACACAACAGATAACACAGTGATAACCTCAGTACAGATAATTACATATGTCACCTGCAGTCCTATGTAACACCACAGATAACACAGTGATATCTCCAGTACAGATAATATATAGATTTCACCTGCAGTCTATGTAACACCACAGATAACACAGTGATATCATCCAGTACAGATAATGTACAATATGTCACCTGCAGTCCTATGTACACCACAGATAACACACGTGATAGCTCAGTACAGATAATGTACATGTCACCTGCAGTCCCATGTAACACCACAGATAACACAGTGATAGTCTACTAGTACAGATAATGTAAGATGTCACCTGCAGTCCTATGTAAACACAGATAACACAGTGATAGCACTGAGTACAGATAATGTACAATGTCACCTGCAGTCCTATGTAACACCACAGATAACACAGTGATGACTCAGTACAGATAATGTATAATTGTCACCTGCAGTCCTATGTAACACCACAGATAACACAGTGATATCTCCAGTACAGATAATGAACAATATGTCACCTGCAGTCCTATGTAACACCACAGATAAACAGTGATATCACAGTACAGTAATGTACAATATGTCACCTGCAGTCCTATGTAACACCACAGATAACACAGTGATCGCACTGAGTACAGATAATGTACAATATGTCACCTGGAGTCCTATGTAACACCACAGATAACACAGTGATATCTCCAGTACAGCTAATGTACAATATGTCACCTGCAGTCCCATGTAACACCACAGATAACACAGTGATATTTCTGTGTACAGATAATGTAGTAGATGTCACCTGCAGTCCCATGTAACACCACAGATAACACAGTGATATATCTGAGTACAGATAATGTACAATATGTCACCTGCAGTCCTATGTAACACCACAGATAACACAGTGATATCTCCAGTACAGCTAATGTACAATATGTCACCTGCATGCTGTACACACAGGAGGCCTCCTGTCAGCTCCTTATCTTTCTCTCTCTCTCCCCTGCTCCCGACTGCTGAGCTGTTTGTGACACTACAGCAGGGAGGGGGCTCCTGTGGCTGCTCTTCTCTCCCCTCTTCCTGGTCGGCACCCTGCTAGCTCTTGTCCCGCACACACTTGGCCCCGCCCACCTGCTGTGACCATACCAAGTCCCCCATGGATGCTGTGCAATGGATGGAGGGAGTTCCTCTGCAATAGCTGTGGCCAGGGGCGTTGCTAGGGTCAAAAAACATCCGGGGCTCGGGCCCACTGAGCTGCATTTTTCGGAATAAATTTAAATAAAACCCAAGTAAAATGTACTTAAATAAATAGCTTCTCAGACGCTGGGTGCCTGAGCCTGCCTGTTGGCTGCAGCAAGGTCGGCCTTAGGTCAGATGGCGCCATGTGCAAGATTTTATCTTCTATTGATTCGCGTATAAGTCGAGGGGGTAAATTTTCAGCCCAAAAACTTGGGCTGAAAAACTCTGCTTATACACGAGTATATATGGTACATAGTGCCCGAATATTACTCTCCATTACTGAATAAAAACCACTGCACAGAGACCACTATTACATTACCACTGACCACACTGACCATATAACATTAATACCACCTCTACACAGAGACCACTATTACATCACCACTGACCATACTGACCATATAACATTAATACCACCTCTACACAGAGACCACTATTACGTCACCACTGACCATACTGACCATATAACATTAATACCATCTCTACACAGAGACCACTATTACATCACCACTGACCATACTGACCATATAACATTAATACCACCTCTACACAGAGATCACTATTACATCACCACTGACCACACTGACCATATAACATTAATACCACCTCTACACAGAGACCACTATTACATTACCACTGACCACACTAACCATATAACATTAATACCACCTCTACACAGAGACCACTATTACATTACCACTGACCACACTAACCATATAACATTAATACCACCTCTACACAGAGACCACTATTACATCACCACTGACCATACTGGCCATATAACATTAATACCACCTCTACACAGAGACCACTATTACATCACCACTGACCATACTGGCCATATAACATTAATACCACCTCTACACAGAGACCACTATTACATCACCACTGACCATACTGGCCATATAATATTAATACCACCTCTACACAGAGACCACTATTACATCACCACTGACCACACTGACCATATAACATTAATACCACCTCTACACAGAGACCACTATTACATCACCACTGACCACACTGACCATATAATATTAATACCACCTCGACACAGAGACCACTATTACATCACCACTGACCATACTGGCCATATAATATTAATACCACCTCTACACAGAGACCACTATTACATTACCACTGACCACACTGGCCATATAACATTAATACCACCTCTACAGAGAGAAAACTATTACATCACCACTGACCACACTGACCATATAACATTAATACCACCTCTACACAGAGACCACTATTACATTACCACTGACCACACTGGCCATATAACATTAATACCACCTCTACAGAGAGAAAACTATTACATCACCACTGACCACACTGACCATATAATATTAATGCCACCTCTACACAGAGACCACTATTACATCACCATTGACCATACTGGCCATATAATATTAATGCCACCTCTACACATAGACCACTATTACATCACCACTGACCACACTGACCATATAACATTAATACCATCTCTACACAGAGACCACTATTACATTACCACTGACCACACTGACCATATAATATTAATACCACCTCTACACAGAGACCACTATTACATTACCACTGACCACACTGACCATATAATATTAATACCACCTCTACACAGAGACCACTATTACATTACCACTGACCACACTGACCATATAACATTAATACCACCTCTACACAGAGACCACTATTACATCACCACTGACCATACTGGCCATATAATATTAATACCACCTCTACACAGAGACCACTATTACATTACCACTGACCACACTGACCATATAACATTAATACCATCTCTACACAGAGATCACTATTACATTACCACTGACCACACTGACAATATAACATTAATACCACCTCTACACAGAGACCACTATTACATCACCACTGACCACACTGACCATATAACATTAATACCACCTCTACACAGAGACCACTATTACATCACCACTGACCATACTGGCCATATAATATTAATACCACCTCTACACAGAGACCACTATTACATTACCACTGACCACACTGACCATATAACATTAATACCACCTCTACACAGAGACCACTATTACATTACCACTGACCACACTGACCATATAACATTAATACCACCTCTACACAGAGACCACTATTACATTACCACTGACCACACTGACCATATAATATTAATACCACCTCTACACAGAGACCACTATTACATCACCACTGACCACACTGACCATATAACATTAATACCACCTCTACACAGAGACCACTATTACATCACCATTGACCATACTGGCCATATAACATTAATACCACCTCTACACAGAGAAAACTATTACATCACCACTGACCATACTGGCCATATAATATTAATACCACCTCTACACAGAGACCACTATTACATCACCACTGACCATACTGACCATATAACATTAATACCACCTCTACACAGAGACCACTATTACATCACCACTGACCATACTGGCCATATAATATTAATACCACCTCTACACAGACATTTATAAGTGATTACAATGCAGGTACCTCCAGTGATTACAGAGGACGTTGGCGGGTCCAGGAAGCGTGTCTGTGGTAGGTCCGGTGAGCGGCAGTGGGACCAAGGAGCGGCAGCGGCAGGTCCAGTGAGCGGCAGCTGCAAGGGTGGGATTCAAATTTTTAATAGGTTCCCTAGGTTCAGTAAAATATTGATGACTGTCTGTCAACTCGTGTCCTCCACTTATCTTCTCATGGAGTGTAAGGGCCCCGTTACACGTAGCGACGCTACAGCGATCCCAACAGCGGCCTCCGTCGCCTGTGATCGCTGTAGCGTTGCGCTCGGCATTGCTGCGGAGATGTCAAACACATCTCCGCAGCGCCGAGCTGCGCCCAGCTGGTCACTCCCGATCGTGCGGCCTCCAATTTTTATTTGATGAGTCATTGTGTGCCTGCCTGATGTATACATATATATATATACCTCAGGTATATATATGTATACATCAGGCAGGCACACACACTATGAGGTATATACCGTATATACTCGTGTATAAGCCGACCCGTGCATAAGCCGACCCACCTACTTTTGCCCCCAAAACCTGGGAAAACCTATTGACTCATGTTACGTGTATAAGCCGAGGGTGGACCCCAGCACAGGTATACAGCCCCCAGCAGTGTGGTATACAGGCCTCCCCAGTGGTAGTATACAGCAGCCTCCCCAGTGGTATATACAGGAGGCCCCAGCAGTATATACAGCAGCCACAGTGGTATACAGCAGCCCCAGTGGTGTACAGCAGCCCCAGTGGTATATAGCAGCCCCAGTGTATACAGCAGCCCCAGTGTATACAGCATCCCCAGTGGTGTGGTATACAGCAGCCCCAGTGGTATATAACAGCTCCAGTGGTATACAGCAGCCCCACTGGTATATAGCAGCCCCAGTGGTATACAGCAGCCCCAGTGGTATATAGCAGCCCCAGTGGTATATAGCAGCCCCAGTGTATACAGCAGCCCCAGTGGTGTGGTATTCAGCAGCCTCAGTGTAAACAGCAGCCCCAGTGGTGTGGTATACAGCAGCCCCAGTATATACAGCAGCCCCAGTGGTATATAGCAGCCCCAGTGGTATACAGCAGCCCCAGTGGTGTACAGCAGCCCCAGTGGTATACAGCAGCCCCAGTGGTATATAGCAGCCCCAGTGGTATACAGCAGCCCCAGTGGTATACAGCAGCCCAGTGGTGTACAGCAGCCCCAGTGGTATATGGCAGCCCCAGTGTATACAGCAGCCCCAGTGGTGTACAGCAGCCCCAGTGGTATATGGCAGCCCCAGTGTATACAGCAGCCCCAGTGGTGTGGTATACAGCAGCCCCAGTGGTATATAGCAGCCCCAGTGTATACAGCAGCCCCAGTGGTGTGGTATACAGCAGCCCCAGTGGTATATAGCAGCCCCAATGTATACAGCAGCCCCAATGTATACAGCAGCCCCAGTGGTGTGGTATACAGCAGCCCCTGTGGTATATAGCAGCCCCAGTGGTATACAGCAGCCTCAGTGGAGTGGTATACAGCAGCCCCAGTGGTGTACAGCAGCCCCAGTGGTATATAGGCCCCCAAATGCTGGCACTCGCCCCCCCTCTGTTGTAAGCCCCCCCCCCCCCGCTGCTTAACTTGCCATCCCCAGTCTTCTGCACCGCGCCGGTCTTCTGTGCTCCATCCTCCATGCTCCCGTCCGGCTGCATCCGGCGTCCCCGGCCGTCGCACGATGACGTCATCGTTACTGCGACAGCCGGGGACCGGGGCCGGATGCAGCCGGACGGGAGCATGGAGGACGGAGCAGGAGCACAGAAGACCGGCGCGGGGGGTTCGGGGCTCTACGCTTAAGAATCGGGGCTGCAGCCCCGATTCTTAATGCATAGCGACGTCCTGGCTGGGGCGGAAGAGGAGAGCAGTGAGAAGCCGCTGCTAGGTGATCACAGCGGCACTGCACAGGTCTGTGCCCTGCGTGTGTGCTCGCTGCACAAAACTGTATTCAACAAAGTTAACTACCACACAAATTCTGGGCAGTGCACTCATGATTCAGGCCCCCCGCAGGTGCCGCCCCCTGTTTACCACCAGGCAGACGACTCAGGTGGCCTTATGAAAGCTGTGGCCCTGGGTGTGTGTTGGTGCCGTGGCAGATTATAATGAGGCAATTTACCCTCTTGGCTGTGTGGCCCCCCCACACCATTGGGCCCGGGGCTAAAGCCCAAATTGACCTCATTATAATCTGCCACTGTTTGTGAGACAGTGTTGCTGTATGATAGTTTTTTGGATTACATGAAAGATTTAAAAAAAAAAAAAAAAATGCTTGGCAGTTCGATGCCCCTTGGGAAGAGACGTGAATGAGGGCCTCTTTAAATAATGTGCCCATTAATACAAAGTGGGTCTTCTCTGGTATTGCCCTAGGCAAAGCTGCCAAACATTGGGAAGCACTCCGATGCCCCTGGGAAGAAAGGTGGATGAGGGCTTCTTTAAATAATGTGCCCATTAATACAAAGTGGGTCTTTTCTGGTATTGCCCTAGGCAAAGCTGCCAAACATTGGGAAGCACTCCGATGCCCCTGGGAAGAAAGGTGGATGAGGGCTTCTTTAAATAATGTGCCCATTAATAGAATGTGGGTCTTTTCTAGTATTGCCCCAGGCAGGGCTGCTAAAAATTGGGAGGCACTCTGATGCCCCTGGGAAGAGACGTGGAGGAGAGCCTCTTTAAATATTGTTCCCATTACAAAGGAACAGGTCTCCTATACTTGTAATTCCCATGCAATAAGCATGGACTAAAACATTTACCCCTGGGGGGTATACCTGAACCTACTGTCTAACTTTTTAATGGTTAGGGGCATCATAAACAACATATAAATAAAGTATCTTTTCGTGGCATCATGGACCACGGTCACCCTGATGATATGGTGGTGGCGGATGAGAAGGAGGAGAAGTACAGCAAATAGCCCAAATCAGAAAGTGTGTACCCATGTGTGGGTGTAAGGAGGTGTGTGGGAATATACATCCCCAATAAATACAATGGCTTCAACTTTACATTACGCTGCTATCATTTGGTGGTGTGCTGAAGTCAGGCCCAATCCAACCCTTGTTCATCTTGATCAGAGTCAGCCTGTCAGCATTTTCAGTTGACAGGCGGGTACGTTTATCAGTAATGATTCCACCGGCGGCACTAAAAACCCGCTCTGACAAAATGCTAGCGGCAGGGCAGGCCAGGACTTCCAAGGCATAGAAAGCCAATTCATGCCACGTGTCCAGCTTTGATACCCAAAAATGATAAGACACAGAGGAATCCCGGAGCACTTTTGTACGGTCGCGAAGGTACTCCTTTACCATCTTTAGAAACTTTGCAGTCCTTGTGACAGTACCCCGCGACTCAGGGCCCGTACTATCGGAAGGGCTGAGAAAAGTCTCCCATATCTTTGAGAGTGTTCCTCTACCTCTGCTGGATTGGAGTTGTGGCTCTCTCTCCTGGACGCCTTGGTTGGCCACCTAACTGTGACCCCTGCTGCCAGCATTTTCTGAAGGGAATTTTTTGACTAATTCTAAGGCCCTAACAAGACAAAAAGGGGGGAGGGGGTGGGAGCGCATGTGAAGAAAGTTTTTGAAGTGGATTTAGGCCCAGGGCTGTGTAGCCACTCACCAGAGGTGGTTGTGCAACCCTGCACAACTGCGGTCTTACGCCTGTGAATCCACCTCCGCCTGGAGGTATAGTGGAGGCACCGAAAGTTGCTCCGGGAGCTCCAGCTCCTGTCACGATCAATGACCGGAATGATGTCACCACAGGTCCTACAACGGTGACCGTGTTGTATTGCTAGGTCATGGAACTCAGGATCTAGGATTAATGGTATCTCTTGTCCAGAGCTGCTCTTGCCAGGTGTGCACAAGTGCAAGAAGCTGAGAGTAAAAAAAAAATCCCTGGAAGCGCTATGCTTGCATCACCTGATGAAGGCAGCGGTCTGCTGCAGAAACGCGTAGTGGCCTGTAAGAGGTTAATAAAGAAACCTTTTCTAAAATAACCCTAGTGCCATTTATCTCTAGTCCTAGCGCTCCACAGACCAGGGATTTTTTTTTTTACTCTCAAGGCCCTAACAAGGACCTTCTGGTACTGCAGCATTTTTGTAGACCTCTCCGCCGATGGAATAAGAGAAATAAAGTTCTCCTTGTAGCGTGAGTCTAAAAGTGTCACCAACCAGTAATGAGTGTCCGCCAAGATGTTGATAACGCGAGGGTTACAGAACAGGCAGTGTAACATAAAGTTAGCCATGCGCACCAGACTGGTAACAGGCAAGACTTCAGGGTCGTCAACAACAGGATGACTGACCATGCTGGCCTCATCCTCCTCGTCCTTGTCCTCTGCCATCTACGCTGGACCAGCGGTATGACGGTTGTGCAGGTAGTACCGTCAATTCCGCATGAAACTAGTTCCTGTTCTTCTAACTCCACTTCCTCATCCTCCTCCTCATTGTTCCCCAATGCACGTTGGGATGAGATGAGGCTGGGCTGTGTGTAATCACCCACTACGGTTCCTTGCTCCATCTCACCGTGCTCCACCTGCAATGCATCATAATTGATTTTGAGCAGATAGCGTTTTAGAATACAGAGAAGCAGGATGGTGACGCTAATGATGGCTTCGTCGCCGCTCACCATCTTGGTGGAGTCCTCAAAGTTTTGGAAGACTGTACATATGTCAGACATCCATGTCCACTCCAGAGGTCTTATGTGTGGAGTTTGAACCGAATACAGACGTCCTAGTTGATGCTGGTAGTCAACAACTGCTCTCTTCTGCTCACAAATCCTGACTAACATCTGCAGGGTGGAATTCCAACATGTGGGGACATCACCCACCAGTCTGTGAGCCAGAAGCTGCAAACGCTAATGAAACCCGGCAAGGGTGGCCGAAGCAGTAGGTGACTTTCTAAAATGGGCACACAGGCAGCGCACTTTGACGAGCAGATACGGCAGCTCCAGGTAGGATTAAGAAACCGCTGAACCACCAGGTTGAGCACAAGGGCCAAGCATGGCACATGTGTGAGCTCACCTCGCCTCAGTACCGCCACCAGGTTCCGGCCATTGTCACACACGAGCATGACTGGCTCTAGGTTCAGCGGTGTGAGCCAATGATCTGCCTGCTCTTTCAGAGCTGTCCACAACTAATCAGCATTGTGGGGTTTGTCACCTATGTATACTAGCTTCAGCACAGCCTGTTGCCGCTTGGCCAAGGCAGTGCTGCACACCTTCCAGCTTGGCATGTTGTGGAGGCTGAAGAGTAGGAGGAGGCTGAGGATGATGATGTTCCAGAGCTGTAGACTGTGGGGCAACCCTGACTGAGTTAGGGCCCGCAATCCTTGGCGTCGGGAGGACGTGGTCCGTCTTAAGGTCCGACTGGGTCCCAGCTTCCACTAGATTAACCCAGTATTCCATCAGCGAGATGTAGCGTCCCTGCCCACAAGCACTTGTCCACGTGTCCGTGGTTAGGTGGACTTTCCCAGAAACAGAGTTGTTAAGGGCACGGCTAATGTTTTGGGACATGTGCTTGTGTTTGTGTAATGCGGGGACAGCACACCAGGAGAAATAGTGGCAGCTGGGGACCGAGTAACAAGGGACGGCCGCAGCCATCAGGTTGCGGAATGCTTCCGTCTCCACTAGCCTAAAAGGTAACATTTCCAGCACAAGCAGTCGCAAAACGTGCGCATTTAGGAGTGTGGCGTGTGGGGCATTGGCAGTGGACAACGACATGGTTGATGACGGTGGCATTTCTGATTGTGCAACAACAGATGCAGGACAGGAGGCATCTAAACATGCACTATGGACAGGCGATTGGCTTGCACGCACAACAGTGGAAGAAGCAGCGGCTTCACCCGCAGACACTGCTCCTGGACCCTGTCATACGTCCCACAAAGTCAGGTGCTTTGCTTCCATGTGCCTCATTATGCGGTGGTGTCAGGCTGCCCTGGACCCTGTCATACGTCCCACAAAGTCAGGTGCTTTGCTTCCATGTGCCTCATTATGCTGGTGTGGTCAGGCTGCTACTTTAGCTGACCCTTGATGCTGGCATGACAAGTGTTGCAAACGGCCTTTTTTGAATTCTCTGCAGACTCCCTAAAAAACTGCCAGACTCGAGAAGACCTAACTGTTGTACTGGCAACTTGCGTCGTGTTGCTGTTACGAGGAGCCGTTGCCCGCCTTCTGTCTGTGGACACCACTCTACTTCTTCCGGCCTGTAGTGATGCTACGCCTCCCTCCTCCTGTTCGCAGTTGTTCTCACTCTGCATGTCCTCCTGCCAGGTTGGGTCAGTTACTGGATCATCCACCACATCATCTTCCACTTCCGCACCCTGGTCCTCCTCCTAACTGTCTGGTAATTGTGTCACATCATCGTCCACCTCTTGTGACGGATACCCTCCGTCGCCTTCGTGTGACCGTGGCTGTTCAAATATTTGGGAATTGCTACAGACGATCTCCTCAGGCCCCAGTTCAAGTGGAGCGGGCTAGAGGCCCGAATCCATGAATGGCATACTGAACAGCTCTTCAGAGTGTCCAAGTGTGGGATCACACTCGGCATGGTGGGAGGAAGGAGGATCAGGGTGACGAATATGCGGTCCGGTCTCATGGCTACTGACACTTGACCATGTGGAAGACAGGGTGTTTGTGGTGGTGCCTAACTGACAGGAAGCATTATCTGCTATCCAACAACCTGTTGACACTGCTCTTGATTTAAAAGTGGTGTATTGCTGCAGTCCCCTAGAAATTAGGACAGGAAGGTCGAGCGAGATGATGTTGGCGTTTCTCGTGGCCCAATTCGAGCTTGCTCACGGCCTCGGCCTTTGCATTCACCACCATCACTTCCACTTCCTGGTCCCTTGCCACCGGCCTTGCGCTCTTTGAATGGTGTGCTATATACACTTCCTGTATACAACTAACTGAAGGATTGCAATGAATGTTTTTAGATGGATTGATGAAATTAGATATTACAGGCTAGACACCTGCTACAAATGCTGCGTACAGGTAGACAGCGTCTTGTGAGGTATAGACAATTGGTCTATATTACCCCTCCTGACTATACAGATTTAAATTAATCCTTAATAGGACTGTTTTGGGATGGTGAGATGAAAAATTAGATATTACAGGCTACACACCTGCTACAAATGCTGCGTACAGGTAGACAGCGTCTTGTGAGGTCTAGAAAATGGAGCTATATACCTCTCTTGCCTATAGAGATTTAAATTAATCCTTACAAGGACTGTTTTGGGATGGATAGAGGAGATTTAAAGCCAGCACACCAGCCACAGATGTGATGCTGGCTGGTATACTGGCACACCTAATTTTCCTATATACCCTTCCTCCCTGCCTGCTTGTATACAGCTAATTAGTCCTCAGAAGGACTATTGTTAGTCTTAGATTAGCAGCCCTGCCCCTTCACTAGCTGAAAGGCACGAAATCTGTCCCTGAATCAGCAGCAGCTCTCCCTACACTGACTGTCTATGGCGCAGAGTGACGAGCACAGCACGGTCAGGTCTTATAAAGACCTGATGACGCTGTGCAGCCAGCCAATCACTGTAATGCCACAACCAACATAGCAGTGGCATTAGCGTGTCTAGTAGCCAATCCCTGCATGTGGGCTGTCTCTGTAAAGAACATGCGGGGAGGTGGACCTGAGCATGAGCACGAGCATCGCTATTACTCGGTGCTCGCCGAGCATCCCAAGTACCGTGATAGTCGTGCGAGTACCGAGTAGTAGCTAGCATGCTCGCTCATCACTACTCATTACGTCAGGCGGGGGTCATTATTCCGGTCCCAGAAAACAAACAATTTGAAGGTTTCTATTGATCATTCTATGGATCAGTCCATCTCATCCTAGACCTGAAATGTCTAAACAAATATGCCAAGGTCCGACGATTCAGAATGGAGTCCCTCTGTTCTGTCATCACGTCTATGGAGGAAGGAGAATTCATGGCCACCAGAGACATCCAGGACGCTTGTCTCCATGTCCCAAACTTTCCAGTACATCAGAAGTTCCTTCTGGTGTACAGCACTACCCTTCGGCCTTGCCACTGCTCCCAGAGTGTTCACGAAGATCATGGCGGCTGTCATAACCATTCTGTACTTTCGGGGCATAGTTGTTCTCCCATATCTGGATGATCTACTGATCAAGGGTCCTTCCTTCCAAGCCTGTGCAGAGAGCATCTGGATCACCATGGATACACTCTCTTGCATGGGCTGATCAACTTAGACAAGGTTGGTGACTCTTTCTCGGGACAAGGTAGTGGCACTGCGCCAGGGAGTCCGTCCTCCCATTCCATCCGTTTCAGGATGATGGTTCTGGGCAAGATGGTGGCAGCAAAGTAAGCGGTCGTCTTCACCCAGCTACACCTCTATCCACTGCAGCTCTCCCTCGTGTCAACCTGGGACAAAAGACCCTTCTCTTTTGACTGGAAGTGCCATCTATCCCCCTGGAGTAAAAATCTGTGAAAGAAAGAATGCGCATATAGGGTCTTATCTCAATTAAACACTTTCACTTGTCGAGTGTGAATTGCTCACCTTAGTCAGTTGTGAAACCCACAACTGGTAGAATAGCGTACAAGCAGCTGCTGCAGGGACCGCACTCTCAACGGTGACCGTGGTCGTGATGTAGATTCTTGGACAAAGTGCTTCGGTGTCCGCGCTGCTGCTCCAAGACCAAAGAAACACAGACACGGGAATGTCTGGTACAGCTACAGCCTTTATTTTCCGACGCGTTTCGGAGCCTCCTCCTCCTCCTACAGCTGTAGCTGTACCAGACATTCCCGTGTCTGTGTTTCTTTGGTCTTGGAGCAGCAGCGCGGACACTGAAGCACTTTGTCCAAGAATCTACATCTATCCCCCTGGGTCAGATGCGCACTCAGATGGTGGAAGCTTCGGTCCTCCTTCACTCAGGGAAGATCCTTCCTCCCTGTCCATAGGTTGGTGGTCACCACCGACGCCAAACTTCTGGGCTGGGGGCCTTCTCCCGCAACCACACTGCCCATGGGCACTGGTCCACTTGGGAAGCATCCCTCCTAATCAATATATTGGGGATATGAGCCATCCTGCTGGCCCTGAAGAAATTCCATTATCTTCTTGCTGGTCGCCCCGTGCGGATGAATACAATCTGACAATACCACGGCCGTGGCATATATCAACCACCAGGGGGCACCCACAGCAGGGCAGTAATGCGCAAGGTGGAATGTATCCTTCGCTGGGCTGAGACAAACCACTACATCTCTGTGGTACACATATCTGGTGAGGAAAACTGGGCGGCAGACTCTCAGTCACCAGGGCCTCGCCTCAGGGAAGTGGTCACTCACCTGCAGGTTTTCCAGCAGATTCGTCATTGCTGGGGGACTCCAGATGTGGACCTAATGGCGTCTCGGCTGAACACTAAGGTTCCCAACTTCATTGCTCAGTCCCAGGACCCAGAGTTCATCGGTGCGGATGTCCTAGTCTTCCCTTGGAGTCAATTCCATCTTCCCTATGCATTTCCTCAGCTTCCTGTAATACCAATGGTGGTGAAAAAGATCAAGGCGGAGAGGGCACCAGTTATCCTGGTTGCTCCAGACAGGCCTCGAAGGGCCAACACCCTCTGGCATCTGCCAAAAAGGCCAGATCTTCTCTCTCAGGGTCCGATCTACCACCAGAAGTAAGGGACCCTGAGCTTGACAGCCTGGCTGTTGAAACCTGGGTACTAACCCAGGCAGGTTTCTCGCCCGAGGAAGTTAACACCATGAAAAGGGCTAGGAATCCATCCTCAGTTCATGTCTACCACTGCACCTGGAAGACGTTTTTTGCTTGGTGCAGGGACCGTGGTCACTCTCCTATCGTCTTCTCCATCCCGATCATCCTGGCTTTCCTTCAGTTTGAGCTGGACTCAGGCCTAGCATGGAGTTCGCTCAAGGGTCTGAATTCTGCCCTGTCGGTTCTTTTCAAACGACAACTCGCTACAGGCCCCAGGTCAAGACGTTTATCCAAGGGGTTTCCCATTTGTTTTCTCCTTATCGTCGACCATTAGACCCCCTGGGACGTCAAATTAGTTCTAGGTGTTCTACAAAAGACTCTGCTCGAGCCTTTGAAGGAATATCCTTGCTACATCTGGCCTTGAAGGTGGTTTTCATTGTAGCAATTTTCACTATCAGGTGTGTCTTTGAGCTGGCCATGCTCTCATGTGGATCACCGCTTCTGATTTTCCACCAAAATAAAGTGGTACTTCGCCCGTGTCCATCCATCCTTCCCAAGGTGGTCTCCGCATTGCACCTCAATGAAGAAATTGTACTGCCTTCCTTGCACGTAACACCGCAGCACAAGTTTTAAAAAAACTCTGCATGCCTTGGACTTATAAAATAGAAATAAAAAGAAATGGAATATTGACCGCGCTACCATATATGACAATCAAAAAATTCTTGATGGATTGTGATTTTTATTCTCTACGCATTTCTGGGCTCTCTGGCCCCTTCATCAGGAAAAAAAATCACAGATGTACAGGATACATGTATTTTTTCCTGATGAAGGGGCCAGAGAGCCCAGAAATGCGTAGAAGATAAAAATCACAATCCATCAAGAATTTTTTGATTGTCATATATGGTAGCGCGGTCAATATCCCCTTTCTTTTTATTTCTATTTTATTGACACAATTTTATTGGGAAGATTCCAGCAACCTTCTAATACGCTTTTGTAGTGGTTGTGGCTTGCACAGCCCTGCCGGGTGAGTGTGTACCTTTTGGACACTTCCAGTTGTTGTGCTGGTGGCACCCTGGATTGCGCCTTTACCATTCCAGCTTTTCTTACCTTGGACCTAGTCAGGGTCCTTCTGTAGAACGGATGCCTTGTTTATACTTCCTGAAGGATACAGAAAAGGCATGACCACCTCTAACTCCACAATAGCTAGGTGGATACGTTCAGCTATTCAAGAGTCCTACCATCTCAGACAAGATTATTCCAGGTAGAATAAAGGCACATTCCACGTGGGTGGTAGGTGCCTCCTGGGCCATCTGGCACCAAGTGTCAGCAGTGCAGGTCTGCAGAGCAGCAAACTGGTCCAGCCTGCACATGTTTGCGAAACATTACAGCATACACTCTCAGGCTTCTGCGGATGTAGGTCTGGGGAGACTGATCCTGCAGGCAGCAGTGGTGCATCTCTATATAGAGTTGGCTCAGGAGGTGTAGTTGTCTTTTCTTTGGTTAATCTCCCAGCCAGGGACTGGTTTGGGACGTCCCATGTTCCTATGTCCCCCAATCAGGAAAGGACAAATAGAGATAGATTTATGTGTACTCACTAAAAAATCCTTTTCTTAGAGCCTCCATTGGGGAACACAGCACCCACCCTGTTTGCCCGGCTTGGGCTGTAAGTTGCGTTCCTTGACTTTGGTGTATTTTACCTCTTTTACGAGGTATTCCTTCTCCTACTGCTTGGTCACTGCACTGGAGTCAGATGAGTTAGTCAGAGAGTATATACTGCAGAGGAGGAGCTAATCTTTCTTTGTATCTACTTAGAGTCAGCCTCATAATGACAGCAGCTTAACACCCATGGTCCTGTGTCCACCACTGGAGGCTCTGAGAAAATAATTTTTCAGTTAGTACACAAAAATCCATGTTTTGTGTATCAACCTTATGTTGCACTGTATCAAATGCCTTTGAAATGTCCCTATAGACAACATTCATATGTGAAGAATAAGCAATATATTCCAATATTCCATAATCATCAATCACCATTTTAGCTCTAAAGTGTATTCTGTCCCTGAAAATGATTAGCATTTCCCTCTGCATTCTAGTGTTCAGAGTCTTGCAGAACAGGAACTTCAGGTCAAAAGCCATTGGTGGAAGTGACAATTCTCGTTTATAGAAAAGCCGGTCTTGTTGTGAACTCTACCGCCTGGAGCAAAAAGTCAATTAAGATCAGGAACAGTTACAGTTGAAGAAGCAAAAGGAGTGGAGAACCTGATGGCCCATTGAAATTCTGTTTTAAACTCGAGTCGAGACAGCACCGGAATATAATTCCAAATTATGTATTTACTAGCCACATACAAATCATATCACTGAAATCATGACAGCCAGCTGCAAACACTCATCCAGACAATGCATTCTAGCATCCTGCGTTAAGGTATACATAAAACAGCAAGCAGAAGCCAGCAAGAGAAGCTGTATTTGATCTCTAAGTACAGATCATTTTCAGCTAGATCCGATAGAACCAGAACCATTCCCCCTCGAACCTGGTGGAAAGTTATGACCTATAATAGCTTTTGGGGTATTTCAAATCACAGCACAAGGGCAGGGAATTTCAGGATAGCCCAGGGCTGGAGAGGGGCTGACAGCATAGAGAATGAGAATGACCAATCCCATTATTCTGCATCATTTCTCAAGGAGGAGTCTTCATGTTACACAATGGGATTTAACACCAGGAACGCTGTGGTTCTACATTTCCTCTGTGAGGCCGCCAGCAACATGGCACCGGTAATTGACAAATATGACTGCATATGCCTTTTGTATCTTAATACCTTTTATTTGCATAACTGAGTATAATACCTGTGTATTGATAGAGTAGATACGGTTATTATCTAGTAACCCTTATGGCGATTAAATCCTAAAATTTTATTCTGGGTTGTTCTTTTTATCGCGATCCACGACTCCCACGTCTGCGTGCTCACTTAATATTATATGCTACCTGGTTTGGTTTCTGGCCTCAATATAACCACGCATTTTGTTCTAGTGTCATTGGGAAACGTTGGGACAGCCTACAGACTGGACTGGTGGTGATTATCTAATATATAAAGCTGTGTGTGTGTGTATCCAGGATTGGCATCCACACCGTCGCAACTACAGCCACAAAGTTTTGCACGGTCACACGTCTGGACCCCGAGAGCCTCATAGGCTATGTTGTGAGGCGAAATTTTAACCCTGCGCGTTCCAGTTCACCAAACAATTTTGCCCCTATCTACATAATGGGGAAAAAGGTAAAGGAAACGTGTGGGAGGAAAATCGACAGCTGCCAGCTACAGCTACATAATTTTGCACAGTCACACGTCTGGACGCCGGGAGCGTCATAGGCTATGTTGTAAGGCGAAATTTTAACCCTGCGCGTTTCAGTTCACCAAACAATTTTGCCCCTATCTACATAATGGGGAAAAAGTGAATGGAAAAGTGTTGGGAGGAAAAATCGACAGCTGTCAGCTATAGAGACAAAATTTTGCACAGTCACACGTCTGGACCTGGGAGCGTCATAGGCTATGTTGTGAGGCAAAATTTTAACCCCGCGCATTCCAATTCACCAAACAATTTTGCCCCTATCTACATAATGGGGAAAAAGTGACAGTTACCAGTTGACAGTTGTGAATGAGAAGGCTTAATGATAGGCCAAAGACTAACAGCATATACCAGCATATAGTCACTAAGGTGGGGCCCAACATGAGATATTCACCACACACGGGACATGTATACACACTACGTACACAAAGAGTAAAAGCAAGTGTATAGTCGCTAAAGTCAGCCCCAACATTGGATACTCACCACACACGCCGAACAAACACACACACACACACAAAGAGACACACACAACACAGAGACAACGCACACACCCCAAGGGGACACACACACACTCTATAGCGACACATGCACTCACCCCACAGGGACACACACACACACACACACAACACCACAAAGAATCACACAACACAGACCCACACCACCCCCCCACAGGACATACACACATAGCACCTATGGGACACATCACTCACCCCACAGGGACACACACCCCACAATCGACACACACACCACACCACACAGACCCCCCCACAGGGACACACACACATACACACCACTAAGGACACATGCACCACCCCACAGGGACACACACACACACCACAAGAGACACACACAACAGAGACACACACCACACAGACCCCCACACAGGACACACACATACACACCCTATAGAGGCACATGCACTCACACAACAGGGACACACACACACCACAAGAGAGACACACACAACAGAGACACACACCACACATACCCCCCACAGGGACACACACATACACACCCCAGGGACACACACACCACACAGACAGACACAGATGTGCACAAATCCCCTCACACAACTCACCTCATACGTGTGCTATCTTTATTTTCGAAACAAACATCTGATTAAAAACAGCATACACACCCTATAGGGACACATGCACTCACCCCACACGGACACACACATACACACACCCCAGGGACACAAACACACCACAGACAGACACAGATGTCCACAAATCACCTCACACAACTCGCCTCATACGTGTGCTATCTTTAATTTCCAAACATAAACATCTGATTAAAAACAGCCAATGTGCAACACATGTGCCATATAGGGAATTAAGGCAGATGTCAGTCACATGAGCTGTCTATTATGTGTATGTGTGAAGTAACATATACTGCCCGGCCAGGGGGAGGGTTTACTGTTGGCTGGAGATTTATTAGGCTGCCTATAGCAATCAATCACAGCTCAGCTTCTATTTTCTTACAGGTCATTAATATGACATATTCAAATTCTATTTTGTTATAGCTAACAGCAGTTATCTATTAACCCAGTGCTACAGTATATATTATATATACACACATAACATACATATATATATATATTATATATATATATATATATATATAAACACAAAACAGAAAAAAATAGAATAGAGATGAATAGAAAAAAGCAGACAGCCCCTCCTTTAAGCTTTTCAGCCCAGGTGCAAATCTATATAACTGTGTTATACAGAGTTGGCCAAAAGTATTGACACCCCTGCAATTCTGTCAGATAACACTCCGTTTCTTCCTGAAAATGATTGCAATCACAAATTCTTTGGTATTATTATCTTCATTTAATTTGTCTTCAATGAAAAAAACACAAAAGAGAATGAAGCAAAACATTGATCATTTCACACAAAACTCCAAAAATGGGCCGAACAAAAGTATTGGCACCCTCAGCCTAATACTTGGTTGCAAAACCTTTAGCCAAAATAACTGCGATCAACCGCTTCCGGTAACCATCAATGAGTTTCTTACAATGGTCTGCTGGAATTTTAGACCATTCTTCTTTGGCAAACTGCTCCAGGTCCCTGATATTTGAAGGGTGCCTTCTCCAAACTTCCATTTTTAGATCTCTCCACAGGTGTTCTATGGGATTCAGGCCTGGACTCATTGCTGGCCACCTTAGAAGTCTCAGTGCTTTCTCTCAAACCATTTTCTAGTGCTTTTTGAAGTGTGTTTTGGGTCATTGTCCTGCTGGAAGACCCATGACCTCTGAGGACACCCTACATTATGCTGCAAAATTTGTTCGTAGTCTTCAGACTTCACAATGCCATGCACATGGTCAAGCAGTCCAGTGCCAGAGGCAGCAAAGCAACCCAAAACATCAGGGAACCTCCGCCATGTTTGACTGTAGAGACCGTGTTCTTTTCTTTGAATGCCTCTTTTTTTCTCCCGTAAACTCTATATTGATGCCTTTGCCCAAAAAGCTCTACTTTTGTCTCATCTGACCAGAGAACATTCTTCCAAAACGTTTTAGGCTTTCTCAGGTAAGTTTTGGCAAACTCCAGCCTGGCTTTTTTCTGTCTCGGGGTAAGAAGTGGGGTCTTCCTGTGTCTCCTACCATACAGTCCCTTTTCATTCAGACGCCGACAGATAGTACGGGTTGACACTGTTGTATCCTCGGACTGCAGGGCAGCTTGAACTTGTTTGGATGTTAGTCAGGTTCTTTATCCACCATCCGCACAATCTTGCATTGAAATCTCTCGTCAATTTTTCTTTTCCGTCCACATCTAGGGAGCTTAGCCACAGTGCCATGGGCTTTAAACTTCTTGATGACACTGCGCACGGTAGACACAGGAACATTCAGGTCTTTGGAGATGGACTTATAGCCTTGAGATTGCTCATGCTTCCTCACAATTTGGTTTCTCAAGTCCTCAGACAGTTCTTTGGTCTTCTTTCTTTTCTCCATGCTCAATGTGGATACAAACAAGGACACAGGACAGAGGTTGAGTCAACTTTAATCCATGTCAACTGGCTGCAAGTGTGATTTAGTTATTGCCAACACATGTTAGGTGCCACAGGTAAGTTACAGATGCTGTTAATTACACAAATTAGAGAAGCATCACATGATTTTTCTAACAGTGCAAATACTTTTGTCCACCCCCTTTTTTATGTTTGGTGTGGAATTATATCCAATTTGGCTTTAGGACAATTCTTTTTGTGTTTTTTTCATTGAAGACAAATTAAATGAAGATAATAATACCAAAGAATTTGTGATTGCAATCATTTTCAGGAAGAAACTGAGTATTATATGAAGTATTGCAGGGGTGTCAATACTTTTGGCCACAACTGTGTTACGTCTATTGGTACAGCACTTTCACAGGAGACCCGGAGTTCAAATAAATTTTCCTTTCAGACTTGCAGTGTCTGAGTTAAAGGAAGTCTTCACTTCCTTGAATTCAGACACTGAATGAGCTATATAAGCATGTACATACATGTAAGTGTTATGAAATTTTACAACTGTACCTGAGGAAGGGTCAAAAAGCGTTGTACTGCCCACTGTGATATACATTTTAAGAATAAAGGAAAATTTATTTGAACTCCAGATCTCCTGTGGAAGCGCTGTACCAATAGACCGGTATACTTATTACTACATGTGACGAGCCAGGTTTCCTAGATCTGATCCATCCGGAGTGGGAGAGCTGCACACCAAAGGAGATCTTATATGCAATATAACCAAGACACCTAAAAGGTGAGCAATATCGAATTATAACATCTCTATGTTGATATTTATTTCTGCACTTAAGAGTTGCGCCAGAACTTTTTCCCTCTTATACCCCCCCCAGAGGCTTCCAGTGAAGTTAATCTAAGATATACAGAATCATGAATTATTATAAATAATGGTCTGTCTATCCTTATTTTTTATTCCTGTAAAACACGAAGCGCATGCTATCAGGACCTGGTGATTCGCGGATGATATGTTAATATCGTTAATTGATCCACTGGGCTCGGTCAGAAGGCTTTTAGAGATTTTTCGTCAATTTGCTGGAGTGTTTTCCAAAATTAACTTGAGCAAAACACAAGCCCTTTATTACAATTTAGACTCTGAATTATTACGAATATTGAAAAGAGAAATTGGTTTTCAATAGCAATCAGAATCCTTGTCATATCTGGGGATCAAACTAACAAGAAAAATTCAAGATTGTGAATATAAAATTTTTATTCACAATGTGATTCAAAAAGATCTTTAAGGCTGCTTTCACACTGTTTTTTTTTTTAAAATGCGGCAGTTCCAATAAAAAAACCGCAACGCGCATTTACCGCATAACGGCTGCACTTGTGGCAAGCCCCATGCATTGTCTATGGGGCTTGCAGTAAGTGCCGCATGTCGCGGGTGCCGCACACTTACCGCAAGCCCCATACATAATGCATGGGGCTTGCCGCAAGTGCGGCCGTTATGCGGTAAATGCGGCAGTTGCGGGTTTTTTACCAGAACTGCCGCATTTTTGAAAAAACCCCAGTGTGAAAGCAGCCTTACATATGTCAAGGGTATAACTAGAGTCTTGGCTGGGGAGGATAAACTCCTACAAGATGTGTGAATTACCAAAACTCTTATATTCAGTTACTGTGCTAATTAATTGGGACAAAGCATTTTTAAAGTTAAGTCATAAGTTTTCCATGACCCGTAGTGTCCTAATTTTTCAGGATCTGGGGCTAGTGATGGCTTTTTTTTTGTGTCTTGAGCTGATGTTTCTAATGATACCATTTTTGGCTAGATATGTTGTTCTGGTCGCCTGTTATTGCATTTTCTCTATCGCCTCATTGGGGGACACAGGACCATGAGTGTTAATGTCAGCCTTCTATGGATGGGCAGCATAAGTAAATGTGAAACAATTAGCTCCTCCTATGCAGTATACACCCCCTGGCTGGGCCAGGCCAACACCAGTTTTAGCTTAGTGACCAAGGAGGCACATCTATCCCTTCCTTTTATGTTTTTCTGGATTCTTTTTTCGCAATCAACACATTAGACGTGCGCCGGTACCCTTATAGGCACCGTGTCGCCTCCACGTACCCTCTCCTGCGACGTTGGATTCATCAGGCTGCGCCTACCTTTTTTATGAACTTTATGGGCGACAGTTCCTCTGAGCACTAATTTCCCGCAACTAATTTCCGGCATGCGGAGTGTCGCCTCTCCGTATCCCAAACGGTGCCTGGCGCAGACCTCAGTACCCCCAGTAACATGGATTGAGCCCGGCTCTCCTCAGCCTCCCTACTAGGGACCTGGGTTAAGATATACAATTCTGCACTACCCTGCTCCAGCCGGACCCATGCAGCAGCTCACAGCCAATGCCTACATTCTCAGCTCTTCCTATCACTGGACTCCCCAGCCTCCCACTAGGCAGCCTGGGTTGAGGCACTTCATACAGGACCTTTACAGCTTGCAGGTGAGATCTTTCCACTATCACTGGCCCCTTCCTGGAGCTCAGTCATAATCCCTGCGAAGGGCTCCTCTCTTGGTCTCTGTGCCCCCTCTCCCAGTTCGCTGCGTTGCGCGCAGCCATGACGCCACCTAAGCCTCCATGGCTGCCTGCTCCACAACTTTAGGGCCCGTCTTGGGCCTTTCTTACATTCTACCCTGATCCACGCCCCTTTTTTGTGACGTCGAGAGGGCAGTAGCCACGCCTTCCGATGATGTTGCAGAGGCGCGAATCTGGCCCAATACT
Source organism: Allobates femoralis (assembly GCA_033576535.1). Lineage (NCBI taxonomy): Eukaryota > Metazoa > Chordata > Amphibia > Anura > Aromobatidae > Allobates > Allobates femoralis. Next base: position 207,310,170 of record JARQOC010000007.1, on the reverse strand, counting down.
CCAGGCACGCTCCTGGAAGTGCACGCTCCGGTCCTGCATTTTTCAGCTCTGCCTCTCTGGTAGCCTCTTCCCGGTGCTAAGAGCGGGTAAGGAGACCATCACACACGACCATCTGACTGCATCACTCTGGGTAAGGCAGACATTGGATCTTTAGGGCTGCACACACACTCTTGTTCTTGGCAGACCCCTGCTACAGCTCCACTTAGCTGCTCCTCTGCTCCCTGCCCTAATCCCCCTGCAGCCTCTTTACCATCACAACATGCAGTCCTCAAAGGCCTCCAAGAGACCCAAACCTCATACTGTACTGTTTATTACTCCACCTGTGTCACCTGCCACACCGTGCTCCCACGTAGCCATACCACCCCTCACTGTCAGTCATGTACCCCCAAAGAAGCCCAGGAGCACTATGCCCCCAGTAAAGAGCCCACTGCCCCGAGTCCCCCGGAATGGACATTATTCTTGTCCCAATCTATGGAAAAGCTGTCTCAGAACTTGGTCCAAGCCATGCAGTACCACCCCCCAAGCAACACTGTCTGCCAGGGCAGAGTACACGCAGATGACCCCTCGCTGGAGGGTCCATCAGATGACAGAGTGCGCACCATGTCTGCGGTCGCAGTCAGAAAGAGGTCTCACAGAAATGCGTCTCATGGTTCTCATAGATCTACCTCCCGAGACCATGGACCGTGCCATACCATATCTGAAGAGCCCCAGGATGGTGAATCTGAACCCGACCTGGACGACTCTTTCAACTTTGACTTTTCTGACGATCAGGCGTCTATTGACTCACTAATAGCAGCTGTAAACCACACACTAAATGTCGAAGAACACGACACGCAGTGTACTTCAAACAAGCTAAAAGGCTGTAAAAAAGGAGATTTTTGTGTACTCACCGTAAAATCCTTTTCTCTTAGCCTCTAATTGGGGGACACAGACCGTGGGTGTTATGCTGCTGTCCACTAGGAGGCGACACTAGGCAGAATCTGCAAAAGAGTTAAGAGACTCCTCCTCTGCAGCATTACACCCCTGAAGCAGGAAATGATTCTCCAGTTTTGTGCTAAAGCAGTAGGAGAGTTAACAGATAATAACAGTGACACAGGAAGTCTACACAGGCAACCTGTGTAAACAAATATAGTCAACAAGGTAATAACAGTGTAACAAGGCCTGAACCAAACAGGCACGTGTGTAAACAGGTAATAGTTAGAGTAATACTAGTACCACAAGGCCTGTAACTAAGCAGGCGCATGTGGAAAACAGTGAAGAGTTAACAAAGCAATAGTCGTACAACAGGCCTGTAACTACACAGGCTCACAGTACTACAAGGCCTGGAGCTAAACAGGCACAAGTTTAAACAATCAACAGAGTGAAAACAATCAACAGAGTGATAATAGGCAACCATGTGTAAACATGTTAACCATGTAACAGCTGAGAAGCTATGTGATAACTGTATAAAAAAAGGCCCACCAGGGCAATAGGGTGGGTGCTGTGTCCCCCAATTAGAGGCTAAGAGAAAAGGATTTTACGGTGAGTACACAAAAATCTCCTTTTCTCCTTCGCCTCATTGGGGGACACAGACCGTGGGACGTCCCAAAGCAGTCCCTGGGTGGGAAAGAACAATGGAACTAGTGACACCGAGCATGGTCAGTGAAGAACTATGCCCCGACAGGCAGACCTGCTGCCGCCTGGAGGGCACGCCAAGCCCTATAGTGGCTTGAGTATGTGTGTAGACTGACCCCTTTTGGCTGTCTACACACTTGTCGGACTGAGACCTGGTGCCAAATGGACCAGGAAGTCCTCACGGCCGTAGTAGAATGTGCCGTGCCGCTGCCGGAAGGGATGAGATTTTTGACGGTATAAGCGTCTTGGATGGTTAGACGAATCCACCTTGTTAGAGGAGCCTTAGAGGCTGATATGTCATTAATTCTGCCTTCTGGAAGAAGGGAGAAAGAGAAAACGACCTGTGGAGAGGCACTGGTTGTGGGTACTCAGATGCGTAGGGACCTGATAAGGTCCTGCATATGTAGGTCCCTTACGACCAGACAGACTGGAGTCGGTCACAGCGATGACAGAGAGACGTCTTTAGTGAGGTGGAAGGAGTATACCGCCTAAGAAGGATGGAACCAGCCGTAGAACAGTCTTGTTCAGGTAGAAGACCAGAAAAAGATGGTTTACATGAGAGCGCTGAAAGTACCGATACCTCTGCAGAGAAAAATAATTTGCCATCAAAACACAATACTGTTTGGATGAGAATGCTAAGGATAAACCTATAGACGCTCAAAAGGTGGATCTTGTAGAGCCATGAGGACGAAGATCAGGTCCCACAGGTGTAGACCTGTGGTATGGAGACCTTAAATGGGAGACCCTTTGAAGGGAGGATTTTCCTAGAGACCAAAACACATTACTGTTTGGATGAAAATGCTAAGGATAAACCTATAGACGCTCAAAAGGTGGATCTTGTAGAGCCATGAGGACGAAGATCAGGTCCCACAGGTGTAGACCTGTGGTATGGAGACCTTAAATGGGAGACCCTTTGAAGGGAGGATTTTTCTAGAGACCTGGTGGCAACACGTTTTTTTTTTTTTTTTTTTTTTTTTTTTGGAAGTTGAAACAGGCTGAAACCCTGCTGTGTGAGAGACTCCAAGGACAGACCTGAGTCTAGGTCTGAGTGGAAGAAACGAAAGATCCTCGCATGAAATAGGGTAAGGGAATGACCCCTAGAGGTGCTTGGAGATAAAGAAAAACAAAACGATTACACTCATGGTATATCGTCGATAAGGCTGGTTTACTCGCTGCGACCATGGTCGCTACAACATCCAGGGAAAAGACCCATGGGTAAATTCCAGGGCTCAAGGGCTACGCCACTATTTTCAGAGTTGAGGAATTCCGAGGGAGAGCAGGTCTGAGCTGTCTTTTTAGTTGTCCTAGTACTGCTGGTATGAGTTGGACGAAGATTTCGTCCAAGCGCATCTGGGCCAGTCTGAAAATACAGGGAGATCTGGCAACCGTCTTGTTTGACCTTCCGCACTATCCTGTTAGTGTGAAAGAATATAGGGAGACGGAGACAGGTCCCATCTAGGACTGGTACGTCTGTCCTATTGACTGTAGGTTCTAGGACCTGGCCAGAAAGGATGGAACGTCAGCATTGGACACGTGAGGCCGTCAGGTCCACATCTGTAGTCTCCTGGCGCTGGCCGTCTTGACAGAAGACATCTGGATGAAGGGGCCGCTTCCCTGAGACCGTCCCTTGGCGGGTTAGCCTGGTATAAGAACAGCTGACAGTACAGCGTTCAAGGATTCCACCCGGGGAAGGATGTGGCGAACGTCTGTCATCACTTGGAGACTGTGGGATCCACCCTGGTGGTTGACATATGCCACGGCTGTGGCATTGTCTGACTACATCCTAACAAGACCGACTGCCAGAAGAACACTGAATGATTCCAGTACTAGAAATACTGCCCGAATCTTTGTAGAATGGGGGGCATCCTCGTGTGTGGGCGGGACTATTGGCCCGTGCATTGTGATGGGAGTACATCGCACCACATTCTGTTTCTGGGCCATGTCTAAGCATGGATAGTTGAAGAGGTCGTAGGTGCAGCTGAGGCTATGGAACTGCCTCCCATGCTGCCACTATCCTGTCTAGGACTCTTATAGCCGTTGTGAAAGATTGAGGAGACCGCTGAAGCGAATTCCCAGACGAAAAATCCGTGCCTTGTCTGGGAAAAACAAATATGGCTGATACTCCATATGTGATGCTGCAGCATGTGGCCATCAGGAAGACATATAGGACTCCCTGAGTTTGTGTGCTGTGTTGGAACATGTGCTCTGGCATTGTGGTAGACTCATGGAGGGTGATCCGCCCACCGAGTCTTCTTAACGTGTCCAGTGAAATCGACAGCGTTCGCAGACTCCGGAAATCATGCATTGATGAATAAGTCGTCCCGATATGGGAGACTCCTGAGATGCAGTATAGCCATTTCCAACTGTAGGCTGCATTTATGAGCTTTAGGTCTCACGGTAGTCACTTTTAACTCCTGAGACGAGAAGGGACTGACTGCGTGGAGGAAGGTTCAGGCCACCGCCACACGGGAGACCGGAGGGGCCCATCCATTGGGTTAATGGATGTGCGAGTCTGCGAGGTCCTGCTTCGAAGCGGACTGAGCAGAGGGCATTACGCATGTTATCTCCACCCAAGTACCTAATATGGGTACAGTGAGGAGATTGGCCGCTGGGCCCGTGTTCCACGTTCTGCAACATAGAGTTTCGTTTTAATAGTCCGGGAATGGAGGCCGGGTAGACCCTGTGCGGCCCCAGCTTCAACCCGAGTCCCCAACAGTGGGGAGGCGAGGAAGGAGTATGCTATGGGTCGTAGGTTCCAGAGACCCTTAGCTCAGTTCCCCGTGCCACTGCGGATCACGGTGTTTCAGCCTGTGTCTTTTGAGACTTGGCTGTCATCACCGCCAACCGGAGTTCCAGCTGTGGGGTCTGGAGAGAATTGGTGAGCAGTCCTGGGACGCCTTACCGTTGTCAGGTAATTGCAGGTTATATCAGCTTCAACTGGGCTCTCCAACAGTGGGGGGCCTAGGAAGGAACCTGTCAGTTAAACCTGAAGGAAGTCCGCCACTAAAAAAGGTCCCTGCGTGGCGACCGATCCCTTGTCAGACTTAGCCTAAGCTCCGACCAACACTAACGCTTCCGAAGGACCGGAAGCAGTGATGCCAACGGCGGATAAAAAACCGTCCTGATGTGTTCTGGGGGTGGAAAACGATCTTTGCCTCCTTAGCGCCTGAGGTGTACAGAAATTCTCCAAACAGGTGTCTAGTGAGGCATAGGAGACCTGTGATGGCCTCCTTACGACCACTTCCGCCTCCCATCCACGTAACCCGATGCCACGTCTACTGGCGATGGCAGTAGACGCTGTTATTGCAGAGCAATTGGCAGCGTCCAGGACTTATGTATCAGATAGTCCTGAGGTAACGACTCGAGCCGTCCGGGCCACAGAGTATGGTCGGCGGGCAGGAAACAATAGTGCCTGACGGAATTGAATCCGTATCTTGATTACCTTACAGCTTATTAAACCGGTATCAGGACGAAATCAATGATTTTTGGAGAATGTCATAAAAACGACCTACGTGCTGTCTGTGCGTCAATATAGAAAGCAGAAGCATGCGTAATGTCTGGCCAGTAGGTGTAGTGATAGGCTGACGTATTTACACTGCCCCTTATTATGATATCGTTCCTTGCATGTGTGGCGTGAGCAGGGGCGTAACTACAATAGGTGCAGGGGAACTAAAGATTTGCAATAATTGGGGTCCTCGTTGGAGCTTTCGCATCGGGGCCCGAGGCCTGAAGTTACGCCACTGGGCGTGAGGACTAAATGCAGCAGGACATCATTGTTGGTTGTCCTGCCGTCGCTATTGGGAACTGGCACAGAGCGAGGCTCTGTAGGCCTTTTCCGGAACCCCTGGAAGCGGCCTTAGTGATGTATTGCCGCAGGCAGGGAGCCCTGCTGGGTTCCTTGACCCCTGGCTCCAGCTGCCCGTCCTGAGGGCTGCCGCAGGTGGGCTGCCCTGAACTCCCTGACTTTTGGCAGCAGTGTCCTAAGGGCTGAGGCAGGCAGGAAGCTCTTCCTGAGCTCCTTATCTGGTCCTGCACTGCACATATTCGCTGGCCCAAGTTCACTTTCAGCCCTGCAGCAGGGATGAAGCCCTGTCATGGCCACAGTACTTGGTACCAAAGAGGAGCTGTGCCCAATCCAGCCTTAATTTGGCATTAAGGGTTGTGCACACTGTGCTTTCAACCCTGCTTCTACTGTGCCCTGTGGATAATGGCCGCCGCTGCTAACAGCAGGGCGGGACCAGAATCCTAAGGCGTGCCAGGGCTTCGCGCCAGTTATCCTCCGTCCCGCCCCCTGCTTTGCTGTGTAGCTCCGGCCCGCCCTCTGTTATGACGCTGTCCGCGTCATTCTCGTCATCCGGGGGCGGGCCGGGGGGCGGTGATAAGGCGGCGGCTTCGCGCTAGGCCGAAGCCGCGGCCTCAAGTAAACAGCGAAGCCGCAAATGACGGCAGGCCGGCGCGGAGGTCCGGTCCGGGACCGAAACAGATCTGGACCCGGCCGGACCCCAGGAGCTGTGGCCACATGCGCGCTTGCCCAGCGCAGCCCCCAGCAGGAGAACCCAGGGGACTGGGTCTCCTGGATTCAGGGGTAGGGTGGCTGCTCCCATCAGGAGATCCCAGAAAACTGGGTCTCCCGGCATCCAGGGACTGTGGGGACCCTGCAAGGAGCCCAGAAAAAACCGGTGCTCCCACTTGCAGTATGGGCTCCCTTCCCTCTCAGGAGAGAGCAGCAAAAGCTGATCTCCTGGAGTTACACGGGCGTTTGCTGCAGCCATTAGGGGACCCCCAGGGAACAGTCTCGTGGCGGCAGGACTGGGGCTCTTGGGGAGTAGTCATCCAGACTGAGGTCTCCTGCGTGTGCTGGGCAATGCAGCTGACCCTTTAGCCTTGTCCCCTGAGCCCTTTAGGAGCACTTAGCAGAGCTGTGGCTCCTGGTGCTGCTGTCTGGCACAGTGCTGCAGCCCGTGCCCATCAGAAGCATTCAGCAGCACCGATGCGTCTGGATTGCGACCACGCGGCACGTTAGTGCCCTACCTGCGGTGTCTCAACCTATCAGCCCCATGAGGGGTGGTTAGGGAGGGATGCTGCAGTCCATCATCCAAGGGCTTCTGTGTAGCCTCGACCTCAACCCAGGGTCCCCAACAGTGGGGAGCTGGAGAAGGAAGACCATCATCTCAACCTCAACCAGGCACCCCCAACAGTGGTGGGCCGAGGAGGGAGCGGCATGTGGGGGGAAAATGTCGACCTCAACCAGGCGCCCCAACAGTGGGTGGCCGAGGAGGGACCATGCCGGGAGTCTCGTTAGAGACCCACTTTTCTTCTTCTTGAAGTAAAAAATCCAAAAAGTAAAAAATTTTAGGAGCAATAAAATTTGTGTGTGCCTCCTACAAGACACTAAGCAAAAACTGGAGAATCATTTCCTGCTTCAGGGGTGTAATGCTGCAGAGGAGGAGTCTCTTAACTCTTTTGCAGATTCTGCCTAGTGTCGCCTCCTAGTGGACAGCAGCATAACACCCACGGTCTGTGTCCCCCAATGAGGCGAAGGAGAAAATCTTTGCTCACCATGCAGCGTTCCAGGCAATTTTGTCTAAACAGAGGGAAAGGCCAAGATAAGCGTTTTGGTAACTGCAAACCCATCGAAGCACGATACCCTTTGCCTTGGCAAATTCCAAAGATTGGGTGAACTCTCCGCCTGTGGATCCCCGTCTCCCGCCTCAAGGTGAAGACTATTATCCCTGCCAGATGGGTCCTCTATGAAAGACCCAACTGATAGAGAAGTTGAGCAACTCGCACGCTCGGCCTTTGAGGCGGCGGGATCCTGCCTATTGCCCTCCTTCGCATCTGTGTGGGTTGCCAAGGAAATTATGGTCTGGACAGAAACTTTATGCACATCCTTACAGGAGTCTCAGCTTCTTCTATGGGTCACAGATCTCACTACTCAGATAACCATTGCGGCGGACTACCTAATTCAGGCATCTGTAGACTCTGCCTCCTGTGCAGCATTCGCTGCCTCTAAGACCATCGCCATTTCCAGGGCCCTTTGGCTCAGGCAGTAGCGTACCGATTCGGTTTTAGATAAATTGCTTACTGGTCTCCCTTACCTTACCGGTCGGTTATTTGGGGAATGTCTTGACAAACTCATTGCAGACGCCACGGGGGGAAAGAGTACCTCGATTCCCCAACATAAGCCAAGACGCCCCCTTTTGTCAGACGACAACAGACTACGTTTCGTTCCTTCTCCTCTTCCTGACTCCCATTGCCCACCGGAAGACACTCCCATCGACACCGGCCACCTACGAATGTTCAGTCGTGTCTGGTTGTCCGCCACAGACGACAGATGGGTACAAGAACTCTCAAGTCTTCCGGTTATTACATAGAGTTTATCTCTCGCCCGCCATGCTGTTTTTTCTCCTCCAACCCCCCAAAGTAACCAAGAAAAGGTCGAGCCTTTCTCCATGATATACATTCGCTTCAACAAGCGGGAGTTATCATCCCTGTACCGGAATCCAAACGTTTCAGAGGTTTCTGCCCCAACCTCTTTGTGGTTCCCAAGAAAGATGGGTCGGTGCGCCCCATCCTGGACCTCAAACATCTGAACAAACATGGGGTCAAACAGGAATGGTATCTACGGTCCCCATGTTGCTTGAAGCCCTTTTTGATATTGGACCTATGTTTATTAAGCCTTGCATGTAATGTCTGTGTTGTTCGCCCAATGTATTGTATTTAATTGAGTGTCCCTGTAAGTTACAATACATTGGGAGAACAACACAGACATTACATGCAAGGCTTAATAAACATAGGTCCAATATCAAAAAGGGCTTCAAGCAACATGGGGTATCATGGCATTATGAAAAATACCATGATAAGGACTACACTAAGATGAAAATTCTACCTATTGAATGTGTCTCTGAATATACAGCTAACAGATTTGAAGCCCTAAAAAAGAAAGAGAAATATTGGATGTACAGACTTAATTCCCTCAAACGTAAGGGATTAAATCTGATAACTGAATTCATCTAATCATGTCTTTAAAAACTGCTCTAACCTATGCTTTGTCTTTACTATGATATAAGTATTGAAAGAACTACTTTGCTGCCACCTTGTGGCGAACAATTGCACTACAGAGGACCATCGTATTCTTAACATAGGTAGCCATGGTTACTGCATCCAAAACATCGCCATCTTGTGGTTTTTTACTATAATTACACCCTTTTTAAAGTTAATATTGTTCTTCTCATTATTTTTATGTCCTTTCTCTAATTTTATCTGCAGATATTAGTATTTATAGTTATTAACACTCCCTTTTTAACAAACATTCTTAGCAATATATGTTTTTATATGTAATATGTTTTTATATGTACCATTTTTAAATGTATTATTTAAATATATTTGATTTGGTTTTTAGTGGTCTTGAACCAGCAATTTGTAGGCATTATTCTGCTCAGTGTTTGGTGAGATGCCTCTTGAGCCACTGTGGCTGATAGTTGTCTATCCGTTTTAGAACATATCTATTTTTTATTTTAAAAATAAAATCCTTTTTTATTTTAATTTACTTTCCCTACCCATTTGGGTTCTTGACCATCATATGAATTTTTTTTTGTCACTTTTTTTGTCCCTTTATGGCTTGGATGCAATAACTTTGAAATGTAATGAAAACTATTGTGATCCCCATAAAAATTATATCAATCATTTTCTCCCAGCAAGAATCATTCAGCCTGAATAGGCTAACAAATCGTTCCCTTGACTCCCAGATAAAACCTAAGGAATTTCTTTTCTTTTTCTAAGTTCAATCCTGATAATCAGCAGCACTTGACAAATATTTTATTTTTATTGGGCTTATAAATTGATTTTTGAAACATGGCAGTGCATATAAAACAAGATGGAATAGCTTTTTTTGAGCAATGATGATGTATTTAATTCTATTTAATTCCATGTTTTTGTAAGGGGTGGTTCCCTCGTGTTAGGACGTCACTGATGACAATTACATGAGTTTTTTTCTGGGGGGGGAGGGACATTTAACCTGTAACCACATATAAAAGGTTTTCTGCTGTGTCATGTAACATACCCTGAGGAAGGTGCTGGGACAGCACTGAAACGCATAGGTTTTGATGAATAAAGTAACTTATGATGGTGATAACCTCTTGTGAAATCCTTTGGTAAAGAGCAGCAACACGGACCGTAGATACCATTCCTGTTTGACTCCTGAGTTCCCGCGGTTTTTGGCGTGACGGTGGAGGTTCTGCAGCAGCTGCCTTATGCTTTCAAACTGGTTGTGGGTCTCACAACCTTAAAAGGTGAGTGGATATCTATATAATCCACACTGAAACAGTGTCTTTTTGATAAGGCACAATCTGCGCCTCTTGTATCTCCTCTCTTTTTCTATCTGAACAAACATGTCCACGTCCGTCGGTTCAGAATGGAGTCTCTGCGCTCCATCATTGCGTCTATGGAAGAGGGGGGATTGCTCGCCTCTATAGACATAAGAGACGCATACCTTCATGTGTCTATTGCTCAGGCTCACCAACAATTCCTCTGCTTCGCGGTACAAGATCATCACTTCCAATTTGTGGCCCTGCCCTTCGGTCTTGCTACCGTCCCAAGGGTCTTTACAAAGGTCATGGTGGTGGCCATGAGCGTCCTTCATTCCAGAGGAGTAGTCATCCTGCCTTACCTCGACTACCTCCAAATCAAAGCTCCTTCCTTTCAGGCTTGCATGGAAAGTGTCCAGATAACCGTAGACATCTAGGTTGGCTGCTGAATCTAGCAAAGACATCACCAATCCCTGCACAGTCAATCACTTTCCTAGGCATGATTTCGACACGTATCTAGGTTTGGTCTCCCTACTTCGGGACAAAGCAACAGCTCTGCGCCAGGGAGTATGCACCCTCCTCCACCCTTCCCCACACTCCATTCTTTTTGGAATGAGGGTCCTAGGAAAAATGGTGGCAGCGATGGAGGCCCTTCCTTTCACCTTTGATGACTGCAACTGTCCCTACTGACCGCCTGGGACAAGAGTCCTTTTTCCCTGGACAGGACTTTCTACCTGACACCTGCTGTCAAGCATGCACTTCTCTGGTGGATTCGTCCAGCCTCCCTCTCCAAGGGCCGGCCTTTTCTTCCAGTGGATTGGCTAGTCCTTACCACAGGTGCCAGCCTACTGGACTGGGGGGCAGTATATCGAAATCACACCTGCCCATGGCCGTTGGTCCACGCGGGAATCGACCTTGCCGATCAACCTGCTGGAGATTCGGGCAATATCACCACCTTCTGGTAGGCCGTCATATCCGTGTCCAGTCGGACAATGCTACAGCGGTAGCTTAAATCAATCGCTCGAGTGGCACTCGCAGCAAAGCGGAGCTTCTCGAGGTGAAGCGCATTCTCCGTTGGGCCGAGTCGATGAACTTGGTCTTCTTGGCGGTACACATTCCAGGTGTGGAGAATTGGGCGGCGGACTTTCTAAGTCGTCAAGGTCTCGCAGCCGGCGAATGGTCCCTCCATCCGGAGGTGTTTCACCAAATATGCTGCCACTTGGGGACTCCAGATGTGGATTTGATGGCATCTCGACTGAATTCCAAGGTTCTCGTATTCATAGCCCAGTCACAACATCCATTGTCCATTGGAGCGGACGCACTAGTGTGCTCTTGAAGAATACGGCCTGCAGTTTTGCCAATTGCTAATATGGCTAGAAGACATGCGCTAAAGCCTGACAATATTCTTGCCGTTTTCCATTCTATACCGGAGGATGAATCGGAATGCGAATCTGAGGAAAATCAATTTGATGCTGACACTGACGAAGATTTCAATCCTCAAAATTTTTCTAGTGAATCTGAAGATTCAGAAGGAACAAATCTGGAAGCTAAGTAGTTATGTATATTTATTTGTTCTTCCATACACTGAGTTACAAAACAAAAATACAAAATATTCAACAACTTTTTTCCAGATGTTGCAAGCCCATCAACTGGGGATCACGCTCATGTGGCGTTGTTGCCTTGCGACCATCCTCCAGGTCGTGGACAGAAACAATCTGCAAAATGTCACAAAAATGTATCCTCAACAGATAGCGGCGAAGGCTAAGCAGCATCCAACACCACAGAAGGCAGTGATGAATTTCCGGGAATACTTGTTTCAGTCGATGGAATTCGATGGAACCCTTTTGAGATTGGAGAACACTTACCTGGTAGGCGTGCGAAACCAAAACATACTTAGAGAAGCGCATGGCTCTTCAGGATACACGAGAAGGCATGTAATTAGAGATAGTCCTTTGAGTGCATGGCGATTGTTTTTTGATTCATTCATCGTGACTCCCAAAGAGCTGTACAATTGCAGAAGCACGCAGTAACAATGATGAAGATTTTACGCTTTCTGATGAGGAGCTAGAGGCATTTATTGTCATATTTTACGCTCGTGGAATATCAAGCATGAGCCATCACTCTATTGCCAGTATTTGGTCAAATGACTGGGGAGTACTATTTTGTAAAACGACATGTCTAGGAACCGTTTTGTACAAATTTTGCATTACCTAAGATTTGATGAGAAGTCGAATCAATCGCAGCGACTCAAAACTGACAAGTTTGCTCTCTTTTCTATAGTGTGGGATAGATTCATTGATAATTGCATTGCTTCTTGCAAACCTAGCCTGTACATTACTGTTGATGAACAACTTTTCCCCAGCAAAACTAGGTGTCCTTTGACTCAGTATATTCCTTCTAAGCCAAACAAATTCGGCCATAAATATTGGCTAGCTGTTGGCGTTGCTTCAGAATCTGCTAAAAAAACACTCCTGAAACTGTAAAGTTTTATAATGAAACTAAACACGGAGTAGATGTCGTAGATCAAATGGCACGCAAATACACCACAAGAACATGTACTCGGAGATGGCCTGTTCACTCATTTGAAAATACCCTCGACTTATCAGGTAGAAATGCTTGGATAGTGTACAAGGAAACGACCTCCGAAAACATTTCACACAAGGCGTTTTTGCAAAAGTTTGTTACAAAGTTGGGTAGCCCTGTCGTTAGATCTAGACGAAAGTGTGGCGTGTCTGAAGTCGCACATTTTCTGATGGGATGCTGCAAACAAAATTTTGCCAGATAAAACAAAAATGCAAAAAGAATAGATCAGTTGGAAGTTGTATGACTTGCCAAAAATCCTTATGTGGGCAATGTACCGCCGTAAATGAAGGACGATGCCTGAACTGTGAAACAACTTAGACTAAATGTTTAGTATGTCAATTCGTTATGTATTTTTTAGTAAGAATGTTACTGTCTCTTTTGATTTTACATGTTTGTATTTACCGCATTTTATGTCAACTCACCTTCAAAAGTTTGTTGTTGTTTCTATGTGTGTACTTTCGAAACTTAAAAATAAGTAAATTCTCAGTTTGAAATCAGATTGTTTCAAGCAAATATAATTGCATTTATCAAGCTGATTGCTTTTGTCACAGAAATTGCGATTCAAAAGTCAATTCAAAACAAAAGCTAACCATGTATACCATCTTCTCTTAGTTTAGTTTAATTTTCATCATGTTGTGTATGCATTTGATCTTACCAAATTAATTTATGATTGTAAAACGACTATTATTGTTTTACTTTGTTTACTTTTGTTATTTCCTGTAGAAAAATATGAAAATCAGTAAAAACATTCCAAAGCACTACTGTTGGATCTCACAATAAAAACACATAAGAGAAAATATAATTATTATTAAAAAACACAAATGAAACTCTAAAAATAAACAAAAACAAGCCAGGAGCCAAAATGACTAGTTCTGGGGGGGGGGGGGAGGGAGGTCTCCACTGGGATCTCCCCAAAACTCATTGTAAATAGTGAATTTTCTGTACTTTTATGTGTGTTAATAAAGGTAATGATTTTAGGAAACATTAACTCTTCAGTGCTTGCACTTTAGTAGATGAAACACTCCTACAGCAATTTAAATGTCTATACTGACATGCTACTACAGGTAAAGTATCAGTGACCATGAGAATACTGAATCTATTAAAACATGTTATGGTTCTGAACTTTGTCTTGCGTTTCAGAGTTAGCGGCACTCAGTTGCCGGACACCTTTTCTTTCTTTCCATCAAGACAAGGTGGTACAGCGCCCAGTTCCCACATTCTTTTCCAAGGTGACCTCTTCTTTTCACCTCAACAAGGACATTATTCTGTTGTCTTTCTGTCCGGCGCTGATGCATCGGGTGGAGAAGGCACTGCATACCCTTGACTTCATTTGGGCCCTCAGGTATTATATTTACAGGACAGCGCCCTTCAGGAAGACTGACATCCTGTTTGCCCATCCGGAGGGTCTCCGTAAAGGGCAGGCTGCTTGAAAGGCTACCCTGGCCCGTTGGATACGTTCCGCCATCCAGGAAGTCTACCATCTAAGAAATGTTCCCATTCCCAGCAGACTACGGGCTCACTCCAATCGCGCAGTTGGGGCATCCTGGGCCATTCGGCACCAGGCCTCAGCAGAACAAGTGTGCAAGGCTGCTAACTGTCTCTAGTCTTCACTCATTTGCAAAGCACTACAATGTCCACACCCAGGCCTCAGCTGATGCCAGCCTCGGTAGGCGGATCCTTCAGGCAGCGGTAGTGCACCTATCCGAGTAGGTGGTCCAGGAAGTCCGGGACTGCTCCTTGGATAGTGGGTTTCTTCCAACCCAGGGACTGCTTTAGGACGTCCCATGGTCCTGTGTCCCCCAATGAGGAGATAGAGAAAAACTGATTTTTGTGTACTCACAGTGAAATTGTTTTCTCTGAGCCATCATTGAGGGATACAGCACCCACCCTGCTGCCCTTTTGGGCATTTGCTCTGTTTGGACTTTTGAGGTTTTCTTTCTTGCATATTTCCACTTGGTTACACTGTATGTTTTCATTCTCCTACTGCTTGTTCACTAAAACTGGTGTGGCCTGGCCCAGCCAGGGGGTGTATACTGTAGAGGAGGAGCTAATTGTTTCACATTTACTTATGCTGCCCATCCATAGAAGGCTGACATTAACACTCATGGTCCTGTGTCCCCCAATGAGGCGATAGAGAAAATGCAATAACAGGCGACCAGAACAACATATCTAGCCAAAAATGGTATCATTAGAAACATCAGCTCAAGACACAAAAAAAAGCTATCACATAGCCCCAGATCCTGAAAAATTAGGACACTACGGGTCATGGAAAACTTATGACTTAACTTTAAAAATGCTTTGTCCCAATTAATTAGCACAGTACTGAATATAAGAGTTTTCCTATGCATGGGCAGCATAACACCCATGGTCCTGTGTCCCCTAATGATGGCTCAGAGAAAACGATTTTACGGTGAGTACTTAAAAATTCGTTTTTATTGCAATGCTGCAGCGACCAGAAATACAATTTAAGCGTTTGGACTTTAAATTTTTTTAGTAATTTTATTTTCAATGGAGTAAAAAGGGGGGTGGGGGTGATTTGAACTTTCGGACACTAGAGGACCTTAGTGCTGCACAGTCTGATTGCTTGTCCTATGTACTGGTGAGCTGCAGCACTTCAGTACATAGGGAAAGTGATTACTGTCTGTGGATGCCGACACTTTCCAGCCATCCCAGACAGCTTCCGGGTCATTACTGGGCCCTGGGCTGCGCAGGTGATCTGATCGCCACTGTTACATACACAGCTGAAATGTGGGGATTAGGATGCATCAAAGTGTGGGAGGCGGCCTATGACACACATCTGCGTCATAGGTTGTGAAGTTAAACAACACATCATATAGCACATATAACATGGACCACACGATACGTCAAGAGGAGCAAAACTTTGGAGGAGTTATTTTTGATTTATGTGGACTGTGATAAAAACCTTAAGTAAAAAAAAAGTTGCTAGTTGCATGGAGACTTAGGGCCACGTCACACACACAGATAATAGTGCAGATATTGTTCACAGATCTCTGGTTGCAGTGAAATCATGGACACATTGTACCATTTGTACACGGCCACAAAATGGATCAATTTGTCCATGATTTCACTGCAACCAGAGATCTGTGAACAATATCTGCACAATTATCTGTGTGTGTGACGTGGCCCTTAGGGAAAAAAAAAATCAGGTAAGGCCATAAATGCATACCTCCTTTGTAGAGTAGAATTCAGCAGCACTTTCACATGAGGTTGGATCCACCAATGTGGTAGGGGTATTTTAGGGAGCTCAAAGGTGGTGAAAAGTCCACAGGAAACTGAAATACTGCACATTTGGCCTGCTTGGTGGCAACCAGTTGAAAAAGGTAACCCCAATCTGTAAATTCTTTCTATACTGACTCTGGAATACCTCTGATGTGTAAATGGTTTCTCCTGTATCCATTTTCAGTTACCTGTGTGGCAGCCAGTCTATATTTCTGCATCCTTTGTGGCTATAGTGCTTACTAGGCAACCTCAAAATGTTGGCTGTGGCCTATTTAATGGGCCTCACTTACCGTCATGGGGTCAGAGCTGGCCAGGATGCACATTTTTGCCTTTGAAAATGAGTCCTGCAGTAGAAAACATGAGTCTATGGAATAACTAACTGGCACACTTCACACTAGCTACAGCTATTTTTCTGTATCAGGGTGTATAGATTAATAAATTAGTTGGGGTTCAACTTGCCACACCAACAAAAACTAGTTGTTCACTGAGATGAAAACAGGAGTCCAACAGACACCAAGTGCGACTGTCCCCTACTGAATTCTCAGGCTACTGTAATATTAAAGATACATTTTGAGCTCATACCTGACTTCCAGATACACAGGTTTCTACTTGTATAGGGTGTTTAAAAGACAACAAAATCTCATTATTTTGATTCATTCACGTCTGTAATGTTTCATGTATGGTACACAAAATGTGGTTCTGGTTTCACCAGTGTTTTTGTTCAAAAGTGGCGGCGGCAGAGTTTGGTCCAAGTTTCAATAATTTTTATAGATTGGAAAAAAAATTCTATGTCTTCAAACTTCAGACTATCAAATAGTCTGTGAAAAAGTGACAGCACACAGATGGCACCGAAGTACTTTTCCATTCATGGATCAATAGACTTGCATTAGTGAGATTGATCAGACACTTGCATCAATATCGGACAAGTCTCTGCCTCTTAGTGTGGACCACTTGATCTGAGGAAAAAAAATGTCATGTGAAATACCCTTTAGACTATTATATATACAAGTGTTATCAGTAAAAATGCAGATAACATTTGTACGAGAAAAAATTGCCATGTGAAATAAACCTAGGAAAGTGACATTACTGAGCTGCTGCTCTTCAAGACGTGCTTCTTGTTTGACAATGAAACCGTGACTCCTGTACAAAAACAGATGTGCAATTAATGTAGAGATATAAACTCCAACTGGTTATCTGACACTGAATAGTGGTGAGAAACAAGCATCCAAAGTCTCAACATCACGATGACACATGGAAAAAAAAAAAAAGATCTAACATTCGACCTCCATGAAGGAGAAAAAGTCATCTCAAGCTCTTATTTGCAATGGAAGAGTTGTGTAAGGACTGAGCAATGTTTCTCTCATTGACAGCACTGTCATCAGCCACTTTATCCTGAGTATTTTCCAAGTTCACTGATATAGGTTTGTTCCTTTGAATCTAAATGATTAAGTACAGGCGGCTTTCAGCAGGGCGAATAGAAGAAGAAAAGATATGCAGCGCCTGTCCTTACAGACCAGTAGTTCGAAATGCCTTCACACATTATCTGAAGGAATGTCCCGGCCTTATATCCAGAGAGACAAGATTATGATGGCTGAGTGGAATGATGCCTGATCGGAGATTCACAGCCTGTAGCCACATCCTGAGAAAAAAAGGAAATATAGGGTAATAGTAGTTCCCAGTAGTTCTGAATATGGCTCACAACCATTTATCAGGCCCCTCACTCCACTCTACCCCTCCACTAGACCTATCCATCAAAGTTAATGGCTACTCACTTTCCCTAGTCCTGCATGCTCAGTGCCTCGGCTCGGGGTAATCCTCAACTCTGTCCTCTCTTTCAAGCCACATATCCAAGCCCTTGCCACCTCCTGCCAACTCCAACTCAAAAATATTTCCCGTATCCATACATTCCTTGACCAAGAAAGTGTAAAAACACTTGTGCATGCCCTCATCATCTCCCACCTCGACTATTGCAACCTCCTACTCTCTGGCCTTCCCTCTAGCACTCTTGCACCACTCCATTCAATCCTAAACTCTGCTGCCCGACCAATCCACCTGTCTCCCCGCTATTCCCCAGCCTATCCTCTCTGCTAATCCCTTCACTGGCTTCCTATTGTCCAGAGGCTCCAGTTCAAAACCCTGACTACAACATACCAAGCCATCCACAACCTTTCTCCACCCATAAATCTAGATAAGGGTAATTTGAGCTGGAATGTCAAGCCACGCTGACCACAATGGATACAAACAGAGTTAATACCACACACTGTTTATTTAAGCCTACACGTTTCATGGCAAACACGCCACTTCATCAGGGCATCTTGCACTGATCGAAGTGGCGTGTTTGCCATGAAACACGTAGGCTTAAATAAACACAGAATGTGGTATTAACTCTGTGTGTATCCATTGTGGTCAGCGTGGCTTGACATTCCAGCTCTAATTACCCTCATCTGGATTCTTCAATTCTCAGCTGGGAGCCTGCAGCGACCTTTGTGTGTGCTTTTACTGTAGTTGTGACACTCACAACTACATCAGGTGAGTTTAACCATTTGGGGTCTTTTGGGACCTGTATATAAGAAGTCATACTCTATGTGCGCTTACTCTCTTCCTTAATTTATATAGATTCCTCCATAAATCTGTGACATGGTCTCCTGGTACTTACCAACACGCAACCTTCGATCCTCTCAAGATCTCCTTCTCTACTCCCCTCTTATCTCTTCTTCCCACAACTGCATACAAGATTTCTCCCATGCTTCCTCCATACTCTGGAACTATCTAACCCAACACATCAGACTCTCGCCCACAGTGGAAACCTTCAAAAGGAACCTGAAGACGCACCTCTTCTGATAAGCCTACAACCTGCAGTGATCCTCAGTCTACTGAACCGCCGACCAGTTCTACCCTCTCTTGGTGTATCCTAACCCATCCCTTGTAGACTGTGAGCCCTCGTGGGCAGGGTCCCTTCTCCTTCTGTACTTGTGTGTGCCTTATATTGCTCATGTTTATTGTACTTGTCTATGTACAGTATGTCCTTTTTCACATGTAAAGCGCCATGGGATAAATGGTGCTATAATAATGAATAATAACTGAATACAAAATGTGGCTACCATTGAAAGAAAGGTTGGAGATCACTAACAGAGACACCCAGATACACAATAATTTTACTGTTGAATAATATGAAAACTGACCGAATATTACTCACTTCATCAGTGTTCTGTTCTGAAGAATCCCCTTTCAAGATATCTACAAGTAAAAAAAAAAGTCGAGCAACAGATTAATCTTATGGAGTCCTGTGTTATTGTGAGCAAATGCAGGACACCGTGACACCGTTGTTCCTCCATCATAACAGAGATTAAGCTTTCCCTTCCTTATTAAATAGAAGTGCTGCACGAGCTGATGTATTATAAGGAACAAAGTAAGGGAGCCACATACACTGCTCAAAAAAATAAAGGGAACACTTAAACAGCACAATGTAAGTCCAAGTCAATAAAATTTCTGTGAAATCAACTTGTCCAGTTAGGAAGCAACATTGATTGCGAATTAATTTCCACTGCTGTTGTGCAAATGGAACAGACAACAGGTAGAAATGATCGGCAAATAGCAAGAAACCCCTTATAAAGGAGTGTTTCTGCAGGTGGTGACCACAGACCATTTCTCTGTTCTCATCCTTTTTGGCTGTTGTTTTGGTCACTTTTTCATTTTGTCATTGCTCTTACCCCTAGAGGAGCGGTGTCTACAAGCTACAGAAATTGCTCAGGTAGTGCATCTCATTGAGGAAGGCACATCAATGCAAGCTGTGGCAAGAAGATTAGCTGTGTCTGTAAACAGTGTGAAATCAGCTGAACAGGTTGATTTCACAGAAGGGTGATTGACTTGGAATTACATTGTGTTGTTTAAAACTATTCCTTTTATATTTTTGAGCAGCATACATTACATACTATGTAAATACATTTCAGAACTTGTTACAGAATCATTTATATTCATAAAATCATTTTTTAATTCTCATAAAAGGTGGTAATTTTTAACATTTACTTGTTGGACACCCTCTCTAAGGACCAAAATAATTATTTTTATTTTTGCCTTCTTGATTTTCATCGGAGATAGTTTTAATTTAAAAAAAACGTCAGTGTGCGTAAAAACTAAAAGTCTGGCCTTCAGTCAAAGTCATGGAGCTATACATGCTTCCAAATTTCATGCACTTGAATAGTGTCATTACAGAGATTCCCGCTATCCCTACTAGGTCGCAGCTTAAGCCTGTGATATGGGAGCAGTGCGGTCTTTATATCACAGAAGGTTACAATAATGACGGTTCCCTGCAGGTTACTAAGGCCACGGTCACACATTCAGTATTTTACCTCCGTATTTGTAGCCAAAGCCAAGAGTGGGTGGAAAACGCAGAAGTGGTGACGTGTTTATTATCAAGATTGGAAATGAAGTCCGACTGTTGACTTTTGTCCATAAAACTTCATATCTTTATTTAGGTTATGAAACATTAAAAAGTTCTGAACCATGCAGGGCCCCGGCCTTTCGTGTTTTGGAAGCCCTTAGGCTGCTTTCACACCACGATTTTGGAGGCTCCGTGGCTATCCATTTTACAACGGATCCGATTTGGCCCCATGTATCCCTATGGGCATGGATTGGGCATGGATTAGACCTGTATGGCCATCCGATTGTGATCAAATTGGAATGGATCCGATTGTGTCTGATTTTTTGCTGTAACCAGAATCGGAGACTGCTCCGATTTTGGGTACAGCGGACCAAATCAGATACCATCGACTCTGGCGCGGTACACGGCAAATTACATTGAGGCCTATGGAGCACAGGTCCGGAAAAAAATCGGATCATTTCCCGGACCCAATTTTAGTGTACTGAGCATGCTCAGTACACTAAAACTGCTCTTTATCGTGTAATTTCACTTTCATAATGTATATACATACATTGTGGAAGTGAAGCAAGTGTTAAAAAAATTAAAATAAATAAAAATCCTCACCTCTCCGGTGAGTGTCCCACGATGACCTAGATCAGCTGACCAGGCAGGGCAGGGCAATCCGATCAGCTGATTGATCACATGACCGCATCAGCACGGTTTACATCGCCGGGCGGGCGATGTGACCTATCAGCTGATCGAGGTGTTTCTTCCCCGGTCAGCTGATCTCGGTCCTTAAGCCCTCGGAGCTAGATGCAGCACATCATGGAACACTCGCTGGAGAGGTGAGGATTTCCTTTGTATATACATTGCGAAAGTGAAACTGCCCCGCTAGCCTGTGCTTTGTATACTCAGGCTCCTCCCAGCTCTTTCTGTGTCCGGTTCTGTGAAAATCACGGACCCGGAAACAGAAATGGCATCCCCACAGGATCCCCACGGACAGGAAAAAATGGAGCCTGAAAAACAACACGCCCTGGGGACTAAAGAATATAGCCCCTGCTAATTATAATCACTAATGAGTAAGTATTAAAACGTTTTTATGCACTTTCACAGGATGCTTTTAGGAGACAAAAGGAGTGTAAGATTAGTGATATGATGCTGCAGGGACATGTTTTGGTAGCTTAGGAGGCATTCTGGAGGTGACAGGATCCCTTTAATAAATGACATTTCCCACATGTCTACTTTACATCAGCACAATTTTGGGGAAAAAATTTTTTTGTTAGGAAGTTATATAGGTTCAAAGTTCATCAGTAATTTTTCATTTTTCCAGCAAAATTTACAAAACCATTTTTTTAGTGACCACATCACATTTGAAGTCCCTTTGAGAGGCATACATGACAGAAAACACCCAAAAGTGACACCATTACAAAAACTGTACCCCTCAAGCTACTCAAAACTACATTCATGAAGGTTATTAACCCTTCAGGTGCTTCACAGGAACTAAAGCAATGTGGAAGGAAAAAATGGACATTTTAATTTTTCCAACAAAAATGTTCTTTTAGCCTTAAAGGGAACCAACCACCTCAGATGACGACTATAAGCTGTTAATACATGTCCCTGCACCCTACCTACACCATTCCACCTATGTTTTTCTTCAGAATATTGATAAATGTAAACCGAAATAAACACTTTATAAAATTACATGCCTGCGTACTTCTGGGCGTCTCCTTCTGGGTCAGTTACTAGAGGGCTGTGTCTTCAGCAGCTTGACTGGCTTCTCTAGCCCTCCCTCTTACTTTGCAGGACGTCACATGAAGTGCCCGCCCACTGATAGAAAGTGAGAGGGCGTGATGTTATCTATCAGTGGGCGGGCACGCAAGGCAGCTCCCGTCCCTTCATGTGACGTCCTGCAAAGTAAGAGGGAGGGCTAGAGAAGCCAGTCAAGCTGCTGGAGACACAGCCCTCTAGTAACTGACCCAGAAGGAGACGCCCAGACGTACGCAGGCATGTAATTTTATAAAGTGTTTATTTCAGTTTACATTTATCAATATTCTGAAGAAAAACATAGGTGGAATGGTGTAGGTAGGAATGGTGTAGGTAGGGTGCAGGGACATGTATTAACAGCTTATAGTCGTCATCTGAGGTGGTTGGTTCCCTTTAATTTTTGCATTTTCACAAACGTAAAAGCACAAAAACGACCCTTGGCAAAATAAGGGAATACCGAATGACAAACTGACTGACGTTCCCTTGGTCTGCGCAGCCATAAGAAGCCTGGCCTTTTTTCTTCTTTACAGCCACAAGTTTTGTCAATTTTACATGGACAACAGGATAAAATGGATTCTAAAATTTGTTGGCCAATTTCTCCTGAGTACACCGATTCCTCATATGTGGTCATAAACCACTGCTTAGGCGCACGGCAGGGCTCGGAAGGGAAGAAGCGCCATTTTACTTTTTGAATGGAAAATTATCTCCAATCGTTAATGGACACTTTCGCGTATGGAGAGCCCCTGTGTGCTTAAGGTGATCCTAAACCCAGAAACTGACCCCCCCGCATCTTTAGACCTGTCCTGCACCCCCTCTTATAATTTCTAGCCATCCCTTTTGCAGAAAAAAATCGCTTTTGTAGAGTAAGAGAAAAGGTTATAATACTTTGACCTGTGTGAGTTCTCTCTTTCTGTGGAAGCCGAGATGGGACGGGCCTGTCTGCTGCTGCCTGGTAATTATGAACGCCCCTCTCTGCTTCTAAGAGCCTGGCCGCATCATGAAAGGGGGCGGGGCTCCGTCATGACTCGATTTAGCCCCGCCCCTTTCATGACGCGACCAGGCTCTTAGAAGCAGAGAGGGGCGTTCATAATTACCAGGCAGCAGCAGACAGGCCTGTCCCATCTCGGCTTCCACAGAAAGAGAGAACTCACACAGGTCAAAGTATTATAACCTTTTCTCTTACTTTACAAAAGCGATTTTTTCTGCAAAAGGGATGGCTAGAAATGATAAGAGGGGGTGCAGGGACAGGTCTAAAGATGCGGGGGGGTCAGTTTCTGGGTTTAGGATCACTTTAAACATTTGCTACCGGCACCAGGGCAACTGGAAGAGTCTGGGTACACCACCATAAAATGCCGTCTCTAATGAATGCACCACTTTCTGGGGTGGCTGTTGGCTGCAATTTGATGATTCCAGTCCCCAGCTAACAAGTTGTACCTGGCTGCAGTGGCGTACCTTGAAGCTCCTGGGCCTCGATGCGAGAGCTCCAGTGAGGCCACCATTTATTGCAAATCTTTAACAGCATTAGTCCTTTTCTATGGGCCAAAGCGACCTTTGGGGTCCCCTAATCTCCAGGGTCCGGGTGCGATCGAAACCCCTGCACCTGTTGTAGTTACGCCCCTGCCTGGCTGGTAACTAAAAATAGGGTGAAGCTCCATGACGTTTTCTGTTATAAAAGAAAATAAATGACGTGGTTGTACCGGGCTGTCAACCAAAAATACAGTGAAGCCCAACAGTTTTTTTTAGTTATAGAAATTATTGGTAAAAAAAAAACGACGTAGAGCTCCGCTGTATTTTTAAGCCAGCCAGGTACAACTTGGCAACTGGGGGAAGGAATCCTCAGCATGGAGAGGCGCAAGCATTCTGGGCCCCCAATGCTGCGAATCAAAGCCTGCAGCCGGCCCAGAAAATGGAGCATTCATTGAAGCAACATTTTCCCGCACTGTAGCCACTCTTCCAGTTGCCCTGGTGCCAATGGCAAACTGGGTACTAAAGGGGTTAATACCAGCTTTTTTATTGGCAGCTGGCACTAAGCAGGAGATTCATAATGTCAGGCCAATGTTAGACCCAGCCATTAGGAATCTCTAGTAAACCACACAGAGAAAAATATTTTTATAAGAAAAAAAACAAACACAAATTGAGACTCCATCTTTATTACTCCATACCCTCCAACATAGTTCACAAAGATGGTCCCACGACTCTCGATCACCTCTACTACATTCAGAGACTGCAGCAAGGGATCAACTGCAGTCTCTGGGCATACACTGATGGTGCACTGTATGGCAATGATCTGCCATATAGTACACCATGACTGTGACCCCAGAGACTACAACAAGGGGACACTTGATCAGTTGTGTAGTCTCTGGGGTCACTGTCATGGTGCTCTGTATGGCAGATCATTGCCATACAGTGCACCATCCCTGTGGCAGACCTAAGTCTCAGAGATCTCATGAGCTCTGAGGCTTGGGTCAGGTGACCGAATGTTGTCATGGCAACGTCAGGTTGCCATGACAACATCAGGTTACTATGGTGATCGGCTCATTAAGATGAGCTGATCACCACAGGAAAAGGTATGAGACTGGGCTCCGTCTCCCCGGACTTTAAGTGCTGTGACCGGTAAGATCACAGCATTTAGGGGGCAACACAGAGCCATGGCACAAGAATAACATACATAACTGTGCCTGGCTGTCACATCACTCCTTTGCAGCGTCATATCCATGTAGGAGATTACGCTGCAGAGAATGCTGGCACAAGCGCAGGGGGGAGCACAGGAGGGGATTGGGTAACCAGAGAAGGGCAGGACACAAGGTGCAGGAGTGCAGTTCCAGGCACAGGAATACAAGGCGTAGGGACACAAGGGTGTAGAAGTGTAGGGTAAGGGGCACAGGGAGACAAGAATGCAGGGCACAGGGTGCAGGGCAAAGCTGAAGGGCACAAGAGCGCAGGGACACAGGAGTGCATGGCGAATGGCACATGAGTGCAGGGACGCGGGGACGCAGGAGCAAAGGGCGTAGGGGTGCAGGGATGCAGGGGTGGAGATGCAGGGGTGCAAGGGCTCATGGTGAAGGGCACAGGAGCGCAGAGGTGCAGGGCGAAGGACGCAGGGGTGAGGACGCAGGGCACAGGGTGCGGGGGTACAGGGTGCGGGGGTACAGGATGCAGGGGTGCAGGGCTGCAGAAACGCGGGGCACAGGGGCGCGGGGCACAGGGGTGCAGGGCGCGGGCGAGGGTGCAGGGATGCAGGGGTGCGAGATGCAGGGGTGCAGGGCTCATGGTGAGGGCACAGGACGCAGAGGTGCAGGGCGAAGGACGCAGGGTGAGGACTGCAGGGCACAGGGTGCAGGGGTACAGGTGCGGGGGTACAGATGCGGGGTGCAGGCTGCAGAACGCGGGGCACAGGGGGCAGGGGCGGGGCACAGGGGTGCGGGGCGCAGGGGTGCGGCGCAGGGGTGCGGGGCGCAGGCACAGGGGTGCGGGGCGCAGGGCACAGGGGTGCGGGCACAGGGGTGCGGGGCACAGGGGTGCGGGGCGCAGGGCACAGGGGTGCGGGACTGCAGGGATGCAGACCCAGGGGTTGAGTTGACGCAGTGTGGAGCAGCGATGATGGGAGTGATCAATCCCATCAGATCACTCCCATTCATCACTGGAGGGGGTGAGTATAGCCCCCTCCAGTGATGATGAGAGTTATCTGATAGGATTGATCACTCCCATATCACTCCCACTCCCATCATCGCCGCTCCACACTGCGCCCACTCTCCTTTCTCCTCCGGTCCTCCCACTCCCGGCGCAGAGCGGGCATAAGAGCGGGTGGACCGGAGGAGAGGGGGCACAGAGCGGAGGACTGGAGGAGAGCAAGCAGAGGAGCGGAGGACCAGGGAGAGTGGGCGCAGGTGCAGAGGGCCGGGGAGAGCAGGCGCAGTGTGGAGTGATATGGAAGTGTTCAATCCCATTAGATCACTCCCATCATCACTGGAGGGGGCGATATCCACCCCCTCCAGCGCTCCATGCTATGAAAGGGGCTGTGCCAGCCCCTTCCATAGCCAACAGTCACAATTACTGTGATTGGCTGTTGAAACTTTCAACAACCAATCACAGTGATCGCAGACAAAGGGTGGCAAGCCACCCCCTCGACGCCACCCTGAGGTCCCCTGCTTCCTGTAGCCCCAATGAGATTTCGCCGACGCCGGTCACAGGGCTACAAGACAGGGATCCCGCCTTGACGTTGTGGGACGTCACAGGTCGAGAAGGCACCAACTTCTATGATGTCCCACAATGTCCAATGCGGGAAGGGGTTAAAGATTTTAAAAAAATATATATTTTTTTTAATGATTTTTTTCCCCTTCCCTAATGAACTAATGGGAATACTTTTAATAAATGCACTTTTCCATGTTAAACCAGCAGAGAGTAAAAAACATCACTCTTCTGGTTCTGTACATGTCCCTTTTGATATGTTGTAGAAAGAAAGAGTAAAAATACAAAATATTACTTATTTTTAACTATATACCTGAAGCATAAAGAAATATTGTAGACAGATAATAAAACCACTCTCCTTCTCTCCCCTCCCCCTTTTTTTTCTAAAAAACAATAAATATTTAAAAGATCTAATACAAAAAATAAAACAAGGAATTTTATTTCCAAAACCGAAAATGGCAAGTAGATACTAATATTGTACATTTACTGCATAACGGTAATCTTGGTTATGTGCTCTGACACCTTTTGCACTATATGTTTATGGAATATGTCAAAATAATTTGTGAAGTTTTTATACAAAAAATATATCATAAAGAGCCTACATATGTGAGCTTATGAAAACATCTTAATGACTGAGGTAAGAAGGACTAGTACAATCGGGGGCTGACTGGCGACACAAACCCTGGGTGGCAATATTTTTTCTCCAGCCCTTAGTTGAGGAACAGTGGGGGGGTGCTATCGGAAATTTTCGGCGGCCCATCTCAGGACCCGCCGGCCCTTAGGTAGGACGGGGGGCGGCAGGTGCTACGGAATTAGGCGCCGTTTCAGTGCCGCCAGCCCTTAGGTGAGGTCCAGCCGTTTCTGTGGGTGAGCGGCCCTAGGTGGGGGCTATACCACCAGCCCAGGGGGCACTTGCCCCCCTGCCACCTGGGCCAGTCTGCCCCTGAGTATAATACAGACTTTTCCAACAAATCATAGTGTTGTGTGTATTATTGATGAATTTGTACCACGTGAAATTGGGTTCAGGTGGTTTACTTAAGACGCTTTGTAATTAGTTTCATTGAGCCTAAGACTAAAGGTACCGTTACACGGGGGAAACATCGCAGGCAACTCACGTGCGCGCAAATGTTTTGGGCCAAGATTGCGTGTGAGATGTTACACACAGAGACATCACCGGCAATGCAGCTGCGATGTTGAAAGCAATTTTCGCTGGCAGGGTTAAACTCAACTCAGCGAGCGATCCTTAACATTGTAGTGAATAGTTGCTTTCAACATCGCTGTTGCAGTGTCACACAGAGCGATGGTAGCAGATTGCTTGAGCAACATCGCCAGGTTTCAGAACATGTTCTGAAACCTGGCAACTCCGATCAAGCAACCTATCGTTGTTGAATCGCCCTGTCATACGTAGCAACGCACGAGAGATTTCAACGACAACAGCAATGCCTGTGTCACTTTTGGGCGATGTTGCCGGCAATGTTTCCCTATTTAACGGTACCTTTATGGATTCAGAAACACAAAAGGCCAGGACCCTGGGTGGTCCAGAACTTTTTTTATGTTTTTAAGAAGAACCTAAATAAAGATATGACGTTTTATGGATAAAAGTCGGCAGTCGGACTTCCTTTCTAATCTTGTAAATATTGGCTGATGCCAGCCATGTCAGTCCGGCGGTGAAAGCGTTCATGGAACAGGTGGGAAGAAGCTTTCCAATTTCCCTGCCCTAACTTCTTGATATTTTTATTATACTTTTCCTCTGATTGCTCCACTTCTCGTTTTGGCTAAAAATCCTGAGGTAAAAACTTCACCAAATACTCAACGTGTGAACGTGGCCTTGTAAGTGATGATGAGGCTTGGATAATGTCAGATGTATAATTACCTCAGTCCTATGTCAGGCTCCATGACGTAGCGTTCCTAACTGCCAGTTTTACATTTTCGCCACTGTGGGATGAGGTCTGCTGTCTCCACCTGCCCACTGACATCTACATAAGAGAGAGCTGAGTTATAGAGGTGGCAGTCACTTCATGCTTCAGTGTGGGAGATATGTACCGTAGGAGCAGGAAAGAAAAAGGGTACACAAAAGTGCACCGAGTAGGAAGGCGTTTTCAGTTGTGACTGGAGTGTTTTCCTAAGGATATGGAGACATTTTAGGCCTAATTGTGGAGTGATTTTGTATTTTCAGGTTTCCTTGTCTGGCTTGTTATTTAAATTCATTTTTTTTTAATTATCTATTGTTTTGTTAATATCATAGATTTTGATCAACTTTAATCCCGCTTTTCTTTTTACATGGTCATGATTCTCCATGGTGTTCATAATTTCTTATAATGAAAAGTTGGGGTTTCAGTAACCACTATATGACAACTTCCAGCCCTACAATAGCTAGTAATAAAGGGCTTACTAAAATGACACCCCAGCAAAGTCTATGGGTTTTCATTTTTGCCATACACACTGTACTCTTCTAAAGTGATCTGTTTTGTCACTTTAGGAGAGCTCCGTTTTGGAAAATGACATGTCAATTTGTGTTACGTTTTTCCCATAGCAGCCCTTCAAAATGGGGGGGGGGAAAACGCAGCAGTCAAAAATGGATCCATTTTTTTGGGTGCGTTTTTTTGACAGCTCCCGTTTTGCAGTTAAAACCGTAGCAGAACAGAAAAAAAATAAACCACAGTCTGAATGTAGCCCAAGAGTACAGGGTGCCAGCGATCTGGAAGCAGCCTGTTTTCTCTTGCGGAGACACTAGTGTTCTCTGCTGGAGAGCACGCTGTCAGTGCCCTGATCAGGATTCTGGGCGCTGTAGATTTTTATTGTGTCCTCCTTCTGAAAACACAAGCGTCTCCACAAGAATAAATTGACATGCTGCAGATCAGGAAGTTGCTCTGCTTGTCAGTTTATGCTACTGAGAAAGGAAGCACAGTGGGCATGAGATTTCTATAAATCCATCCATTGTGCTCGTACTGGACAATGCTGCACTTAGGATGCAGTGAAAATAGACAAGTAATTCTGATTGTGGGCACCGACTTAATAGCAACCAATTCCATTTCAGCTCTTATCTTTCAAAGACCTGATCAAACTTTTCATCTGAACCAGATTAGATACATCTCCCTTAGTATGCCTTAACAACAATCTTCACATCAGGCTGTTGGAGCCAATTATCAGCTATGGTATAGGGACAGAAAATGGTGCTGTATGAATTACTGAAGTTTGCTAATGTCAAATGTTCCTCTAGACTGTACTGTGTCACCTTTTTTATGTGTCTTAGTTTTTCCTCTAATCCTCCATATGATGAGGATGATGCATGGTTGCTCTATATCTCAAGTAAAACAGTCGAAGGGGTTGTACACTGCGTGCACAATCCCTTCTTAAATGGATTTGTCTTGTGAGTAAATACCTTCCACACCGACACTGTACCAGTGATGTCAGTGCTGACTCTTCTGCTGTGTTACAGTAGCCAACTATCGATAAAGGAACTGCGAGTGGCTGACGGGGGAAAAACAATTTCACCCGAGCGCCAGATGACCAATCTCTTTCATTCTCCCACAGAGAGTGTTAAGTGATTTTGCTAAAAACTGAAATCTGCAACGCAGGTGAAGGGGAGTCTATAGTTAGTTAAGGAGTCTTGCTTGTTTTGTGTCCATTGTCAATCCATAATTCATGAAATACCTTTTTGTACAACATGGAAATAATATATAATAATAATATTTATTCACATATAGCGCTATTAATTCCGCAGTGCTTTACATACATCTCTATTGGGGAGGACAATTATTCTATTAATGTAAATTTAGCCAGGAACCTGCCTGCAGGTTTTCATATGTGATTATGACCTGGGATAGCTTTAAATAACTGAGCACAGTTCTGACACAGGATTGTACAAGACTAAAGTTAAAATCACATGTTCACACTAAGGTATTGACACCTTCAAGGACTTTTTTTTTAATTAAATGCAAAAATATTTTTTTAAGCATAACTGTCGTTTTAATTCTTATTTCATAAATCAATAGGAAACAAAAAATAAACAACTATGTATCTTATCAGACAAATTTGCTTCTTTCTCTGTCAGAATTGATCAGTCATTATCAGAATTCTCAGTTCGGAGGTAAAATCTGTATTCAATGAAGATTTTCCCCATTACAAAGGTAGGAGATGGCACGTGATACTAATAGAATTCTATTTAGATAGAAGATGGAGCTCCTCCTTCTTCCCCATCATAGAATCTCCTCAGTAACAGCTGCCATCTCCTATCTCAGTGATAGGAAAGTCCTCAGTGAATACACATTTTACCCCAGAATTGAGAATTTTGATAATGACTGATCAACTCTGGCAGAAAAAGAAGCAAATATCTCATATAAGATATATTACAAAGTTGCTTATTTTCAAATGTCTATTAATTTATGAAATTAAAATAACGGCATATTCTAGCGGTATGCCAACAGTCACTGAGATGTGAATACTCTGTAAAACGAGGTTTAAATTACTGGAACGCCTCAATTAGTTCTTTTTATTTACCTTTCAGCTCCAATGATTTGTCATGTGGAGGACCTTCCTTCCATGCCGGTTCTTTATGAGATTTCTCTTCCGAGGAGTTTTCTTTTCTGTGTGTTTGACCAGAGGATGGATCAGGCACAGTCTCCTTCCTTTCATGATCACCATAAGAGTTGTGCTCTACAGTCTCCACTTCTATGTGTTTTTGAACAGAAGAACTCTCATGTAAGAGCTCAGTGCTACTTTGTGTTGTACTAATAGTTATTTTCAGTACAGTTTCAGGTATTTTTTGACAATTAGTGACAGATTTCTGATCTATCAGGTCTTCCTTTCTCTGTAGTTGACCAGCAAAGCTTTCCAGCATTGGCTCCTTCCTCCTTTCCTGTGAACTGTAAGATCTCTCCTTGGTCAGCTCTTCTTTTCCTTGTTGCTTTCCTACAGCACGTTGTTCTATAACTCGTGCAGTTTCTTCCCTCCTTGGCTTTGTGAACTCTTCATTTTTCCATTCTTGTCCACCATGCTCATCTTTTAATGGAGCGTCCACATCTGTAAACTGCAAAATATAAAACAATGTTTCAAATACTACAAATCAGATATAGAGAGTATAAGGCTATGTTCACATATAGCGTTTTTGATCCGATTTGTGAGGATCCATTTTTGCCTCTTTCAGCTGCAAAGCTGAATGTGCTTGACAAAAAATAATATTAGAAATACATCATAAATTTTTGATCCGTTTTTGATGCGTTTTGGGCTGGTACGTTTTTTGCACCCATAGACACTGGTTTCAAGGGGAAAAGTGGATCAGGAAAAATGGATCAATAATTGACACGCTCATTCTTTTTCTTGGTTCGTTTTCTGCCCAAAAAATGGACTACTTAAAAGCGGTGTGTCTGAATACCAAATCTTGGAAACTAATTGACTTCTTGGAATCTTAGAAATTGATCATTGCATTTTCACAGCAAAAACGGATCCTCACAAAATGGATCAAAAACAGTGTGTGAATATAGTCTAAAATATATGACATCACCTAAACCTATACTGGTGTGATACCAATGTGATAAGAATGGCGTGTGGATGTGGATAGAATAGGTATAGAACAGGTGTTCATAATTAGAATAGTGACCACAGGTCTCATCATTCTATATATGTATCAGTACAATGTTGAAATATAAAAGGGTGAACTCTCTTTGACATTATGCTGCTATGATGAGAACACGAGCTGGCTGCCTTATGACATATATCTTATGACAGGCAAAAGTCTTTCAATGACTGCTGTATTGTTATTCACGGGCTGGATGTCTTATGACCTACATCCCATGACAGGCAAGTTATAGGAGAAACTACTGAACATCCAACATCCTGTGGCTGATGGTCACGAGGGAAACTGAATGGTACAGTTAGCGCGTGATCATAGATATTCTAAACTGTATAAAAGATGGGAGTTTAAACTCATTGAGTGGCGAGCTCTTCCAGGAGGCAAGGTAGACGTACACCTTCTGTGATGCAAGTCTTGATATTGATCCTTTCTCACTGATCTCCCGAATGGAGAAGGTGAATCAGCTACAATATCAGGTTTTATTATATATATATATATATATATAATATATATAATATATATATATATATATATATATATATATATTGATGCTTATTCACTATAGTTAAATCTAGGTATGATTTGTGTTAAGTCTGTATTCAATTGATGACAATTCATGTGCTGCTTAGTAACAAATAAATTTAATCTTGCTATAGAGAATATTATTATTCATGCCTGATTTGTAAGTCAGTGAGCACTACGTAGGTACGGGCTCTGCCCGATCCAGGTAAATTTAGCAAGACAGCTGGTATACATACTGGCACAGGGCCTTTACAGCTCCATTATGGCGGACCGTTTCTACAGGAGAATACCACTGTAGGTACAGATTTCAGCAGATGATTCTGCCATTTTATTTTCATCACAGATTGCTGGGCCTATGGAACCAGTTGAGCAGGTTTGCTGTGCTATGCTCTTTCATGGTAAAATATATCCAAGGGGTAACATTTCTCTATGTGGAAAGTGACATGCAAGGTCTGGCACACCAGTATGAGGGGACATGTCATCTGCAAATTGAGATTCTGGTTTGACTTAGATCCTAAAGGGGGTGTCACACGCGTCAATGTCGTCAGCGATCTGATCGCTGACGACATTGACGGCTGATTGCTGGTGAGCTGTCACACAGACAGACTCACCAGCGATCAATTGACCAGTGACATCATGGAAACGATTTAAATATCGTTTCCATGATGTCCTGCTCCCGCTGCCAGCCTGCTGGAAGCAGGAGCAGCCTGGTCTCCAAGGTACACTGCGGGTAACTAGGCAGCGCGCGCTGCCTAGATACCCGACGTGTACCTTAGTTACCAGCCTCCTCCGCTCACCCGGTGAGCGGAGGAGGCTGGTAACTAAGGTACACAGTCGGGTATCTAGGCAGCGCGCGCTGCCTAGTTACCCGCAGTGTACCTTGGAGACCAGCTCCCAGCGCTTGTGACAGGCGCTGGGAGCTGGAATATCGCTCGCTCCCGGTGTCACACGCAGCGATGCTGCGTGTCCACCGGGCGACAATCGCCAGGTTTCAGAGCTGGTTCTGAAACCTGGCGACCATCAACCAGCGATTTATCGCTGGTTGATGCAGTATGTCACACGCGTCAATATCGCTGCAACGTCACGTGCAGCCGATATCGTGCAGGCGATATTGACGCGTGTGACACCCCCTTAAGTCATACGCCAAGGCTTGTAAAAGGGTCAATATTGACTTTTAGGATTGCTAATTCCAATAGTTAGTACTAGAGTTCAAGTCCTCTTCCTCTCTGAAGAGACAATTTGCTAGTAAAAGGTGGGCTTTGTACTCGTTTGACATGTTTCCATCTGGAATCAATTTTTTAACTGGATAAATCTAGACAGGTGCATTTTTCTGTGCATGTGAAAAACTGGCACCTAATTGTAAGTTTATTGCAGAAAGCATGCCTATAGCACCTGGATGCTACACATAGTTTAGAGAAGAAGGATGACTACAACCCTTGGCAAAAATTATGGAATCACCTGGCTCGGAGGATGTCCATTCAGTTGTTTAGTTTTGTGCCATGTCTGTGATCTGCTTTTTTTCTATAAATTAAAGTAATTTCAAATGGCAACTCTCTGCCTTGAAGAAAGACAAAAAGAAATCTTGAAAAAAAAAAATGTGCTAGCCAGAAACGTTTACTTTTGTAGACCAAGCAGGTGGAAAACTTATGGAATCACTCAATTCTGAGGAAAAAATTATGGAATCATGACAAACAAACAAACAAAGCAACACTCAAATTACATTACTAGTATTTTGCTGCACCACCTCTGGCTTTTATAACAGCTTGCAGTCTCTGAGGCATGGACTTAAAGGGAACCTGACCTCTACAAACGACCCCCTAGCCTATTTTAACCTGTTCCTGCACCATAGTAATCCATTCCTAGGCATCCCTTTCTGTCCCTAAACCGCTATGTAATAGTTTATAAAAGTAGTTCATTCACCTGTTATTCTGCAGCTTCTCATTATATGAAAGCCGCAAAAGGCGGGCTTGTGTACTTCTCCCCGCCGGCGGCGTGTTAATTATGAACGCCCACATGAGCGTGCTATACAGCAGAGACATTGCTTGTCCTGCAAGGGGGCGGTACAGGCGATATGACGTGATAATTTAAAAGAATAATAAATAATAAAACAAAAACATAAGTCTATCAGTTTTCAAAGACTATTGCATCATCCTACCATATATAAAACAATACTCTAACTACAAATTCCTTAGAATGTGACAAATTGGAATAGTCAGACTAACAACTGCCTACAAGATAAACACCAAACAAATTGGAGATGAGCAACTGTTCAAAATCACAAACCAGACTAACTTCCAGTAAGTTAGTTCTCCCTGAAAATATGCCTAAACCTCCAAAAGACTCCGCCAAATGCAGAAGTCCAACATTGACTATTTCAAAAGAGGACAAAAGCAAAACTCCTGAAGTAGTGTAAAGAACCCTACTCTAAATAAAGAAGAGAGTGACATCAATAAAAACACAACAGCTAAAAGCATAACCAGCTCTAAAGGTAACAGCTATATGAAGGCTCCAGAATTTAACCCTTTTCCTATGGAGGCTGTTAACACAGATTTTGTGGTATGGATACATTCCTTTCCTATGGTCCTAAGCACAAAAAGGAAAGAGCCGGGGACCTGAGGCTGTATAGACACTACTTCGACATACGAGCTCAGTAGAGAATCAGTCACAGGACTCCATCCCGTCCCAAAGTCTCGACAAGGTACGTCCCAGACAAGATAACGACACCACTGAAGACCAAGCAACAAGGCCCAAAGATGTCTCAAAATTAAGCATCCTGGATATTATGGGGAAAATCTTTACTGAAACTTTCATTAGAGAACTAATTAACACCTTTAACAATAATTTAGATCAAGCTATGAAAAACAGACAAGAATCTTACAAGCTCCTGTAGAACAATTAAACCACAGAATAAGCATTAATAAAAAAAATAGAAATAGTTGCAGAAAAAAATACGGTATTCTATTGGTGGCCAAGAAGTCTTGCAGCATATTGGAAATCTACAACAATTCCCAGTGAACAGCATATCATTGAAAAAAATATCATTGCATAACACTTATGAGAAAAGATGCACATTGATTAACAATACATGGGTTAAATATCATTATAAATGGGATCCTTGGATTAAACTATCTAAAAAGCTGCTGGATACATAAAAATCCAACGTCTTGGATAGTACTAATGCTCCTGTTTGTTGTCAAAACTCTGTACATATAATGTTGCTTTTGTTTATAGATAGCTGCTAATGTTAACACTCCTAACTTTTATCAATTCCTTTTCACCCAATAATAAAGATTAAACCTCCCCTACCTCTCTCTCTCTTTTTTTTTTTCCCTCTCCCTCCTCCTTTTCCTCATTTACCTTAATGATGTTATACACATAATGTATAATCTTGTTATACATCTTAGGGCCCTTTCACATAAGCGTTTTTCGTAATTCGCTGCAGATGCGGTGAAAAAACCGCATCTGCCGCGTTTGCCGCATAACCGATACACTTGCGGCGCTGTTGCGGTTTTTTCCATAGAAAGTATAGGGGGATTTGCGGCAGGTGCGGCAAGTGCGGTTTTGCACTTGCGGCAGCGAAAAAAACCACGGCTGACCGCGGTTTTTTTCGCTGCCGCACCTGCCGCAAGTGCAAAACCGCACTTGCCGCACCTGCCGCAAGTCCCCCTATACTTTCTATGGAAAAAACCGCAACCGCGCCGCAAGTGTATCGGTTATGCGGCAAATGCGTTTTTTTCACCGCATCTGCCGCGAATTTCAAAAAACGCTGATGTGAAAGGGCCCTTAGATGTGTTTATACTCCCTCTCCTTTTCTGTTATGTTCTTTTAAAAATGTTAATAAAAATGTATTGAAAAAAAAAAAAATAAATGTGCCCCTGTGTAATGTATGTGTCCGACCATCCAGGAACAGGTTGGATATACCACAGCTCCTGGGCAGGGGAAGTAGAAAGAGAATATACACACATTACAGCCGGGGATCACAGCGGATTCTTTCTGTAATGAAAAACATTGTATTGCCTGTTAAAAAAACTTGTTCACATCACAGAAAGAATCAGCTGTGATCCCTGGCTGTAATGTCTGTATATCATCTTACTTCCTCCCCCGCCCAGGAGTTGTGGTATATCCGATCTGTTCCTGAATTGTCAGACACATACAATACACAGGGGCACATTTATAAGAATATCTGTGGACAAAAACATTATTTTTAACACAAACAATTGTGGAAAATCTTTTTATTCTAACATTATTAAAATGTACAATTGTTCATGGCACAACCCCTTTAAGAACTTTAGATAAATTAGATTACTGTCAGCTAAAACCATGGTTTGCACAATCATTCAGTTGACAGCCATATTGGTCGACTCTCCCATACACTTGAGTGCTCATTTGGTGGACTGCTCCTGTATTCTGCATGAGACAGATGTTGCCAGACATGTCTGGCGGTGACCTATTACTGGGAGAACAAAAGAATCGGCAATCTGAAAAATTACTAAGAGGTGTATTTAAGAAAATTTGGTACAAATTTCACTGCTCTCTTTTGACTGCCAAATACTCTAAATCACGTGCACAATCTGTGTGTAGTAAAAGGTCTCCCTCAAAGTAGGAGAGTTGGGGTTACTACTCTACAAAGCAGCAAGTAGTAATAAATAACTGTACAAACTTACATCTGGCCAATGCTTATTATGTTGTGAAATATCAATTGCTTGCAGGTTTTCTGGGCTCCGATTTCGGGGGTAAGCTGAATTTTGTAGATAAACTGGTGGATATTGTGGTCCTAGATAGGGGGGCGGCTGATGCTGAAATTCAATATTATTTCCAGGAGGTCTCTGTGGTTCTGCAGGCAGCAGCCTCTCTTGGGGTGCTCCTCTTCTAAGCATAAGAGCCTGACCAATTGTTGTGCTGGCCCCATAACATGCAGCCTGCAAAGAGAGAAAATATCAGGAAACATTACTGTTAAATCAGTTTTTAATATTCGACCTAAGCAATAGAGTAAAGTGAAAAAAATCTACCCAAGTTGCACAATGGGAGTTTGGCAGCACCATTTCCATGCAGCTATTTATAAGGACGACAAAATTACTTGCAAGTATTCACATTATAATTATGGCTACATGTTAACCCCTTAAGGACAAAGTCAATTTTCATATTTGTACTTTTGTCAGACAAAAAAAAAACACTCTGGAAAATAGTTCGTAATCAAGGTATCCAGATGATTGAGCGCTCCCAAGGAGATTTACCTTATGATAAGGACACTGACTCCTTTTTCCTTCTTGGAGATTTATTTCAAATGGCTTCACAGTAGTAAACAGTCATAAAAGTCATAAAAGCATAATTAAAACAACGCGTTTCGGCTATAAATGTCATAAAATAGCCTTCCTCAGGTATATCAAGTATTACATAAAATTTGGAGGTTATATAGTGTGTGTTATCCCTCCTAATTAATCATATTGATCACACAGACATGTATAAGACATAAGTCGGGTCTTAAAGGGAACTTGTTATTCCCCCAGGGCCTATTACACTAAAAGAGCCAACTTCAGCTGCGCCTATGCTGCATATTGTGAAACTGCCTATTATCCCTCTACCCCCCTCCCTGGGACACCAAAATAATCACTTTATAAGAAACTAGCTGTAGTACCCGGCTACGCACGGGTTAATAAATAACTGCTGTTAGCTATAACAAAATAGAATTTGAATATGTCATATTAATGACCTGTAGGAAAATAGAAGCTGAGCTGTGATTGATTGCTATAGGCAGCCTAATAAATCTCCAGCCAACAGTAAACCCTCCCCCTGGCCAGGCAGTATATGTTACCTCACACATACACATAATAGACAGCTCATGTGACTGACATCTGCCTTAATTCCCTATATGGCACATGTGTTGCACATTGGCTGTTTTTAATCAGATGTTTATGTTTGGAAAATAAAGATACCAGACGTATGAGGCGAGTTGTGTGAGGTGATTTGTGCACATCTGTGTCTGTCTGTGTGGTGTGTGTGTCCCTGTGGGGGGGGTATGTGTGGTGTGTGTCTCTGTTGTGTGTGTCTCTTTGAGGTGTGTGTGTGTGTCCCTGTGGGGTGAGTGCATGTGTCCCTATAGGGTGTGTATGTGTGTGTGTCCCTGTGGGGGTGTCTGTGTGGTGTGTCTCTTTGTGGTGTGTGTGTCCCTGTGGGGTGAGTGCATGTGTCCCTATAGGGTGGCTATGTGTGAGTGTCCCTGTGGGGGGGGTCTGTGTGGTGTGTGTGTCTGTCTCATGTGTGTCTCATTGTGGTGTGTGTGTCTGTGGGGTGAGTGCATGTGTCGCTATAGAGTGTGTGTGTGTGTCCCCTTGGGGGTGTGTGTGTGTATCTATGTTGTGTGTGTTATACCTGAGGAAGGCTATTTTATGACATTTATAGCCGAAACGCGTTGTTTTAATTATGCTTTTATGACTTTTATGACTGTTTACTACTGTGAAGCCATTTGAAATAAATCTCCAAGAAGGAAAAAGGAGTTAGTGTCCTTATCATAAGGTAAATCTCCTTGGAGCGCTCAATCATCTGGATACCTTGATTACTTGCTTCATTCCACGGGCTCATAGCTGGGAGTTCAGCTCTCTGGAGGATAGCAGCAGCATACCAAGGAGACAAAGACCCCTGTAAGACCCCCAGTGGGTTGATATGCGAAGAAACAAGACACAATAAAGGTGAGTTCTCTTGCCCAGTGTACTTCTGAGAAATATTGTACTTTTACATTTAGATCTGCGCCTGTTTTCTCTCTCCCCACCCTCCTCTGACCTACAGCCTCGAGGTCTATTGTGTGCAATTTACTGGAAAATAGTTCAGCATAAACGCAATGAGATCAGAAAGGCACATATTAACGTATCACTGCACGACTGCAGCCATAGTTAAAGCCTACAGACCACAAGTCAAAAACCAGTGTCCTTAGAATTCAGAACAATACAGATGAGCACTCACCCATGACAAGAATCAATATGCATTGCTCAGAAGAATCTCCAGTGGTCACCCCTACATGTTTCGTGTTATGCTGGCATTTCATCAGGGAGTGTGTGACCACCTGATGAAGATAGTACATAACTATCAAAACTCGTTGTGAAGTACAGACTGAATAAAGGTTTGTCAACCACACAACCATCTTAATCATTTCCCTAATCCTAGCGCTCCTTAAGACCATCCCACTACAACTATCTGCAATATCTCCCCCTCTCTGAGAGATGCCGGAAGGAGCAGCTCTGGAGAGCGGTGAATAATTACGTGGCTGCGAGGACCTGCGGTGCCCGGCGACACCTTCCTTCTCACGGCCGGAATGCATAGGACCTATGCTGATGGGTTTTCGGAGGCGGATCATGTCAAAATCAGGAAACGCTAGAGCGAGCAGCAAGAAACAGCAACCACAAGAGCGTCCAGCGATTCAGGAGCCAATACTGACAAGCTTCAACTGGGGTTGTGCAGGGTTACACAACCCCAGTAGGTGATTCGCCACTTGGCACCTCTAATTTACACCACTAGCCCACCAGGTATTGCTAATTGCGTCCCCTGTTTTTCTTTGTTTTACATCAAATCTGGCCGACACAGGCAGAACTACAAGGCCAGGGAGGACAGACTTGTCCAACACTGTGACCTGGATGCCCTGGAGGATGAAACCCACTTCCTGCAACACTGCCCCAAAAACTCAGAAGTGAGGGACACTCACTTCAGGAGACTCTCTGAACTCTTCCTGGATTTCAGCACCATGAAGGAGACATAGAAAACACATTCTGCTGGGGGAAGAAGAGCACTGTGGAGATAGCAGCACAGAATATGAGCACATGCCACAGGCTTCAAGAAAAAGGACTTAGATATGCCATGGACTTCCATAGCCCCCAACCAGGTTGTGCCCCCATCCATTGTTCCTATAGCCCCCACCCTGCATGTGCCGTTATCCATTGTTCCTACAGCCCCCACCCTACATGTACTCCCATCCACTGTTCCTACAGCGCCCAACCTGCACCCCCTCCACCCATCCACCTTTTTCACAGTCCTTATTCCCTATTGTAACCTTGCTTTGGCAAAACTAATTTGTATTTAGTTCTGCCAATAAAGATTCTTTGAGTTGAATATGTACAATATATTATATTTATTATTTATTGACTCGATCTTCAGCTCGATCTTGAGCCATGACGACTTGATGGATAAACGCTCTGTAGGAAGATCGATCTTGTGTGAGCCTAGATAGGTTCAAAAGGGTCTTCTCTGCTGTTATCTTGACAGTATCAAGCCATCGGGTTGCTGGTCTTTCCTCTTCGCCTTGTACTTTCTATTCTTCCTACCATAATGTCCTTCTCTAGTGATTTTTCTCTCCGTATGATGTGCCCAAAGTAGGCATGTCGTAGCTTGGTGATCCTTACTTCAAGTGACATATCTTGTTTGATTTATTCCAAAATGGATTTGTTTGTTCTTCTTGCACTCAATGGCATTGATAACATCCTGCTCCAGCACCATGCTTAATCAGTTCCTCAGATTCTGTGGTAAGGATTGACGACTTCCATCTTTGGCGAACACATATGTAGTAAAATCTTATTCTTATAGGTCCCATTTGGTTATGTCCATAAGTAGAGTCTCCGTTTGAGATGTTGGAAGAAGGTGTTCATAATGGACAGGGGATTTGTCATACAAAAGTCAACGAATCTTCCTCCAGCATCATTTCTTTCACCAAGTCCAAAGTTTCCAACAATTGTCCCATGTTTGCCATGACCCACTTTGGCACTTAAGTCTCCCATGATAATAAGTTAAGTCTTGTTTTGGCATCTTGTTGATATATTCTTGAACTTGATCATAGAATAGCTTGACGTCCTTGTTAGCATTTTCTTTTGTTGGGGAGTAGACTTTTAGAATTGTGACATGGATTGGCACTCCTTGAAGTCATATCGATATGAATATCACTGACTGCACTGTACTTCAGGACAGTGGCGGACAATTTTTTGTTGAGAATAAAAGATACCATTTCTTCTTCGATTACCATTGCCAGAATAGTAGACCCAATGTTCATTTGACTGGAATGTCCAGATTGAGACCATCTTAGTTCGGTAATTCTGAGTAATGGTGGGTTTAAACACACCAATCATTGTATCCAATATCTGAACAGATCTCTGGTTGCAGTGAAATCATGGACACATAGTTCCATTTTGTAACTGTGTACAACATGGAGCAATCTGTCCATGATTTCACTGCAACCAGAGATTGGTTCAGAGATTGGATACAATGATTGGTGTGTGTAAACCCACCATAAGTTTAGTCCTCTTCTGTCCATCTCGGCTTTGACTATGTCAAGTTTGCCTTGGTTCATAGTTCAAACATTCAAAGTTCCTAATTTTATAATATCCCTTCAGCTTTTGATCTTCCCTTTCGACCAAGAGTATCAGCACCGAGACGTCCTTGTGGCTTTGCTCTTGGCGCTTCATGACACTTCATTGTACTCAGGTCAACCATCAGCTGTTCCCTAGTACCTTTTTAGTGCCTTCCAACCTAGGGTTACATCTTCCGGCACTAAATCAAAGTCCTTTAATTGTACTCTCCAAATTTTCTTGGCATGATACAGAAGTAGATTGCCAGTCCTTTCCTCCACTCAATAATTTGGTTTCTGTGAAGGAGCCACACTGAATCAAAGTTGTATGTTGGCAATATAAACCCACCTCATTGTACATCGCCCTGCTGCTGACGCTGGCACTATGCTTACATTAAGTTTGGTATCTCAGTTGAAACCTGTCCGCCTGGGTGTTCCTGAGGGCACAAATGCATTGCTGATGGCATAGCTTTCTACATCAGTGATTCACAGAAATACACACAAACAAATACGCAATACAGACATCAAATACTAATATAAACATTAAAATACAAAGTACACACAACATATATACAATAGACATCAAATACGCAATCTAATATATAAACTTGAGTGTGGGTAGGTCTGTGTATATGTATCAAGCCCCACCCACTGCACATAGCCACGGCCACTCCACATAGCCCCACCCTTTATTGTGATGTCCCAATAGAGTGTAAAATGTTATCTTCTAAAATTCCAGACACTAATGCCCCATAAGAAAACAAATGTGACTGGACAAGTGTGGCGCCCCTATGGCTAGGCGCCACAGGGAGGTACTGCACCCCAAACTGAAGGTGTAGTGCCTCCGTAGCAATGGATTGGACATTTCCTTATAGAGTCTGTCCTAAGCACCCATACACTAGCCCCCCTTAGCATAGGGACCGTATATTCAGTAGGTCCAGGGGGTGGAGCTTAGAGTAGAGCAGGAGACTTGAGTGAGTGTTCAGCTAATTTTAGTCGGCCAGTGCTGGGAAGGCAGCCAGAGAGGATGTGCCTGACAGAGGTCCTGACAGGAGGGTGCCTCTTAGAGAGAGGTGACCCGGGAAGCGGAGGGAACGAACCAGGCCTGATTGGAGCCAGTTGGGGAAGTCCGGGGTAGACACCGACATACCGGAGCCGAGGCAATCAGTGGTTTATCCCTGGTTGCAAATCGATAAGCTGTGGAACCAACAGAAGGGAGCCATAGCACCACAGACTGTACCTCAACCTCATTCCTATATTGGGTCCAGGCCACTTTAAGGGAAAGGACCGAATTTCGGTGGCGGGAGGATTAGCTGGTTGCCGTTCCCGTCCGTACCGGTAAGGAACTGAACGTACTTAACAGTAACAGACCCCTGGGCTAGCGTAGGAGCTCTGCAGAGTGGTTAAACAGGGTAAAGAGGAACACAGACCCCGAAAGCCATTAAAATGGAGCATCAACAGACTCTACAGGATCACCTTACAATCTGTAGCTACGT
Source organism: Allobates femoralis (assembly GCA_033576535.1). Lineage (NCBI taxonomy): Eukaryota > Metazoa > Chordata > Amphibia > Anura > Aromobatidae > Allobates > Allobates femoralis. Next base: position 207,267,203 of record JARQOC010000007.1, on the reverse strand, counting down.
CCCCATTTAATCAGACTGTGGCTGTGTACTGTATCATCTCCCCGGTACCAGTAAAGTGATGTTTGAGTTGAATCGGTGTCTGTGATCCTTTCCTCTGGCGCTCAGAGGGCCTCAGCATCATCAGAGGAGTAAGAACTACAACTCCCCTCATCCATCCCCACTGCCCCACCTGTGGGGAGCTGTACTACTCTGAGCTCAACCTCCACCACCTCAGTGACCGGCCGCAGCGCTGGTATCCACATTACCAGGTACCACAGGTGGCGTCACAATACCATTCTAAATCCCCCCATCCTTTATCATCCCCCTCAACATCCCCGCCAATGAGGGGTAGGGTGATACATAGGGGCAGCGCTATGAAGGGGAGGGACTACCAGGAGCAGTGTGGCTATGAAGGGGTGGGGCTACTAGGAGATGCTATGATACATACATTACCATATATGGGCAATATTACCATATATAAGCATTACGCCCAGGCAACTCCTGGCTCTACAGCTAGTAAATACATAAAATACACAATAGAGACTACAAAATCCCAATACACTCATTAAATATGCAATAATATCAAATACACACACAAAATATACAATAATGACAGACAAAAAATACACAGAACATACAGTGCCTTGTGAAAGTATTTGGCACCCTTGAACTTTTCAACCTTTTGCCACATTTCAGGCTTCAACCATGAAGATATAAATTCTAATTTTTTTGTGAAGAATCAACAACAAGAGGGACACAATCGTGAAATGGAACGAAATTTAATGAATATTTTAAACTTTTTTAACCAATAAAAAACTGAAAAGTGGGGCGTGCAATATTATTCGGTCCCCTTGAGTTAATGCTTTATAGCGCTACCTTTTGCTGCGATTACAGCTGCAAGTCGCTTGGGGTATGTCTATCAGTTTTGCACATCGAGAGACTGAAATTTTTGCCCATTCTTCCCTGCATAACAGCTGGAGCTCAATGAGGTTGGAAGGAGAGCGTTTGTGAACAGCAGTTTTCAGCTCTTTCCACAGATTCTCGATTGGATTCAGGTCTGGACTGTGACTTGGCCTTTCTAACACCTGCATATGTTTATTTTTGAACCATTCCATTGTAGATTTTGCTTTATGTTTGGGATCATTGTCTTGTTGGAAGATAAATCTCCATCCCAGTCTCAGGTCTTTTGCAGACTCCAATAGGTTTTCTTCCAGAATGGTCCTGTATTTGGCTCTATCCATCTTCCCATCAATTTTAACCATCTTCCCTGACCCTGCTGAAGAAAAGCAATCCCAAAACATGATGCTGCCACCACCATGTTTGACAGTGGGGATGGTGTTTTGAGGGTGATGAGCTATGTTGCTTTTACGGCAAACATATCGCTTTGCATTGTGGCCAAAAAGTTTTATTTTGGTTTCATCTGACCAGAGCACCTTATTTCACATGTTTGGTGTGTCTCCCAGGTGGCTTGTGGCAAACTTCAAACAAGACTTTTTATGGATATCTTTGAGAAATGGCTTTCCTTCTTGCCACTCTTCCATAAAGGCCAGATTTGTGCAGTGTACGACTGATTGTTGTCCTATGGACAGACTCTCCCACCTCAGCTGTAGATCTCTGCAGTTCATCCAGAGTGATCATGGGCCTTTTGGCTGCATCTCTGATCAGTCTTCTCCTTGTCTGAGATGAAAGTTTAGAGGGATGGCCGGGTCTTGGTAGATTTGCAGTGGTCTGATACTCCTTCCATTTCAATATGATCACTTGCACAGTGTTCCTTGAGATGTTTAAAACTTGGGAAATCTTTTTGTATCCAAATTTGGCTTTAAACTTTGACACAACAGTATCTCGGACCTGTCTGTTGTGTTCCTTGGTTTTCATGATGCTCTCTGCACTTGAAATAGAACCCTGAGACTATCACAGAGCAGGGGTATTTAGATGGAGACTTGATTACACACAGGGGGATTCTATTTATCATTACCAGTCATTTAGGACAACATTGGATCATTCAGAGATCCTCACTGAACTTCTGGAGTGAGTTTGCTGCACTGAAAGTAAAGGGGCCGAATAATATTGCACGCCCCACTTTTCAGTTTTTTATTTGTTAAAAAAAGTTTTAAAATATCTAATGAATTTTGTTCCACTTCACGATTGTGTCCCACTTGTTGATTCTTCACAAAAAATTTTTTAATTTATATCTTTATGTTGAAGCCTGAAATGTGGCAAGAGGTTGGAAAGTTCAAGGGGGCCAAATACTTTCACAAGGCACTGTATATCTGATAAAAAATACAGTGATTAATCAAACAATACAGGCAACAAAAACAGAACAGGCACAACAATATATAGGGTCATTCCATGTCAAGTGAACCAATGATTATTACCTCTATATTTTTAATTCTTTTGAGATTTTGTTATTTGATAATAGCATGTCAGACAATGCAAAATGTGAAGAGAAATTTTTTTTAAAAAATTTATTTTTTTTTTTAATGATTTTCAAAGTTCGGAAAAAGTGTGAATTTCGCTGTTGCCTGCCTTTACGTTTCTCCTCATAACTCAGGCTAGGAATAAGATAGAGAGACAAAATAAACACCAATCTACTCAGAACTATACAGGCTTTCATCAGATATGTCACAAGAGGATCTTTGTTAATATTTTACCCATGTGATCGCAAGCGCAAAACTTTAAAACGTATTTCCGAAAAATCGGCGCGCTTTAAATATTTCAAAAACTGCCCATGTGTCTGCTTTGCTCTTAGCCACATCTGTACCAAATTTCAAGTTGGGATCGCAATGGGATCATATTTTAACATATTTTACTATTAATAGCGTCAATGGGTAATTCCATATCAAGTAATCTAAATATGAATATTTTTTTTTACCTGACGTCTTTAGATTTTTTTTTTTTTTTTTTCTTTATGAAGTACTACTTTAGTTAATTACAAATTAAAAGTTTGGAATTTTTTTCTTCATCAGTTAATTTTTTACAGATTTTTAAAGTTTAAAAAAAGTGTGAATTTTGGCCTGGTATGACTTTACATTTTTTTTTATCTCGGGCTAGAAATAAGATAGAGAAACAAAATAAACACCATTCTACTCAGAACTGTCCAGGCTTTCACCAGATATGTCACAAGAGTATATTTGTTAATTTTAATTTTTTACCAATGCGAATGCAAACGCAACATTTTGAAACGCATTTCCGAAAAAAACGTTTTAATAAAATTTTTCCAAAACTGCCCATGTGTCTTTTATGCTCTTAGCCACATCTGTACCAAATTTCAAGTTGGGATCATGATGGGATCATATTTTAAAATATTTAACTATGGTTAATCTAATTTTTATTAAATTTTGAAAAAACATATGAAAGACATACCGGTACATTCAATCTTTTAACAAAATCTTGAGACATATAAAATATACAAAAAGAGAATTCACAAAGTTATTAGTAACTTTAAGATAAGCTGCGAATGTACTTTTGCGCTTATCTCTGGTGCAATATATACTACAATCTAAATATAATTCCAAACACTCAAGTATACAACCTTTCTCAGGGTTTTGAGATGTTCTGATGTCAAGGGGACAAGCAGCCCCAGCAGAATGATTTTTATCACTTGGCCCCTTCTAACAGGTTGACCACGTAAGTGGGTCATTACCCGTTGAGGCCTAGTTGGAATAGTCTATCGACTGGTGTACCGGAAAGGAAGGCCGAAATATTAATGATCTACTCACAGCTCAGAGTTTCCGATACCTGTCTAATGTTCACTAGAATTCTGAAGGTATAGGTGTAGAAAGAAAATACCTAGACTGAATGTATCAGATGGGAAGAAAAGAGAGATAGAAAAGAAGAGAGAGAGAAGAGAAACAAAAACCATTAGAAAAAGTTATACTGGGAAAGAAAAGCCACGTAAGAAAAAAAGAAAAAAAGGAAGGGGGGTGGGGGACGGGTGAGGTATGGGAAGGAGAAAGGGTACTCATCCCACTGGCTCCCCATCAGCCAGAGGTTGAGCCATATTATCTGTGCTGGAAAAGATACTCCTAAATTCTGCAGAGTCATGAAAAAGAATCCATTCAACCCAAATCCCTAAGAATTTGTTCCGAGATCCCGACGCATCAGCTGCGAGCTCCTCCATTCGATATATGTCCATCAATTCTTTGAACCAATCAAGTAGAGATGGAGCCCGGCTTGATTTCCAGAACCTCGGGATCACAGCACGAGCAGCCGAGATGCAAAAGCGGAGAATATCCCTCTTCTGTAGCCCAATAGGACCTGGAAAAATGGATAACATTGCCGATTCTGGGCAGCATTCGGCTTGTTTACCTGTTATCCGGGCGTATGCATTGAAAACCTCAGACCAGAACCGCCGGATTTCCCCACAACTCCACCAAATGTGTATCATTGTACCCTTCTCTTCCCCACAGCGCCAGCAGGTATCAGGGGTTCCAGGGAACATGTTCCGGAGTGTCGTCGGGCACAAGTACCATCTAGTGAGCAGCTTATAGCTTCTTTCTTGTGCAGAACAAGTGCTAGCTAGTGAGTGAGTAAATATAAAGCATTTCTGCCAATTAGCTTCTGAAATGCTACACCCCAATTCCCTCTCCCAAACACGTTGGAAGTAAAGGGTGCCCTGCTCTCTCATGGACCCTAAGGCCTGGTATAGAACTGATATTTTGCGCCTCGGTGGAGCCTCCAGTTGGAATAACCTCTCCAATACGTTGGGCGTCAATCTTACCCTGCAAGAGTGGTCAGCTGAATATAAGTATGCTCTGTATTGGAGAAATTCGAATCACTTAAGAGGTCTCGTAGGTTCTTTGAGTTGTAGCTCTGCCATCGGGGGCAAACCACCACTGGACAGAGTCTGTCCTACTCGGGTGTCATCCACAATCCACCAACATAAAAATCTCTGCCTGTCAAATCTGGGTGGGAAAGATGGGTTGGAAAAAAGGGGAGTCAAAGGGCTAAGTCTGTCGTTTAAGCGGAGGGTCTTCGTCACTAGGTGCCATACCTTCAAGGTGTTTCTGGTCATGTCTGTCAAAGGTACTAGGTCTGTGGAGTCTTTAGGGGAAATCCAAAGCAGGTGTTTCAGCGGAATCCCCAAACCCTCTTGCTCCACCCCTACCCATTTCTTGGAGGATGCATGATAATGCCAATCTAGAGCTCTAACAAGAGAAGAAGCCACAAAGTACGCTCGTATGTTGGGTAGTCCAACCCCTCCTCTGGTCTTGGGCAAGGATAGGATATTCATTCGCAATCTGGACCTCTTGCCCCCCAGACAAATCTAAGGATCATAGATTGCATTTTGGAGAGGAAGCCTCTATCCAATAGAACAGGAACTGTCTGAAAAGTATATAAGAGTCGGGGCAAGACATCCATCTTGACTACGTTTATTCTCCCGAACCAGGATAGCTTTAATTGTCTATAGGAGGTAAATGCCGATTCCGCGTTAGTCAAAAGGGGTTGATAATTTAAATTGAATATTTGTTTAAGATCTTTTGGTATAAGGACTCCCAAGTACTTAATGGCTTCTACTTTCCATTTAAATGGGAACTGTTTAGATAGATGAGAAACCAATTCTCCAGGCAAAGAAATATTGAGTGCCTCGGTTTTGGAGCAATTCACTTTAAAGTTGCTCAATTGTCCGAACCGTTCAAACTCCATTAAGACCGAAGGGATGGAGACCAGGGGCTGGGAGATGTAAAGTAGCAGGTCATCTGCAAATAAGGCTAATTTGTGATGACTCTGTCCCAGCTTGACCCCATGGACGCATTCATTGGACCTAAGTGCAAAATATTTAACTATTATAGTGTCAATTCAAAAATCATCAAGAACACAATCAGTCATTTTTTCACAATTGCCCGTCAATAGTTTGAATTTGATATAAAGAAACATAGTCTTGTAACATCTCAAATGAAAGCTGTTACCGTTCTGAGTAAAATGATGCCTCTCCCACTTCATTATCTTATTTCTAGCCTGAGATAAAAAAATGTAAAGTCATACCAGGCCAAAATTCACCCTTTATTTAAACTTTAAAAATCTGTAAAAAATTAACTGATGAAGAAAAAAATTCTAAACTTTTAATTTGTAATTAACTAAAGTAGTACTTCATAAAGGAAAAAAAAAAAAAAAATCTAAAGACGTCAGGTAAAAAAAAATATTCATATCCACCCCCCCACTTCTCAGTGGGCAGACTCCATCTCGACCCTAGATCACCTGCAGACAATGAGGGTGCAATTTTGTAGCATGGAGCCAGCAACCCCATATGATACAAAAAAAAAAAAAAATGCACAGCACTCACAGACTAAATGTGAACTGACGCTGCAGAGTGCTGCAGAGAACATTTTCTAGTTATTTGACCCAGCGTCCCTGCTGGCACCAGTTCACATTTAGTCTGTGAGTGCTGTGCAGTTGTTTTTTCTTTTTTGTATCTTATGGAGTGGCTGGCTCCATGCTGCAAATTGCACCCTCATTGTCTGCAAGTGATCTAGGGTCGAGATGGAGTCTGCCCACTGAGAAGTGGGGGGGGGGGTGGACAAGGAGGATAGGGATATCAGCATAGGACTCATCGGACCTGAAGTCACTTTGTCGCAGTCGATGAGCAAACAGACATTGGCCAATGTATGTACTAAGAACTTCAGAAATAAAAAAATAAGATTTTTGAGTTTTTTGGAAAAAACTTACGTTTTTAAACTTTTTTCTCATATACATATATCTTGTTAGCATTTGTACATCATTGGTAGTAGCCGAGTGCTGCAGAGAACTTTTTCTAGTTATATTATGTATATTATGTATATATATATATATATATATATATGCACGGACACAAACACATACACACACTGTGTTTCTCCAAAATTAAGACATCCCCAGAAAATAGAAGATAGTAGAGGTTTTGCTAGACTGCTGCATATAAGGCCTCACTCGGGAGAAAGACCTACCAGACTTTTTTTTTGCTTTGGGGCTGTGAAGTTCTCAGACTTTTTTGCCACATCCGCTGTTATCCTTGAATCTAGTGTGTTTTTTTCGGACATCTTGTTTCCTGTCCTGTTATGTTGACTTTGCCCTCAAACAATATGGAGTTCTCAGCTTCGGTGTTCCCGCTCTGTTCCTTGCAATTTGCCCTTTTAAATAACTTCAGCTGGTTAACCTGTGCTCCTGAATCAGGTCTGCAATCTGTCTGTGACTTGGCCTCTGGAAGCCTTGGATTTACTCTGCATGGAACCCTGGAACCATTTGTGGACACCGGATCCTTTCTGCTTACCATCACCATCTACCAGGAAAGTACAGAGACTCTGAATATTCTCCTTGAGACTAGTGCTATGCTTTAATGCTCTGCTGCTGATATCCTTGGTTTAGTGCTTCCACTCCGCAATTTACATTTATTTCATATTCTGTTAATGCACGGACTTGTATGTGATGCAATACTTAAGAAGCGTATGTCTCATGTGTCTCATTATACCCATGCATTAGACTCTAGATAGACTGTATCATATATGACAGAGGCTCTTACCTGGAGCAGGCCAGGCAGGGGGAGTATCAGAGTCACATGATCCTCAGCTTAGGTAGGATCATCAGGAGTGTCACAGTCAGACGACAGGCCCTCAGGCACTGGGTATGAGCGCACGCCTTTCCTCGATCTTGCCACAGGCCCGCAGCCTCAGCCGTCCTCAGTCACCCACCGGCCGTCAGCGCTTGCTCACTGTCACTTCCGGGTGAGGGAGAACTTCTCCAGCCTCCATGGAAGAACCCGGAAGTGGCACTGCAGCGCCGACTCTCCCAGCACCAGCACACTGTGCACAGTACTGTCTGGTTGTCATGGTGACACAGGCGCTGGCTGAGGAGTTTGTCGGATGCTGCCTGCAGCGCTGCGCAGCCAGCCGCCGGCCACTGGAGCCTCTTCCGGTCCGGGCCCTGTCAGGGAAGAGACGGACCGGACCCGCATCTGGAGCCTTGAGGGGCCCCTTAGCCGGTCGGGACCCTGGTGCAGCTGAACCAGCTGCACCATGGTAGGTCCGCCCCTGCCATCAATCGTAGTATACTATATATACTACATATAGTAGTGTAAAAATCAATAGATAAAAAAAAAAAGTGAGGTAGAGCTCCACAGTATTTTTGATTCTCAGCACAGATAAAGAGGACAGCTATGGACTGCCACCCCCAGCTGCTTGGCGTTACCTTGGCTGGCAATCAAAATACAGGGAAGCCCATTAATTATTTTTTAATTATTTAAAAAAAAGTGATTAAAAAAATGTGTTGGCTCTAGCTGTATTTTGATTGCCAGCCAAGTAAAACCAGGCAGCTGGGGCTGGGACTCTGTGTGGTAAGGCCCAAGCGTTCTGGGCCCCCCACGCTAAAAACTGCAGCAACCCCTGGAAATCGCACATTGTTTCTTAGCACCATTTTCAGATTCTCTACTCAGCTTGTCGAGCAGCCCTTGATGGCGGTGGCACACTGGGTAATAAAGCAATAAAACAGTTAGGGACAGCTTTGTATTACCAGCTGGCACTAAACCCGAAATTCCTGGTTCACACCAAATTAGACATGGCCACCATGAATTTCTAGTACACAGCAAAAAAAAAACACAGAAATTTTTTTTATTGGAATTAAAACAAATAACACATTTAGAGACTCCCTCCATACTTATTAATTGTTGTGCTTTCACACTGGTTTTTGTGCCTTTTTAAAACGGACAGCTACGGATCCGATTTGGCCCCCATGCATCCCTATGGGCCACGAATCTGATCGGATTTGCCCTTAATGGCATCCGATTTCTGTCAGATCCGATTTTGTCAGACTGCTGTGATTTTGGGAGCATCGGACAGAATCTGACAGGATCGGATCCAACATGATCCGAGGCCCTTAACGTGGGGGCTTATGGAGCGCGGATCCGAGAGAAACACTTCATGGTTTCTTGGACCTGATTTTAGTGTACTGACATGCTCAGTACACAAAAACTGTTCCTAACCAGTGTAATTTCACTTCCGAGTTGCAGAACCGGTAAGTATGATCATAATGTTTATTATTAATTATATGCTTTATTTTATACCCCCCCCCCCCGCCCCATCCCATATCTGTAAGTCCAAGAACTCGGGGTGCAGACGCAAGTTCGAGTTATCTCCGGCCCAGAGCTCAAACTTTACAAAAAGCTTGGGCGAGTCTCCTGATCTCGAACATCACTATTTCTGATCCCATTACATACAACCAAAGCTTCTAAATGACATGTAGATGAGAATTTTTTACATCTCATCCACATATATTGAATTGTTATGAATTTGTAGTGCAGGATCCTTCACATATCAACTTTGAAGATTAATGGACTGATTTTTCCATTTTTGAAATTTCTGCAACAAATCTGCCAACTACAATATACACCATAAAGGACAGCTTCTACTTTTAACCTGTTCAGCATAATCACAATTAGGTCATTAAAAAAAGGATTGAAGTACAGTTTCAATCTGGTAGGTATTGAGTTTAAAATCAAAAATAAAGAATAAAAACCATAACACTCACCAAACAAATAACTGCTATAAGAATAAGAACAAGTAATTGGTAGAAAACAGGGATCTCTGCCAGCAAGCCATTTAAAAACTCTCCAATCGCTTTCCCAATATGTTTTAGGGGTTCTGTTATGAAGTCTGTAAAAGTAAGAGCCAAAGCCTGCGTAGAGAAGATAAGAAAGGAAAACTGTCAAACATGCTGTGTGAAAATAGAAGTGGAAAGTCAAGATGCTTGTTACGCTCTTTGACCTCCTTAGCAATTTCTGAAGTTGTGGGTTTTTTTTCATAAATTTTTCTTTAATACACCTTTAGGATTTTAGATTTGATGCTATAGAGCATACATCTCTCATCCTCTTAATGGGAATCTGTCAACAGGTTTTTTATATGTAATCTGACAGCAGTATGAGGTAGTGACAGGGACCCTGATTCTAGCAATGTATCACTTAGTATACTGGGTGCAGCAGTTCTTTGCTGCATATCTAGCACAACTGATATCTGAACCCTTTATAATGCAACTCACATCAAGGTCTGGCAGCATTAACAGTACAATGCATAGAGACAGAAAGCTGCTTATCAGTGCTGGGGGCTGGGGTTTGACCAGGACGTTAGCAGTCCAGTTGTCCAGCAGTGATTACCTCCTTCTGCTCTTACATTACATAGCAAAAAGGAGATTTTTGTGTACTCACCGTAAAATCCTTTTCTCTTAGCCTCTAATTGGGGGACACAGGACCGTGGGTTGCTGCTGTCCACTAGGAGGTGACACTAAGCAGAATCTGCAAAAGAGTTACTGTGGCTCCTCCTCTGCAGTATACACCCCTGGAGCAGGCTCTGCCTCACTAGTTTTATGCTTAAAGCAGTAGGAGAAGAGAATAAAGTCAACAAGACAACAAAGCCTGTAAGAAGGAAACAATGTAAGAGCTCAAGAGCAACATGACAAACCAAGAAAGGCTTGAAAAACAGGCAACAGGGTGGGTGCTTTGTCCCCAATTAGAGGCTAAGAGAAAAGGATTTTACGGTGAGTACACAAAAATCTCCTTTTCTCCTTTGCCTCATTTGGGGACACAGGACCGTGGGATGTCCCAAAGCAGTCGCTGGGAGGGAAAGAACAATGGAACTTAAACAGTAAGACACCTACAGGTGGGCTACTACCGCCTGGAGGATGTATCGACCCAGGCTCACATCTGCTGAGGACTGGGTGTGAACATTATAGTGTTTAGTAAATGTGTGGAGGTTGGACCAGGTGGCCGCCTTACACACTTGTAGTGCTGAGGCTTGGTGCCGAATGGCCCAGGAAGCCCCCACCGCACGGGTAGAGTGCGCCTTGATACCGGCCGGAAGTGACAAATTTTTTATCCGGTAAGCATCCTGAATAGTAGATCTGATTCATCTAGCCAGAGTAGCCTTTGAAGCCGGCGTGCCCCTGTGGCTACCTTCCGGAAGAATGAAGAGAGAGTCTGACTTCCAAAAAGGCGCAGTTCTGGACATGTAAATGCGAAGTGCCCAGACAAGGTCTAGAGCAGGGGTCTCAAACTCGCGGCCCGCGGGCCGCATGCGGCCCCTGGGGCTTCCCTGTGCGGCCCCCAGCACTTTGGACCAAGAACCATGCTGGCGGCGGTCCAGTGCATGGTGCCGCCGCTTTCCCCGCTATATCATTACTTGCGGCCGCTTCACTGTCTCTGCCGCTCGCTCTGCCGCTCTGTAAGCTCAATACAAGCCCCTCAGCCAATGAGAGGCCGCTGACGTCACCTGCGGGCCTCTCATTGGCTGACGGTGACTCGCATTGAACTTGCAGAGCGAGCGGCAGAGACAGTGAAGCAGCCGCAAGTAATGTTATAGCGGGGAAAGCGGCGGCACCATGCACTGGACCGCCGCCAGCATGGTTCTTGGTCCAAAGTGCTGGGGGCCGCACAGGGAAGCCCCAGGGTCCCCATGCACTGGACCAGCATGGTTAGTAATAAAAGTGTGTGCTAGTGTGAGTGCCTGTGAGTGTGAGTGCCTGTGAGTGCCTGTGAGTGTGAGTGCCTGTAAGTGTGAGTGCCTGTGAGTGTGAGTGCCTGTGAGTGTGAGTGCCTGTAAGTGTGAGTGCCTGTGAGTTTGAGTGCCTGTGAGTGCCTGTGAGTGTGAGTGCCTGTGAGTGTGAGTGCCTGTGAGTGTGAGTGCCTGTGAGTGTGAGTGCCTGTGAGTGCCTGTGAGTGCCTGTGAGTGTCTGTGCCTGTGAGCGTGAGTGCCTGTGAGCGTGAGTGCCTGTGAGCGTGAGTGCCTGTGAGCGTGAGTGCCTGTGAGCGTGAGTGCCTGTGAGCGCCTATGCCTGTGCCTGTGAGTGCCTGTGAGCGTGAGTGCCTGTGAGCGCCTATGCCTGTGAGTGCGAGTGCCTGCGAGTGCGAGTGCTTGTGAGTGTGAGTGCCTGTGAGTGTCTGTGCCTGTGAGTGCCTGTGAGCGTGAGTGCCTGTGAGTGCCTGTGAGCGCCTGTGAGCACCTGTGAGTGCCTGTGAGCGTGAGTGCCTGTGAGCGTGAGTGCCTGTGAGCGTGAGTGCCTGTGAGTGTTAGTGCCTGTGCCTGTGAGCGTGAGTGCCTGTAAGTGCCTATGAGTGTGAGTGCCTGTGCCTGTGAGTGCCTATGAGCGTGAGTGCCTGTGAGCGCCTATGCCTGTGAGTGCCAGTGCCTGTGAGTGCGAGTGCTTGTGAGTGCGAGTGCTTCTAAGTGTGAGTGCCTGTGAGCGTGAGTGCCTGTGAGCGTGAGTGCCTGTGAGAGTGAGTGCCTGTGAGCGCCTATGCCTGTGAGTGTGAGTGCCTGTGAGCGCCTGTGAGTGCGTGCCTGTGAGCGTGAGTGCCTGTGCCTGTGAGCGTGAGTGCCTGTGAGCGTGAGTGCCTGTGAGCGTGAGTGCCTGTGAGCGCCTATGCCTGTGCCTGTGAGTGCCTGTGAGCGTGAGTGCCTGTGAGCGCCTATGCCTGTGAGTGCGAGTGCCTGTGAGTGCGAGTGCTTGTGAGTGCCTGTGAGTGTCTGTGCCTGTGAGTGCCTGTGAGCGCCTGTGAGCACCTGTGAGTGCCTGTGAGCGCCTGTGAGTGCCTGTGAGCGTGAGTGCCTGTGAGCGTGAGTGCCTGTGAGTGTTAGTGCCTGTGAGTGTTAGTGCCTGTGCCTGTGAGCGTGAGTGCCTGTAAGTGCCTATGAGTGTGAGTGCCTGTGCCTGTGAGTGCCTATGAGCGTGAGTGCCTGTGAGCGCCTATGCCTGTGAGTGCGAGTGCCTGTGAGTGCGAGTGCTTGTGAGTGCGAGTGCTTGTGAGTGTGAGTGCCTGTGAGCGTGAGTGCCTGTGAGCGTGAGTGCCTGTGAGTGAGTGCCTGTGAGCGCCTATGCCTGTGAGTGTGAGTGCCTGTGAGCGCCTGTGAGTGCGTGCCTGTGAGCGTGAGTGCCTGTGCCTGTGAGCGTGAGTGCCTGTGAGCGTGAGTGCCTGTGAGCGCCTATGCCTGTGCCTGTGAGTGCCTGTGAGATCCTATGCCTGTGAGTGCGAGTGCCTGTGAGTGCGAGTGCTTGTGAGTGTGAGTGCCTGTGAGTGTCTGTACCTGTGAGTGCCTGTGAGCGTGAGTGCCTGTGAGCGCCTGTGAGCACCTGTGAGTGCCTGTGAGTGCCTGTGAGCGTGAGTGCCTGTGAGCGTGAGTGCCTGTGTGTGTGAGTGCCTGTGTGTGTGAGTGCCTGTGAGTGTTAGTGCCTGTGCCTGTGAGTGCCTGTGAGTGTGAGTGCCTGTGAGCGCCTGTGAGTGTCTGTGAGCGTGAGTGCCCGTGAGCATGAGTGCCTGTGCCTGTGAGTGTGAGTGCCTGTGAGTGTGAGTGCCTGTGAGCGTGAGTGCCTTTGAGCGCCTGTGAGTGTCTGTGAGCATGAGTGTCTGTGTTCATGAGTGCCTGTGTTCGTGAGTGCCTGTGTTCGTGAGTGCCTGTGTTCGTGAGTGCCTGTGAGCGTGAGTGCCTGTGTGTGTGAGTGCCTGTGTGTGTGAGTGCCTATCTTGAGAGTGCCTCTTGAGTGCCTGTGGGTGTCAGAGTGCCTGTGGGTGTCAGAGAGCCTGTGGGGTGCCTGTGAGTGTGAATGCGTGAGGGTGTCAGAGTGCGCGATTTTGTACAGAAGTGTGTGATTATAACAAAAGTCCTTGGCGGTCCGCATTCTAATTAAACGTGTGCCTCCTGTGCTCTAGCACTTCTGTTATAATCACACACTTCTGTACAAATATCATATCCCCATCCTAGGTTTGCAGCAGGAGCAGCTGTGAACCAGAGTCACCGCTAACAGAATCCAAAGGACCTGCGGTGACATAACCGAGAACGTCACAGGGGCAGGTGATCGGCTGCTCGTGTCACCTGACCGGAAGAAGGCGCTGCTCGTGGAGGAAACCCCGACCGCTGGAGTCCAGAACCATCCACTGCGATACGCCGAGGTTGTGCAGGGTTGCAGAACCTCCAAAGGTGAGATGCGAACCCCCCATATCTGTTATTGACGCCCCCACTAGACCACCAGGTACCGCTCATGGGTTGTGCTTTCCCCCCCTTTTGTTCCACGTGAGTGTGAGAGTGTGAGTTAATGTGAGTGTGGGTGAGTTAATGTGTGAGTGGGTGTGATTGTGAGTGAATATGTCTGAGTGTGTAAAAAGAAGGCAGACCAGGTTGGGGATATCACTAAAAAAGAGGTCCAGCATGGGGGACATTACTACACTATGGGGGCCAGGATGGGGACATCACTACAAAAGGGGACCAGCATGGGGGACATTACTACACTATGGGGGCCAGGATGGGGACATCACTACAAAAGGGGACGAGCATGGGGGACATTACTACACTATGGGGGCCAGGATGGGGACATCACTACAAAAGGGGACGAGCATGGGGGACTGGATGGTGACATAACTACAAAAGGGGACCAGTAAGGGGGTCATCATTACAAAAAGGGACCAGCACGGGGGACATTACTACAGAAGGGGATCAGGTTGGGGATATTAGTACAAGAGGGCGACCAGGATGGGGACCAGTATGGGGACATTACAACAAGAAAGGGACCAAGATGCGGACATTACTACAAGAAGGGGATAAGGATTTGGACGTTACTACATTGACCAAAAAATCTGGTATTACTAAAAATGTCAGGGTACCGTCACACCAGGTGACATCGCCCCGTGTAAAGTGGCGATTTTGCACCGAAAAATCGGCTCAGAGTGGTCGCCTGCTTTCACAGCACTGCTGTGAAACCAGGCAACCACTCTCAGGCGATGTGTAAGCATCGCCTTGTGTAACATCGCGAATAGCGATGTTACAGGCGATGGGAGCCATAGGCTCCCATGTTACAGGATCCCTGCTGGGGTTTCTAGACATTGCCTGAAACATCGCCAAAGCATCACCGAAGGTATCGCCGCGTCTAAACACACGACGCTGACGGGGTGCCAAAAATGTGCGCGCTCCCGTGTGTCCCCGGCGATGTCACCTAGTGTGACGGTACCCTTAGTCCTACAAGCAATGCGGCCCCCGATAAAAAAAATTTTCTATGCGCGGGCCCACCAACCCAGCCGAGTTTGAGACCCCTGGTCTAGAGTATGCAGAGCCTTCTCAATCCGATGAACCGGTGTCGGGCAAAAAGATGGCAAGGAAATCTCCTAATTAAGGTGGAAGGAGGACACCACCTTTGGGAGAAAAGACAGAACCAGACGGAGTACAACCTTGTCCTGGTGAAAACACTAGGAAGGGCAGCCTGCAAGAGTGCTGATAGTTCCGATACTCGGCGGACAGAAGTAATTGCCACCAGGAAAACCACCTTCTGAGTTAGAAGGCGGAGAGAAATGTCCCGAAGATGCTCAATAGGCGGTTCCTGTAGCGCAGTTAGGACAAGGTTAAGATCCCATATGTCTAATGGTCTCCTGTAAGAGTGTAAGAGGGAACCAGTACTCCCTGGAGAAAAGTTTTCCCCTGTGGTTTGATGGCAAGGTGTTGTTGAAAGAGAACCGAAAGAGCTGAGACTTGGCCCTTAAGGGAACTTAGGGACAGACCGGACTCCAGACCCGACTGAAGAAACTGAGGACCTGGCAAGGAAGAATGGAGAGTGAACTAGGGAGAAGAACCAGGCGAAAAAGGCCTTCCAGGTGCGATGGTAGATCCGAGCAGAGGCTGGTTTTCGTTCTCTGATCATGGTCCCTATCATGTCAGGGGAAAAACCCACTTGAGTCAAAACCCAAGTCTCAAGGGCCACGCCGTCAAATTCAAAGCTCCTGAATTCTGATGGTAAAATGGGCCCTGAGAGAGAAGGTCTGGATGATCAGGGAGACGCCAGGGCATATCTGCCGCGAGCTGGACGAGGTCGGTGTACCACACGCGTCTGGGCCAGTCTGGGGCCATGAATAGGACTGGAATGCCTCCGGAGTTCCCCAGCGATGGCATATTTGTTGGAAGAAGTCGGGATGCAGGGACCACTCTCCCGAATCTATGCCCTGCCGACTGAGGAAGTCTCATTCCCAGTTGTCCACTCCCGTTATGTGTACTGCTGATAGTACCAATGCTGTCGATTCCTCCCAGTGGAGAATGTGCTGGACTTCTCGCATCGCCTGGACACTGCCGGTTCCGCCTTGGTGAATGACATATGCCACTGCCGTGGCATTGTCCGAATGTATTCTGACATTGCTTCCTGCCAGGAAGCGATTGAAGGCTTTCAGTGCCAGGAAGATGGCTCAAATCTCCAGGAGGTTGAAGGGTTTGGACGATTCTACTGGGGACCATGTGTTCTGTGCCCTGTGGTGCTGGCATACTGCTCCACAACCTGTCAGGCTTGCGTCAGTGGTGAGGACTTTCCAGTGAACAGGAAGAAAGGATTTTCCTCGCGTGAGGGAGGTCGATCTGAGCCACCAGTGGAGGGAGCGTCTGGTTGGGACTCCTGTCCCAGGACGCTAGCATGGCCAGCTGGAGAGGCCGGAGGTGAAGCTGGGCAAAAGGGACTACTTCCATAGATGCGACCATCCTGCCTAGGACTCTCATGGCAAAGCGAAATGACCGAGGTGACGGAAGGAGGAGGGTGCGGACTCCTTGGCGGAGAGCCCGTGCTCTTTCCTGAGGAAGGAGTATCAGACCTCTGGAAGTATTTAACTGCATTCCTAGAAATGTCAGAGACTGTCTTGGTACTGGTGAAGACTTTTGGAGGTTGACTAACCAGCCTAGGCGATGTAGTGTGTCCACTGTGATGTAAACGCTTTGTTCGCAAGCCCTCAGTGTAGGAGCCTTGATGAGCAGGTCGTCCAAAGTATGGAAGGATGACTATTCCTTTTAAGTGAACAATGGTCATGACAGCCGCCATGACCTTGGTGAACACTCTGGGAGCTGTGGCAAGTCCGAACGGGAGAGCCACAAACTGGTAGTGGTCTTGATTCATTGCGAACCAGAGAAATCTTTGATGAGCTGAAGAGATCGGTATGTGGAGGTACACATATTGTATGTCGATGAAGGCGAGGAATTCTCCCTCCTCCATGGACGATATGATGGAGCGAAGAGACTCCTTATGAAAATGGTATACGTGGACGAATTTGTTTTGATGTTTTAGGTCCAGAATGGGCTGGACCGTACCTCCCTTTTACCACGAACAGGTTCGAGTAGAACCCGTGAAAGCGCTCGGCTGGAGGGACCGGTACAATGACTCCTGTTTTTAACAGTGAGTCGTCCGCCTGGAAAAAGGTGCAAGCCTTGGATGGTGGTTTTGGAGGAATAGACAGGAAAAACAGATTGGGTGGACAGGACATAAACTCTATATTGTAGCCGGAAGACACCAGTTCTCTGACCGAGTTGTCGTCTACAGTTGCTAGCCAGACTTGATGAAAGCGTAAAAGTCGGCTGCCTACTTGTAGGATGTCTTCCAGGAGAAAAAGAAAAAAAAAAAAAGAGAGTCATGAGGAGGTAAACCTGTGGGATCTTGATCCCCTTAAGTTTGGACTGGCGAGACAGATTGCCAGGTGGTGCTTGATTTTTGGGTAGTTTGTGAATGCTCCCGGCATGGTGAGCGGTTGCCAGTCTACGCTGGCCTTGAGGCCGACCAGCCAAACGAATTTCAAAAGGACCGGAACCATGTTTGTTGTCGGCGGTTAAAGGCCTCTGCAGAGATCTTACCACCTTAAGCGCGCCTTAGTTGCAAGCCCATTGGTTCCTGTGCCCCCCAGAGACCTAATCACCAGATGCGGAGGATATACCCCACGTGCGGCAGAATGGCGGCACTGAAGGAGGGGAGAAGAAGGGGGCAGAGCGGAGAAAGTAGCACGCTGTAAGTCTTGCGATGAGCAAGAAGCACCCTCTATGGTCGCTCCGCCCCCTGCTATGACGTGCATCGGCGTCATCCAGTGGGCAGAACGGGGCGGTGCGTAGGAGGCGGCATAGGCGCTAGGCCCGAAGCCGGGGGCTTCCTTCAGATGAGGGACCCGAAAATAGTGGAGGGCTGGCGCGGAAGCGTAGTCAGTGACCGAAACGGACCCGGACCCTGCCAGACTCCTGGGGCCGGGTCCCATCTGCAGACAGTAGCGGTCCCAGCGCTGAGGGCATTAAGAAGCATGTGGTGCCCTGCAGCCAAATGCAGCAGTGTGTGCTGCTGATTCCTGTTGATGCCTCAGCCTAATGACCTAGGGGTGATTAGAGGGATCTCTCCTGTTGGTGTCTTGCTTCAAAAGCTTGCTTGAGGAGATGATATGGGATCTCAACCTCTACCAAGGTCCCCATCAGTGGGGAATTGAGGAAGGAGGATGTTATACTGGGATGTCTCAACCTCAACCCAGCATCCCAACAGTGGGATGCCGAGGAAGGAAGGCGGCGTATGTAAGGATTTCTCAACTTCAACCCAGTACCCCAACATTGGGGAGCCAAGGAAGGAGCATGCCGGGGGTCTCACCGGGGACCCACTTTTCTTCTTTTTTTGAAGAAAAATTTTTAAAAGTAAAAACTGAAATTTAAAAATAAAAGAGTGCCTCCTAACGACACTAAGCAAAAATTGGTGAGGCAGTGCCTGCTCCAGGGGTATATACTGCAGAGGAGGAGCCACTGTAACTCTTTTGCACATTCTGCTTAGTGTCGCCTCCTAGTGGACAGCAGCATAACACCCACGGTCCTGTGTCCCCCCAATGAGGCGAAGGACAAAACCTGATGACAGATTTACAGTATAATTCCCTCTGCTTACATCTCTTGCTTGTAGCTGCATGGTGATGCATAGAGAGCACATGCACATAACAGACTGAGGTTACATTCATTAGCATGCCGTGATTTACCTGTTCACGAGTAAAAACATAAAATGACATCCTGAATCAGAATCATGGTGATCAATAGATGCTATAATTAGTTGTAAGCCTAACCTAATAGAAAATTACAGAGAAGCCTCAAATTAATTTGTGACCTCTTATTGAAGCCTTATATTCTAGGTTTTCTGAATACTTCTGCAATACAGCATCAAAATTACATGCCACAATTCTGTGTGTCAGACATCTATACAAATAAAAAATAAGACATGCTCAAACTCTCTACTAAAAGTACATAAAATAGCAAATAAGGCAGAACATATGAGTTTGGGTAGTTGCTTCTTTTAACGTTTATGAAAGGGAATGCAATGTCAGCGACACTTACAGGAATACTTCTGTTATGGGGACAGTGCTAGTGGATTTTGAGGATGGTTAAACTTTCAGCTTAAAAAAACGAACAAAAAATATAGAAAGTAAAGGGTATGTGCAAAATCAGAAAAAACGTGGCTGTTTACTTTTTATTGGATGCATTATTGCACTTCAGTTCCATTGACTCAAAAAGGAACTAAGCTAGAATTTCAACCACGGCCCAAAGGACAAGTAAGGCAGCAATATGAGATTGTTTTTAACTTTCTGATAATTTATTACCTGCTTTTTTAACACTAGTGAATTAATAACTTCAAAGGAAATAGGTAAAATCACCCCCTTCCCCCACAACTGCAACAAAATAAAGATGCATATTTGGACGTGCAAGTCTCTGAAATGTAAATCCACTGACATGTTTACATCTTCTATCTGTTGCTGTTTTCCTGAGAAATTAGCATTTTCAATCATATGCAAATGAAGCAATACATCATTAAGTGCTCTGGGGTGACAGAGCATTCCCCAAGCCCCTGCCTGGCACCGGCCTCTTTAGCTTGACTGATAGCTCACGGTGTGACATTATACACTAAACAAGGAAATATGGAAAACAAGTTACAAAGCCTAGTGTACTGGGGCAGGAAACAAGCCCAGGAAGCAGTGGCTAATGACTGGGGAATGCAGCATCGTACAGAAGATATAAAAGGTGTGGTATTGATGTTATGAACATTTCAAAAACCTGCATGCCTATATATGCAGTTTGTGGTCAAGGTTTAACTTACTGACAAACTTTCTTTAATGTCCATCCTGAATGGTAATTAAATAAGCAGTGGGTGGCTTCATACCTTTAATCAATCAGAACTCACCTTTGTAGGTGGCACCATAAGTGCTGGATTTATCATAAGATTTTTAAAATATTCTTCACAGGGATCATTTTGGAAAGTGGAAGCGCCCTTCAACCATCCTATTGAAAAATAAATAATTATATACGTAAAAATATTACAACTACAGAAGAATAAGGTAAATACTATTGTTATAATTCTATGAAAATTTCCTATGAGAATAAAATGCTGTGAGCAGAGAAAGTAAAAGAAATAAAAAAATTAAGAAAAAGAAAGTTGGGAAAAAAAGAACAAAAGAAACAAAGTAGGGGGCGGAACTTGCTCATGGCGGTGTGAGACGCTGTTTGCTTCAGCTCCACCGCACTAAGCCCCTAGACCGCCGCTATACACAATAGTTCACCACATAAACTGCATGGGGAAGTCGAGGAAGCTCACTGAAGGCGCTGGGGGCGAAGAACCGGGCTCCCAAGGCAACATGGAGCGTTTTCTGCGGTCCGGAATGGCCCCGCAGTCGGATCTCCCAACTTCCAAGATAGCGTCGGCACCTCTCCAGTGTAGCACTGCATGGTGGGAAGACAGTAGGGGGAGCCGCTTTGCTGAACTCGGTGACATGCAGGAGGAGGACTCTGAGACACCAGCCCTCGCAGACAACACCACAGGAGGAGAGAAGTGATTATTTGAGAAATCTACCTACAAAAAAGGGATCTAGAACGCTTTGTATGCAGGCTGGAATCCACATATAGATCTGAAATGCAGGCACTGAAATCGGACTTTACCTCTAGAGTGGAGGAAGTGGACAGGTCTCAGGAGCAAGTGCTTGATGAGCGGCAAGCCCATAGATCCCTTCTGGACTCACATTCTTCCATCCTGGAGGAGCGCTTGTGTAGCCAGGAAGATGCGGAAAACCGCAATAGACGCAATAATGTGAGGATCAGGGGGCTCCCAGAGACAATTCTGTCAGTAGATCTAGCAAAAATGGTCCAAGCCTTATTCCACCATATATTAGATGATAAAGGTCCCCACATTGAAATGGACTGGGTACATCAAGCCCTGGCACCGAGACTAACCCCTGATTCTTTCTTTTAATGGTCTTTTTATTGAAAATTTAAGTCATAATCAAACAATCAACATTTTTCGTTCCCTAACATAGGGATGAAGGCATAACAGTAGATACAGATAAATCATTCAATTGTAATGCAATAGCACATTTTTGTAAATACTCTGCATTCATGGCAAAAGTGTAAAAGTAAAAAAGAGTCAACATAGGGGGGGAACAGAGGGAAAATAGGGGTGGATGGGAAGGAGGTGGGGGGGGGGGTGTATATGCAAGAGAGAACCCGGTATTCTCCTCACTCGGAGGTATGCAACAACAGAAATTCAGGAGTCGAACGGTACCACATCCAGAGCGTCCAAGTTTTCTCAAAGGTCTCGTGTGAACCAAATGAGAGAGCTGCCAGTTCAGCTGCACGATACACCATGTCTACTTCTCGTATTATTTGTGGTTTCGTCGGGGTCTTGTCAGATTTCCATTGGGCAGAGACAAGGAGTCTACAAACGGCTATGATATTAGAAGCTAATTTGGATGCAAACAGGTCTTTTGGCCATATGTAAAAATTAAGAAGGGATGTAAGAGGCGTGAGAATTGTGTCCCTCTGTAGAACATCCGTGAGTAATGTTGATACCATTGACCAAAATACTTGGATAAGAGGGCATTGCCACCACATATGAAAGTATGTCCCTATTCCGGAGTTGCATCTCCAGCAGGAGCTTGACATTTGTGGGTGCCATCTATGTAGTTGTGAGGGGGTGCGGTACCATCTCGTTACCACTTTATAAGTGCTTTCTTGAATTTTTACACAAGAGGAAGGGCCGTGAGATCCTCTGTATATCTGTCTCATTTGTTGTTCTGAAAATTGTATTTGTAGATCCCTTTCCCATGGTTCCAGAAAGTCTCTCTTAATATGGTCTGTGTCAAGCGTTAGTTGTTTATATAGTGAAGATAGTATTTTTGTGGGCTCTGCCAATTGTGAACATAATTGTTCAAACATTGTCAAAGGTCTCATGAAGTCTATGTGTTTCAGGTGTTTGTGCATAAATGCTTTTAATGTACCGTATTGCAGAAAGGACAAATTAGGCAGCAAATTGGATTGCTGTATTTCTTGGTGGGAGAGCAGTGCTCCATCCAACAGGAGGAGGTCGAGTGGGATAGGGTCATTAGGATTCAGTTCCAAGTCCCCTGGGTTGCCAGCTCGAGAACCTGGCGGTAATCTACCTACGAGGTCTCTCAAATTTAGAATCGGAGTCATTGGAGGGAGCAGCCGACCACATTCCTTTTTCCAAATGGCTACAATGGTTTTAGTAAAGGTGTTACCCAATAATTTTGAGTCAGTATAGCAATCTGAGAGAAGTGCCAGGGACCTCAGAGGTACGGGTGACATAGCTTCTTCAATTGGCAACCATAACTTATGAGGTGGTCGTCTAATCCAGTCCACGACTCTCGTCAGCATAGCTGCCGTATAGTATTTACGTATATCAGGTGCTCCCATACCACCACAGTTTCTTGGCATGGTAAGTGTCCGGTATTTGATACGCGGTTTCTTAGCATTCCAGATAAAGTTAGAAATAAATGTGTGGATTCTGTTCAACATATATTCCGGGATGCGGATTGGGAGCATCTGAAATAGATAAAGGAATTTTGGTAGGATCATACTTTTAATTAGATTTTTTCGGCCTATCCACGATAGGAAGGGCGCTCTCCATGATTTAATCGTTTCTTTTGCTTTTTCTAATGTGGGAAGTACATTAAGGGAGAGAAGATCTTTATCCGAGTGTCCAATCTTTATACCTAGGTAAGTGATGTATTTCTCTGGCCATTTAAAAGGGAATCTAGTTTTATATTTGGTTATGGTATGTTCGGGAATATTGAGGCCTAGCGCCTCTGATTTAGACAAATTAATTTTATAATTGGAGAGTTGGCCATATTTTTCTAATGTTTGAACAAAGGCAGGGATGCCCCTATCCGGTTCGGATAGAATTACCAACAAATCATCTGCAAACGCCGCTGATTTGTGATGTACATTATTCAGTTGGAATCCTTTAATATCTTTATTCATTTGGATGCTCCGTAGCAATGGTTCCATAACCAAAACATACAATAAGGGGGACAAGGGACACCCCTGCCTCGTACCATTTTTTATTAGAAAGGGATCTGAAAGTGTGTTATTAATTTTTAGTTTAGCTGACGGGGAGGTGTACATTTTGAATATAGCCTCTATTAATGGGGAAGGTATATGAAAAGCCACTAGGGTGCTACGAAGAAATGTCCAGTCCACCCTATCAAAGGCCTTTTCGGCGTCTGTACTCAGAAGGACCATCTGTTTTTTGGTTTCTTTTAGCGTATTGCATTAGATGTAAAATTCTGCTTGCATTGTCTCTTCCCTCCCGTCCTCGCACAAATCCAGTCTGCTCCAGCGAGATCAAATGGGGAATCAGGTCCGTCAAGCGTCTTGCTATTAAGCTAGCATACAGTTTTAAGTCCACATTGAGCAAGGAGATGGGTCTGTAGTTCCCGCATTGTGTTGGATCTTTGCCTTCTTTATGCAGAAGTGTAACATGTGCTTCTAAGGACTGGGGGGGAAGAGAGCTACCGTTTAATACTGCGTTGCACATCTTTAACAAGTGTGCGTTTAATTCTGGAGAAAACGTCTTGTAATAGAATAGCGAAAAGCCATCTGGCCCTGGGGATTTGCCCGATTGACCTTCAGACAGGATGGACTGGAGTTCCTCCGGTGTAAAGGGTTTTATTAACCATTCCCGTTGGTGCTCATCTAATTTCGGTAAGGATAAGGATGAAAGAAATGAGTCTATGTCTTGTTGTCTGTGAGTTTGGTTCACTACAAGGTTGTGTGTTGGGATCTGATATAAATTTTTATAGAATGTTAGGAATTCTGAGATAATTTGATCATAGTTTTGTGATATTTGGCCCGTACCTGTTTTAATCCTGTGGATAAAGGTTCGGGATTGTCTCTTTTTAATCAAAGAGACCATTAACTTGGAAGCTTTATCCCCATGTACCATAATTCGGTTTCTCCAATTTGCGAAGTATTTAGCTCCATTCTGATTGAGGAGATCTTTAAGGCGTTGTCTACATTCTGTGAGTTTTATCATGGTTGGATGGTGTAGTGTTGTCTGGTGTTGTTTCTCTAGGTAAATAATATCTTTATACAATTTCTCTATGTCAGCTTTCCTTTGTTTGTTTCGAAATGATGCTATGGATATAATAATACCTCTTATAGTTGCTTTATGGGCCTCCCAAATAATCGTGGGATCTACGTCTGGGGTGTTATTATGTTGAAAATAGTCTTTAATGGCCGTTTGAATTTTGAGTTTAATCTCGGTAGATTTTAGTAAGGATTCATTCAATCTCCATGTCCTATTGGGTTGGATAGGTCTTCCCCATTCCAGCTTTATAGTCACCATTGCATGGTCTGAGTACAACGCCGGAAGGATTCCTGTTTCTATAACTGTCGGGAGGAGATTTTTGGATACAAATAAATAGTCTAGTCTATGATAGTTCCTATGAGGGTGAGAGAAATAAGTGTATGTTCTATCCTGGGGGTGGTGATATCGCCATACATCTATCAGGTTCGCTGTATGGAAAGAAGATCAAGACCTCGTGATGTCATCTGCAGAATTCACTTTTATTCTGTCAAAGAGGGCATTATTTCAGCTGCCAGACAGATGAACCAGATTGTCTTTATGGACTCTCCCAACTTATTACCAGATCTGGCTAAGCATACTCTGCAACAACGTATGGGCCTCAGACCCTTCCTGGCTGTTCTGCGAGAGAGGGAGATCACGTGTCATTGGGGTTTCCCCTTCCAGCTGGTCGCCCGCAAAGATAGAAAATCAGCCTTCTTCAGGAGACTGGGAGATCTACTAACATTTTGCAGAGATCATGGAATACCAGAGGTGGCCCTTCCAGACTGGCCCAGGATTCCTCACCTGCCACCCCCACCTCCTAGATGGCAAGGCATTCGCCAGCAGGGTTCGCCAAGAGGTTTCCCTACCTGAGAGGGCTCTCCACCCTTCTTTTTTCTATACCAGGCGGCTGCCCGTCTTTCCAATGTGGACGGGCCATTCCTCCAATCTCAGGTCCCGTCAGGACGTTCGGCTTATTGATATACCTTTGAGACTTCCATAACCATGAATAAAATGGTTGCCCTTTTCTCTTAGAAGTAACCCGTCCTCTGACCTTCCACTGCTTTTTCTACCCCCCCTTTTCACCTTCCTTCCTACACCCATCCCTCACCCTCATTGCCTCTCTTACTTCCCCTAACCTTTTTTCCCCCCTTTCTTTCCCTTCCTTCATGTTTTTATGGCTCAGGTAACCATCTGTTATGGTGTTCATAGCATAAGTTGTTTCATGGTCGCGGTGGAGCTGGGGCGGTAAGGCGGAGGGCTTATTCTCCTCCCCTCTGAGCTATTCTACACACCCCCACGTGCTGGGTTCAAATGGTTGCCCTTAGATGCACATTGTGTTGCACCAATTGGTGCCTTTTTCTCTTTACTCTCCTTTCCTTATTTTTCTGTTCTTCGCTATTACCCACGTATTGCACAACTATGTCACATCCTTGTAAGTGCTGTTTATTTAATGCCAAGGGCTGACCAAACCTGAAAAACGTCGCCAAGTCTGTTACTCTTTCCACAGAAACAAAGTCCAGGTCTAAATGCTGCAGGAGACCTATTTTCGTGCGGACAAGATTCCAAAATGTGAATCCAAGGAGTTCCCCCAATGAATCCACAGCACGAATCCGACAGAAAGGCCGAGAGGGTTCCATTGCCTTCACAGATCTTGCTCTCCTACAATATTAGACCAGAAAATAGATCCATATGGTCATTATATCTTTCTGGAAATATCATGTTCTCTTGCACGTATATCTTAGCAACGGTTATTATCCCAACAGGAAACAGCATAGCTTCGGGGCCCACTCCCGCAGACTTCTAGAGGAGTTTGCTGTACCGCTCCCATCATCCTGGGGGAGACTTCAATTTTCCCATCAATCCTGAGATCGATACATCGACGGGTAAGTCCAGCATCACTGCGTCATCTCTACACCAACTCTCCAAACAATGGGATAAACTACATTTGGTCGATGTC
Organism: Allobates femoralis; assembly: GCA_033576535.1. NCBI lineage: Eukaryota > Metazoa > Chordata > Amphibia > Anura > Aromobatidae > Allobates > Allobates femoralis. The sequence goes on along the minus strand of JARQOC010000007.1, from coordinate 207,241,156 downwards.
TGGCGTATTCTACATCCATCTACCAAGAATTCACCTTTTTCTCTCCTGTGTATACATCTTATAGTAGAATAGACAGATCCATGTTTCCCACTCTCTTCTAGACTCTGGGTTGAGGCAAAAATTGGAACCATCCTGTGGTCAGACCACGCACCTGTATTTTTTATGTTGCAATTAAGCTCAGACCTTAGGAAAGAATTTACGTGGCGGTTGAATGAAAACTTGTTGAACGACCCCACCTGTCATGCAGATCTCGTGTCTACTATCACACATTTTATTTCAGATCACTCTTCTGATGCGACCCTACCCGTTGAAGTGGAAGCGTTAAAAAGTGTGTTAAGAGGTGTTCTTATTTCATATGGGGCTCGTTTAAAACGGCTGAGATCTGATGAAATAACTCTGCTCTCTCAAATTTCTCTCAGAGACTGAACATAAAACTAACCCAAACCCACTTTGCTACTCCCAGCTCTCCACACTCGTCGAAAACGTCTTGCCCTCCTAGACCAAAGGAATCGTGCCTTTAAGATAACTTAGATCTCGTTTCTAGCTACTGGTAATAAGGTTGGAAAGTTGTTGGCTAGGCTTGCACTCAAACCCTCCTCAGAACATTATCACCCACATTCGTGATAGCAAGGTAAGCTGTTGCACAAAACCAGTCATTAATTATAGCCTCAGCACACTAATAACTTTGAAACTGGTTATGTGAAATAGTCAGTCTTTATTGGACAAATCCAGCATGTAACAAAATATCCGACGTTTCGGCCAACTGGCCTTTCTCAAGGATTTATCTATACAGATCAAAGAAAATTAACATAAACATATGGAAATATGCCATTATTCCAATGTTCTGGGAAACAATACCAAATAAAAGGTTTCTATACGTGCGAAACCTCATTTGTTGTGTATCATATCGAGACCGCACGGGCATTTGATCAAATTCAGTCTTATTCATACCACAGCAGCGCGGACCGTGACACACCACACTCCCATCATTATCTTGGATTCAAACCACTATTCAGTGGTCGGTGAGGTCCTGCAGCAGCTGGAACACTGATTCCAAAACGCCTTCAACCAGTTGTGGGGATCACAACTGGACCAGGTGAGCAGCTTCATAGCCCACCACCTTACACAAGTGTCACCAGTGATAGGGCACTATTGCGCCTCTTGTCCCCCTCCCTATTTTCTTTCACTATACCCTCAAACTGACCATTGCTTCTGCCCGACGCTAGGCCTCCCAGACTACTCAAAACTTTTCAGGTTGTATTGGCATGAACTGTCAGGCCATGCTATGGGTGTAGTCACTCAAAACTCATGGCAGCCAACAGTGTCTAGTGACCTACCACTACTACAGCCTAGATCCTGTAGCAAGATGTGCTCCCTCTTGTGTGCGAGCTATAAATGCAGTACAGCTCCTCCTGGATAATTCTGCTGCAATTGTTCAGATTTTTCCCTAACTATTTATGTCCCTCACGATGTTACCGCCATTCTTTCTCAAGTAAGACCAAAACATCTCAGTACTGGAAGTCATCTTAGCCTTTGATGTGCCCTCCTCCTGCCTCATAATATCACCACTCAGTGTAGCACACTCTGAATCCAGCCACTTTGTTGCCTCTGGAGTGGGGAGTGGAGGAGGTAGTGATAATCGGGTGACCTGTTGGTTTAGCCTGGACAGGAACATGACTGTGTACAATTAATATCCCAGGAAATAGCAGGTTTCAGTTATGTTACCGATGTCCCACTAGATAACCCCGACTATGAGCTTTTTGTGGATGGTCGCAGTATGGTGTGGATGGCCAGATCTACACCAAATATGCTGTTGTTTACCTCCATGAAACCGCAAAATCAGAACCGCTACCCCCACACGTCTGCCCAGGAACCTGACATCTGTGCACTAGAAAAAGCCTGCAGACATGCTAAAGATCAAACTGCCAACATTTATACAGATAGCCACTATGATTTTAGCATTGCACATGACTATGGACAGCTCAATATTTCCTCACAGTGGTAGGCAAGCCCATCAAGAATTATTCATCTATCCAACCTTGATGGAGGTCTCACTTCTACTGAAGAAACTTGCCATAGTGAAAATAAAAGGCTGCAAAGTTAGCAGTTTACCAACCAAGAGACAACCCTGCCGAGGTTGAGCTGTACAGGTTGCTCACACCACGGACCGACCTGTGACGTATGACCTTCTTCAAAAGCTGCAATAACAGGCTAGTGCTGAAGAATTCGCCAGATGGCAAGAGAAGGGAGCTGTGCAGTCGCCAGAAGGATTGTGGGGAACAAAGCTAGTCTTCCACAGGCTCTGTATCCCATGATGGCTCAAGCCACCCACAACATACCCACCAATCTAAGACTGCCATGATAGATCTTGTGCACCACCATTGGTACGCTCCTGGATTCAGTGTCACTGCAGCCAAATCCGTTCAAGGTCTGGCCTGTGCACTTAATGTGGGACGCACCACGAAGACACTGATGAGACACACACCAAGGCCCTTATAGCCATTCCAGCGCCTCCAGATAGGTTTGCACTTGGAAGATTGCATGTACTATGAGTTTGTACTTGTGTGTGTCTACCTCTTTTCAGGGTGTCCGGAAGCGTACCCTGCATCTAAAGTCACTGCCAAGGCTACAGTGAAGAGACTAATCTCAGAAGTTGCTGCAGATACAGAGTCTGAAATCGCTGGTTGATGGTCGCCAGGTTTTCGGACTGTACCGAAAACCTGGCGATGGTCGCCCGGTGGACACGCAGCATCGCTCCCAGCGCCTCTCAGCAAGCGCTGGGAGATGGTATCCATGTAAACTGCAGGTAACTAGGAACGCATAGTGCCTGCGTTTTCTGCGTTCGGGTGCGGATGCACCCGGGACGCAGCATGTTGCATTTTTTGTGCGCTCGGGGACCTTGGAAAATCAGCAAGCGTCCCCAAGCGCACAAAAAAAGCATTGGCGTCAATGGGTCCTGCAGTGTTCTGCGCTTGACAGCGCAGGAGAACGCTGCGGACCCATTGAAATCTCTCCCGGTGGCCGCCGGTGATGTCACGGGAGATCACCGACTGCCACCGGGAGATCAGCTGAGCCTCTTATGATCCCTCCTCCCCGCCGCCGGTAATCTGCTAGCGGTGTCGGCGGGGAGAAACAGCTGATGTGACAGCTGTGTGAATCTTCCCGCGCCGACATCTCCTCTCGGTGTCGGCGCAGGAGATTCAAACAGCTGTCAAATCAGCTGTTTCTCCCCCGCCGACATGTCCCGGAGCTTACCGGCGACGGGAGGAGGAGATCTCCGCCGCTAATCTCCGCCTCCGGCCCCCCCCGGACACCTCCGATTGACTGCCCAGGCTGCATAGTGATGTGTCCGCAGGCGGACATTCTCCGCTGCGGACACATCAAAATGACATGCTTTTGACTGCGTTTGTGTCTGCATGCCATCAGCATACAGACACAAACGCTAATGTGAAGGCACCCCAAGACCTTCATTCCCAACAACAATTCCCCAGTTGGTAGCATAAGTAAAGCCCTGAGAGGAACTGTTCCCATGTCCAACCAGTTAGCTGAAAACTCAGGTATTAACAGCTCCCTCAGTAAGTAGTTAGAAAATCCATTTGGTAAATAGGGATCCCTTCTTAGTAATATAGCGTGTGCTCTACTGGTAGTTTTGGTGGCTATTGTGGTACTTGGCTGCTGCCTTGTACACAGTGTTTCAATAGCTACAGACAAGGCCACGGAGACAAGAGCTGGATTGCACCCTGTGATAGCGAAAGATGGCAAGTACCATTATCAACTGTTGGATGATAACTGACCAGCGCTTGATTGCAGCACCGGTACAGTTTCCTTGCTTCTGTGGCTTGTGTGTGTGCGTGTCCCATCTGACAGTGTGACGAGCAGGCCGATCCGGAGAATCCAGCGAAGTGGTGTAGGAAGTCCGGCTCCTTGTATTGGGGAAGGAAAAGGTATCTGGGCAAGTCTGTGTACATGCACTCCGGCTGGACATTCCACCCACTGCCACAAGACAAGGAAATTGTGATAGCAGGATCCATATCATTATATCCAGCATTCATTTTGTATTGATGAATCCTCCATATTCTCTTTGTCAAAAATTTGTACTGTCTCCCCTTGTGGTGCCAGGTAGAGAGAGGACCTAATGTTTATGTTACCTAAGGACATATGTGGTTCTTTTGTTAAAACAAAAGTAAGGAATATAACCATTTCTATCCTAGGACTTGAAGAATACACCCACCTGAGTGTATAGGAAATAATATATACCCGGTAGTATGCATGTATGCTAATATCTATAGGTAAGCTCAGCCAATTGTAATGTTACAATTTATGCCTATATAAGTTTGAGTCAATGATATAATAAAGTATAGACTGTCCTGAGGAAGTGGTGTGAACACCATGAAACGGTAGAAATAAAATCTATTTCTCTATTAAATCTATTTGGACTTCTGTGGTGCATCATTCTGACAGGTGTGGCAGCGCAGCCTGATGCCCCATTCTCTTCACCTAAGGGTGGGTTCACATTTGCGGACCCCTCCGCAGCGTTCTGCGGAGGGATCCGCAATGTGACCGCATCGGCCGCGAGCTCCTATCTTTATAATGGGAGCGCACGGTGCTGCAATTGACCGCGCATGACCATGCGCACCACTCACTCCCATATGTGATCTGTGGCAGGCGGATGCCTGCGCACAAATCACACAGTCTCGTCCGCACCAGGGACGCGACATGTTGCGTCCCTGGTGCGGGCGAGAGTGTGTGATTGCATCCGCCTGCGCACAGATCACATATGGGAGTGAATGGGTGCGCACGGTCATGCGCTGTCAAGCGCAGCACCGTGTGCTCCCATTATAAAGATAGGGGCTGGCGGTGCTGCGCTCACATTGCGGATCCCCTCTGCAGAACGCTGCGGAGGGGTCCGCAAATGTGAAGGCAGCCTAACAAAGGATGATGTAAAACACATTTTCCTTTTTTTTTTTGGAGTTGGAGAGCTTCTTCTAATACAATATTTGTCTTAGGAGATTTCTCCTATTTCGTATGTACGAGATCCCTATAATTTTTAATTAGGAGCACACACCAAGTTCTATACGTCATATTGAAGTGATGACCACAGATGCTGCCAGTCGACACAGAAGACATAAAAGGGAAAATGACCATGTGAGTAAATCTTGTGACCACCAGCATAGGGATACATTAGCCACTAGAGTCCTCAGACATTGTGGGCAGGAGAGGATCGGGTATAATGGTAAGAAATTAGGGCATCTGCCATGATAGTAAACACCACTTTATGTAGGTTTATAGTTTTATATAAAAAAAAAAAAAGCAGCCAAACCCTTGAAAATGCTTCCTCACTACAAATCGCCAACAAACTGTGTGATTCCAGCTATTTATGCTTTTACATAGGAGGCATGCATTGATAACTGTTTTAGATCTACGGCTGCATCTCTTGCTGTATCGTCTAACGTTGAAGATGACCTAGGCTTTTACATGGAAGTGTCATATGTACCATTAGGACAATTGAAGTAGCAACTCAGTTAACTGAGACGTGGCGAGACAAGTGTATCACTGACTATATTATACTGAAGAGCTTCTCTGCTGGGGGAAGAGGGAGGGGATAAAGACAGCATGTCCAGGGGCTGGCTGGAGCCTCTAACCCCGGGTGGCACATTTCTACAGCCAGCCTGCCTTGAGAAGCGGGGGGGGGGGGGGGTGCTGTCGGGCTGCCTTGAGAAGCGGGAAGGGGGGGGGGGGTGCTGTCGGGCTGCCTTGAGAAGCGGGGGGGGGGGGGTGCTGTCGGTCTGCCTTGAGAAGCGGGGGGGGGGGGTGCTGTCGGGCTGTCAGCACTGACCTTGCCTCATGCTGTCTCCGTGCCGTCCCAGCCGCAAGGCGGCGCGCCGGCCGCAAAGCGACACCCGCGGCCGGCCGTTTCTGCAGGGGCAGCCCTAATGGTGGACTATACCACCAGCCCAGGGGGCACCTGCCCCCTGCCACCTGGGCCAGCCCGCCCTGAGCATGTCCCAGTACTAAGGTTATGGTAGAATTATGTGCTTCTATAATTCGCTCTACCTAAACATATGGACAACATCAAAACCATTATGAAGCATGTTTACTGCTGAGAAGTAATGCTACATGATAGCTGGTACTGAGTAAACACATTTTGTTGCCTCACCAAAAAGACTTTCTGACCAACTTATCTTCGCCCCACAACTGCCATCAAAGTTTGGCTGCTTTGCCAATTCAGCCTGTTGTTCTGCAAACGCTACCTGTAAATTAAGATGAAATGTTAAAATTAACCAAAGATTACACCTTATTATAACCTGGACATATCACATGACAGTACATGTATGTATTCAAAATCGAAAACTTAATCAAGATACTATTGTAAGAGGACGCAGTTAGTGTATGACAGTTCTGCAGGGAAACATCGCTGTTGGCCAAAGTCGGTAACGAGAAAGAAAGTGGAAGAGAATGACAACAGTAGGAACCAAAGAGCAGAATATATGTCTCCTATGGAACAGATAAGAAGAGACATCAGGTCAGGTGACCGATGTGGCACTGGTAATCATAAAATTCCAGGAGAGCAGAGAAGGGGAGAAGTCTGCACCTAGGACTGGAGAAGGACGGCATATGCAGGGGGGGGGTTGCAGCAATGCAATCCAGGTGCCACTAATTTCTGGGCAGCTTACATGATGGAAAAAACTTACGATCAGCAGCCACACTGATGTCTGGGCAGTTTACATGATGGGCATAAGGAAAATGGTTGTGGAAGCCACACACGCATAGCTTAAGTCGTTGGAGAACCAAGTTCCCAAAGCTGCACACACATTGTCTCTGCACCAATTTTCCTAAAATTCACCACAACGGAAGTGTGGCACGCGCAGATTGAGATCTCAGTTTTGGAGGGAAAAAAAGTGTGTGTTAGAATTAGAAAAACAAGGTTCCTTACTGAAATGGAAGGAGATCTGTATGTCAGCTACTAAGCAGAAGAATTAAATGTACTCAGTTTGTTAAGCAGTTATCTCAAATTCTCCATGATACTCTACTGTATAGAAAATGCTCAGTTATTTTCAAGGCTATGTCAATGCTTCTTTATCCACTCACACACCGTGACAGATTTGAACGTTTACACAGATTATAAGAGAACTTGTCAGGCTGTATAATACTTTGCAGTATAGAGTAAGGGTATGTGTCCACATAGTGGTTTAACGTCGGTTTAGCAGCGAAAACTGCCGGCGGTTTAGCATAGGTTTTATTTAAATTTATGTAAATAATAAGCAGCGTTAGGACTTACAAGTAACCCTATGTAATTTAGAAAACGTTGTGCACACATAGTGGGTTTATGTGAGCGGATCTGCCCGGGGTTGAGCGGTTTCCCAGCGGTTTAGCAGCATACAGCATGTCAATTCTTCTCAGCGGTTTTTGATCGTTTTCATGAACAAAATCCTCCATAGAAAACCGCCGGAAAAACCGACTGAAAAACGTTGTGCACACGCTGAAAAAACCGCCGGGAAACCGCTGGGAAACAGCTGGAGACTTCAGAGCTTAGAACTCTAGGCTCCTGCAAATTTCCACCAGTTTACTGACTGTTTGAACGTCACTAAACCACTATGTGGGCACATACCCTTAATCTACAGTTTAGGAAGAAGTGCAGCACCCAGGATGGAATAAACTATTTTCCTGTGAGGCTTGCTGGTCCGGCTACAGTCATCGCTCACTATCCTGCGAGCTTAGGCTCAGTTGTAGAGGCGAGTCTTCAGTAATGACAGTACACAGTGAGCAGCGGCTGTAATCGCACACTTGCACATTAACAGCCATGTCTGTACTGATACATTACAGAGACAGATATTTACCTAATGTATCAGGGCGTGATTACAGCTGCCACTCACTGCACACTGAGCCATGAATGAAGATGAGCCATCCAGAACTAAAAGCTGGTGACTTCCAGGAGTAATAAAATTCTTTGTCCTCCTGGTAGCTGTGCCTTCAGTGACGTGGCCGCATAACTTTAGAATGTTATTAACCTGCAGATTAACAACATACACTACTGTTCAAAAGTTTTGTGTCACCCAGACAAATGTGTTTTCCATGAAAACTCTTACTTGTATTTATCAAACGAGTTGCAAAATGAATAGAAAACACAGTCCAGACATTGACCAGGTTAAAGATTTTTATTTGAAATAATTTTCTCCTTCAAGCTTTGCTTTCTCAAAGAATGCTCCCTTTGCACCAATTCCAGCATTGCAGACCTTTGGCATTCTAGCTGTTAATTTGCTGAGGTAATCTTGGGAAATGTCACCCCATGCTTCCTGAAGCCCCTCCCATAAGTTGGATTGGCTTGATGGGCACTTTTTAGTACCATACGGTCACGCTGCTCCCACAACAGCTCAATGGGGTTGAGATCTGGTGACTGCGCTCGCCACTCTATTACAGATAGAATACCAGCTGCCTGCTTCTTCCCTAAATAGTTCATGCATAATTTGGAGGCATGCTTTGGGTCACTGTCCTGTTGTAGGATGAAATTGGCTCCAATCAAGTGCTGTCCACAGGGTATGGCATAGCGATGCAAAATGGAGTGATATCCTTCCTTATTCAAAATCCCTTTTACCTTGTACAAATCGCCCACTTTACCAGCACCAAAGCAACCCCAGACCATCACATTACCTCCACCATGCTTGACAGATGGCATCAGACCTCTTCCAGCATCTTTCAATTGTTCTACATCTCACAAATGTTCTTTTGTGTGAACCAAACACCTCAAACTTTGATTCATCTGTCCATAAAACATTTTTACAATCTTCCTCTGTCCAATGTCTGTGTTTTTTGCCCATATTAATCTTTTCCTTTTATTAGCGAGTCTCAGCTATGGCTTTTTCTTTGCCACTCTGCCCTGAAGGCCAGGATCCCGGAGTCGTCTCTTCACTGTAGACGTTGACACTGGCGTTTTGCGGGTACTATTTAATTAAGCTGCCAGTTGAGGAGCTGTGAGTGTTCGATTTCTCAAAATAGAGACTCTAATGTACTTGTCTTGTTGCTCAGTTGTGCAGCGGGCCTCCCACTTCTCTTTCTAGTTTCTCTTTCTAGTTAGAGCCTGTTTATGCTGTCCACTGAAGGGAGTCGCACACACCATTGTAGGAAATCTTCAGTTTCTTGACAATTTCTTGCATGAAATATCCTTCATTTCTAAGTACAAGAATAAACTGTCGGGTTTCACATGAAAGTTCTCTTTTTCTGGCCATTTTGAGAGTTTCATAGAACAAAAAAAAACGTAATGCTCCAGATTCTCAACTAGCTCAAAGGAAGGTCAATTTTATAGCTTCTCTAATCAGCCAAACCATTTTCAGCTGTGCTACCATACTTGTACAAGGGTTTTCTGAATATCCATTAGCCTTCTTACACAGTTAGCAAACACAGCGTACCATTAAAACACTGGTGTGAATACACATGGGAAGAGCCCCAGGGATAACCTATAACCTGAACTACAATCCCCTGATCACGAAAATCGAGGGGGAACTGGCCAGATGGGAAGGGCTCCCTTTGTCGTTACTGGGAAGAAGCCACCTGATCAAAATGATCAGTTTTCCTAGGCTTACTGTACCCCCTTCAGACCGTTCCCTTCCTACTCAGGCACTCAGATGTCAAAAGGCTCAACAGGGCGTTTTCCCGATTCCTGTGGAAGAACAGGAGACCCCGAATTCGACTTAGAACGTTAATGCTCCCAAGGGCTGAGGGGGGCTGGGGATGCCGGATGTCAGGGGCTACAGTCTGGCTTGTCTGGCAAGACATATCATTGATTGGTTTAAGAAATCTAGCTGATTTTCGGACTATGATCTGGAGTCTGCGATGTGCGGCCCTGGGATCCGGTGACCCTTTTGCACTCCTCCAACGCCCGACTGGAACCTCACATCAAAAACTCAGCACTGTACCGGGACACTAGGGGAGCATGGAAGGCGATAAGAAGGAAATTGGGACTGTCCTGGAAGATATCTAAGTATCTCAGTCCTTGACGCCATCCAGACTTTGAGCTGGGAAGGGAAAATGCCTTGTTCAGGATTTGGAGAGACAAAGGGGTTAAGGCACTGGGAGATATCCTGCATCGTCAAGAGGGACGATGGATGACAGGGGAAGAGGTACGAAATAAATGGCAATTAGGACTGGTCCATGATTTACAATACGATCATTTGCTGGGTCACTGGTGGATGCCAGACGGGAATGTAGGGAATCACCCTGGGATGGTCTGCTTCAAGGGGAAAATGGGCTCAATATCGATTTCTACAATCTACAATGCCCTGGGGGTGGCTCTTCTGCCTTCGGGCAATCCAGAAACTTTCAGTGCCTGGGCATCCAGATTGGGGGAGGAGGACATAGGCCAAATCATACTGGAAGGGTGGGCGACAGTGAAGAAAAATATAATTAGCGAAAGATGGAGGGACTCGCAATACAGATTGATGCACAGGGCCATAATGGGTTCCAACATCCCCCCAACGCCCACCCAGACGGATAGGATACAGGCTTGTCCAAAATGTGGGTTGACGAAATCTGACATGTTCCATGGGATATGGGAATGTGCTAAAGTGAAGAGGGGATGGACCGTTGCATGGGACGTGACCCTGCGGTCCTGTGGTCTCGGACCGCCCATGGAACACAGGGTCTGGGTTTTCCATTACGCGCCTGACGCCAATATTTCAACAGAGCAGAAGAGGCTTTTCCACATGATTGCACTGGCCTACAAGAGGCTGTTATTGCGGCACTGGCTGGACAATGTAATTCCGGCGGAGCTGGAACTGGTCGGGGAGTTGAAAAGAGCTTTAGAGTCAGAAAGAATTGTAACGATGTGTGAGAGGGACACCAAATCTAGTACATTTTTGCCAAATGGCAAATGTTCATGTCTTCCTACTTATCTAGGGCTGAAATTGTGCGATCTGTAATGTCATTCCGAAATACGGATTGGTACCTTTTGGAAAGCCTCCAGGGGTCATTGGGCAAGTTAGACATTGAGGGAGCAGATGGTGAGACTTGATACGAAGGACCACATCAATGAGGAAACTGACCCTGTGGTAATATGGCTTGTTGTTGACGGAGTGGTGATTTCTTGCTGAGTGGCGATTTCTTGCTGAGTGGTGATCAGAGGGGGGAGGGGGGAAAGTTGTTGGTTTATGTTTAACATGTAATACAACTAATAATGCTGCATGTTTTGGATTTTGTAACATTTGAAAAATTCCAATAAAAATTTGTTATAAAAAAAAACCAAAACACTGGTGTGGTGGTTGTTGGAAATGGGCCTCTATACACCTATGTAGATATTGCATTAAAAACCAGATGTTTGCAGCTAGAATAGTTATTTCCAACATTAACAATGTATAGAGTGTATTACTGATTCATTTAATGTTAGCTTCATTGAAAAAAAAAAAAGTGCTTTTCTAACAAAAATAAGGAAATTTCTAAATGATCACACACTTTTGAATAGTAGTGTATCTGAAGGCTAATAGTGCTTGAGAACATGACAGGTTCCTCATCCCTCTTCTATCTACATAGAATCTCATCAGTAGCAGCACTCATCTACTGTCTCAGTTATTGGAAAGTCTACACTGAATACTGATTTGAACTCAGAATTGAGAATTTTGATAATGAGAGAAAAAAATGCACATTTGTGTGATAAGATATATTCCAAAGTTGCTTATTTTCATGTGTGCTATTGGTTTATGGCAGGGATGGGGAATGTCTGGCCCCCGAGCCGGATCCAGCCTGCGATGTGATCTGATCCAGCCTGCAGCCACTCTGCCCATTTTGTGACCGCGGACTCTAATTCCTCGGAGGTTCGCGCCGGAATTATGTCCGATGTGCAACATTGCCAGCGTGTGAGAGGTTTGTGTGGGAGGAGCTGCTGTGCTCTCCAGCTCCCTGCTAAAGCCACTGATGTGTGCTGCAATCAGCTCCTGCTGACATCCTAATGGTACTGTCACACCTGGCGACGTCGCTAGCGACATCGCCGAAAAAGTGACGTATCAGCGATGTCGCTGGCGACGTCGCGCTGTGCGACAGCGCGACGCGACCGCAAATTATCGCTAGTCGCAGGTTGACAGGTTTATGAGGAGGACCGTAAACCTGTCTCCCTGCGACCAGCGATTAGGCTGGATCACGCCGTCTAACACCGTCATAGCGATGTTGGCGGCGATCCAGCCTATACCGCAGCAATGCTGCGGATCGCTCGCTGGGCTGAGCCCAGCCCAGCGAGTGATGGCTCCGCCCCCATCGCTGCGGCGTCACCGGCAACGTCCTGCCGTGTGACAGCTGGCCTGCGATGTCGGAAGCGAGCGTGCACCTGCGCATCGCTTCCGACATCGCAGGCCAGATCGTGCTGTGTGACAGCACCATTAGGTCACAAGTCCTTCCACTTCCTGCTAGTTCAGTAAACATTTAAGGTGACAAAATAAATAAAAGCATTGTGTTCTGTGCTGAATGATGATCTCCTGGCAGTGGAAGGACAAGGAGTGTTAAGCAGCAAAAGGGAGAAGCATCCAAAAGCAGCACAGCCAGGGGAGGGAGATAAAAATCAATATAGTCATATATGATTTTAACATGATCTGTAGCTACCTTCCCTTGGATGTCTTGCTTAATGCATCTCCTTTTTGCACTGGCCCTGTGTACCACTGCTGTGCTGTATTCCTTACACTCCGTGTACTCCTGTGCTGTATGCCGCAGGCTCCGTGTACTCCTGCGCTGTATGCCGCAGGCTCCGTGTACCACTCCTGCGGTGTATTTCTTACGCTCCGTGTACGCATGCGCTGTATTCCTCAGGCTCTGTGTACTCATGCGCTGTATTCCTAAGGCTCCCTGTACCACTCCTGCGCTGTATTCCTAAGGTTCCGTGTACTCCTGCGCTGTATTCCTCAGGCTCGGTGTACACATGCGCTGTATTCCTCAGGCTCCGTGTACTCCTGCGCTGTATTCCTCAGGCTCCGTGTACTCCTGCGCTGTATTCCTCAGGCTCCGTATACCCATGCGCTGTATGCTTCTGGCTCTGTGTACCCATGTGCTGTATTCATGAGGCTCCGTGTATACAGGCGCTGTATTCTTTTGGCTGTGTGTACCCATGTGGTGTATGTACTCATGTGATGTATCGCCCATGTGCTGTATACCTCACACTATGTACCACCCATGTGCTGCTCACCTCAGACCGTGTACCATTCATGTGCTGTATACTTCAGGCTATGTATTCGCTGCTGAATGCTGTGTGCTTACCAGCATGAGATGAAGGCGCACTTTGTGGGACTGGGACGCATTTTTGCGCTGACGACCAACTACAAAGGAGGAGCACCTGCCACAGCGTCCAAAGTACTTTATGTGCCCCCCAGTGATGCCTGTGCCCCCAGTATTGTATGTGTATTGTAATTTCCTCCAATACTGTATGTTCCCACCAATGATGTATTTACCTTGCAGTGCAGCCTTTGCTCCCCAGTACTGCCTGTGCCCCCTTTTGCTGTATATGCCACCAGAATCTCCTGTGATTTATGTGTCCTAGCGTCTCCTGCTATGTATATGCCCCCATGTCTCCAATGATGCATATACAGCAGTCCCAGTGTCTCCTATGTGATGTATATGATTTACAAAAATTATTATCACAAACAATTGACTGCTCTCCAAGCTGACATAAACCTGAAAAGGCAGTTGTGACCAGCAAAATCAGTATCGCCTAACATCACAAGCGCACCAAAGAGCAGCAGCTTCATACACCACAGTAGGGGTGAGTTAACGAATTGTATGACATAGCTGGGTAATTTTTAAGGGATAACTTAGTGCACCCCCCAAAGGATGGTAGAAATTTTCAAATGGCCCTCGACAAGAAAAAGGTTCCCACCCCTGATTTATGGAATAAAAATGAAAACAAAGGTTACACTTTAATGACTGGGATTTTTCTTTCTTCTCATTTATGCTTCTCCTCTTTTCAGCAGGCATAATTTTTTATATTTTCCATGACTGTAAGAATCTTTGCGTTATGTGGAAAAATTATATAAATAATGAAATGTAGCGGCTTGATCAAGGCCAGAACCCACGGGTTTCGGCCTTAATCCAGACTGTATTTTTTATTTTTTTTTTATAAAGTCGTTTTCAGGACGAGATTGACCTAAACCCGAACTTTAGGTTATAAAATAGGTGGCAATGGGGCATTGGGGAGATGTAAACACAAACAAGCACTGATTAAAGCAGCAGCATACACTGTTATGCCAGAATTTATAGCAATGTTGTATGTAGAAGGATTCTATTATTATTGATCAACAGCTATGTTCTCATCAACCCAAAAGACTCAAATATCAAAGCTTAATATTTTTGGAAGTGGAGTGCGTTTTTTAGATTGCTATCTTAGAGATATCTTTGGCAGTAACTATTACTGTGCAGAATTATTAGGCAACTTAATAAAAACAAATATATTCCCATCTCACTGGTTTTTTTCACCAGGTAAACTGATATAACTGCACAAAATTATATCCAAGGTAAAAAGAAAGGGATTTTTTCGTGCGCTGCCTCTAGACAATAAGTGATCCAAATATTATCCAAACTGTTCTTTATTACTCGACGCATTACCAACTTTGTATAACTCCTGAAGAAGTGAGAGTGCTCACGAAACGCGTCAAGTAATAAAGAACAGTTTGGGTAATATTTGGATCGCTTATTGTCTGGAGGCAGCGCACGAAAAAAATCCCTTTCTTTTTACCTTGGATATCAATTTTACTGGGAGGTGCAGCAGCCGGATACGCATTTAAGGTGTTGTGACTGGGCAAACCAAAAAAGGTGAGCACAATACACACCTATATGAACATTAATCACACAGTTAAGGCCCTATTTTGTGCTATTTCTTCCCCCTTTTAGTAAAACTCAAAAAGGAAAAAACGACTTTGCAGCCCCTTTTAGTGTATAGTAGAAGATTGCACAAAATTTAGAAATAAACGTTTCTGACATGCAAAAACAAACCCCCCAAAAAATTAGTGACCAATATAGCCACCTTACTTTATGATGACACTCAACAGTCTATCATCCATAGAATCTGTTAGTTGCTTGATCTGTTTACGATCAACATTGCGTGCAGCAGCCACCACAACCTCCCAGACACTGTTCCCAGAGGTGTACTGTTTTCCCTCCCTGTAGATCTTTTTTAGGAGGGACCACAGGTTCTCTATGGGGTTCAGATCAGGTGAACAAGGGGCCATGTCATTATTTTTTCTTCTTTTAGACCTTTACTGGCCAGCCACACTGTGGAGCAGTTGGATGCATGTGATTGAGCATTGTCCTGCATGAAAATTATGTTTTTCTTGAACGATACAGACTTCTTCCTGTACCACTGCTTGAAGAAGTTGTCTTCCGGAAACTGGCAGTAGGTCTGGAAGTTGAGCTTCACTCCATCCTCAACCTGAAAAAGTCCCACAAGTTCATCTTTGATGATACCAGCCCATACCAGTACCCCACCTCCACCTTGCTGGCGTCTGAGTCAGAGTGGAGCTCTCTGGCCCATCCATCGGCCCATCAAGAGTCACTCTCATTTCATCAGTCCATAAAACCTTTGAAAAATCAGTCTTAAGATATTTCTTGGTCCAGTTTTGACATTTTATCTTCTGTTTCTTGTTCAAAGGTGGGATTTGTTTTTTGAAATATGGCAAAACTGGTGGCAAATGGCATCTTGGCAGCTTCACGCTAGATTTTCCTCAATTCATGGGCAGTTATTTTGCACCTTTTTGGCCCAACATGCATCTTACAACTCTGTTGGCTATTTTCCATGAAACGCTTGATTGTTCGGTGATCACACTTCAAAGGTTTGGCAATTTCAAGACTGCTGCATCCCTCTGCAAAACATCTCACAATTTTGAACTTTTCAGAGCCCGTCAAATCTCTCTTCGGACCCATTTTGCCTAAGGAAAGGCATTTGCCTAATAATTAAGCACACCTTGTATAGGGTGTTGATGTCCTTACACCACACCCCTCCTCATTACAGAGATGCACATCACCGGATTTACTTCATTGGTAATTGGCTCTCAAGCCTATACCGCTTGGAGTAGGACAACATGTATAAAAAGTATCATGTGATCAAAATACTAATTTGCCTAATAATTCTGCACCACAGTGTATACTTACTGAGGACCACAGGCTTGTTGTAACACCACTTTCAGGCCACTCATTAACCTCCAGTTTATTCACTAGACTCTGCCTCCTCCAGTTTATTCACTAGACTCTGCCTCCTACAGCCAATCACAGATGCCCACTCTCTGTGAGAGCAACTGTGATTGGCTGTTCCGCCCCCACCCATTGCGCCCATTGGCAACAAACCTGCCGTCATAGGGGTGTAAAACTAAATTTTAAAAATTTGCACAGGGGTCCCCTGTATTTTGGATTTTCAGCACAAATAAAGTGGACGGCTATGGACTGCCACCACCAGATGCCTGGATTTAACTTGGCTGGCAATCAAAAATACAAGGGAGCACATTTTGTTTTTTAATTAATAAAATAAAAAAAAAATGCATGGGCTTTGCTTTATTTTTAAAAGCATGCAGCTGGTGGCTAGTATTCTCAGTGTGGTGATTTGTGCCCTTCCCCCCAGCCTACAGAATAGCAGATTGGTGCATTCATTAGAATCACCAATTCCTGGTGCTTTACCCAGCTCTTCCCGATGCTGTGGTACAGTGGCATTTGGGTGATAGAAGGGGTTAAAGACAACTGAGTATTGATAACTGTCATTATCAAATGTATAATAGTTAAACAACACAGATAAAAATCCTTTTTTTTTTTTTTTAAATAAGACACACAGATAACCCTCATTTTCACACTTATCAACCCCAAACATACCCTCCGATGATAATCCACAGCAATGTCCAGCAAAGCACACTTGGCTCTGCTACATGTGGCGAGCGGAGACATTAGTGTCCGCTCACTGCAAGCAGCTCTCTCAGACTGAGCCAGGCCTGTGTGAGTGGTGACGTCAGAGAGTTCATCTGAGGACAAATGTAAATTTGGGTTGAAGCCCCAAAGGACCAAGTGCCATAAATATACGACACTTGGTCATTATCTGGTTTATAAAGGTATTCTAAAATATAGCAGTAATAGTTTGTTCCCATCTGGTAGAGATGCCCACAGATTACATACAATACAGATAGTCATCTGTTAATTTCAGCTGTGGTGACGCTGCAGAGAAAAGTAAGAACCACGCAATGCAAATTCCAACCGACTGTAGGTGTGATTGCTTGGACAGTGTCTCTGTAGAACTGTTCTTCCTTTTAATCAATATATAAGGATTCTCCACAGAGAAGTATTTAGTTTATAAAGGTGTATGCGCAAATTAACCTTCTGTCACTATTGTACCATGATCCCAGCCCTTCTACGCATTGCACACATTTAAAGACCTCAGAAATAAAAGGTCTAAGGTATTGTAATTGCTGCACATATGTTCTTACCTTATACAAGTACAGCCAGTTCCAAGCCACGCTGACAAAAAAGCTTAGAATACAGAGCCTCTTTAGCTGTGTAAACCATCCAATGCGTGACCACACCTCTGTCGCTATGATGCATATAAGGCACGAAATACACAGAAGGATCTGTAAAAAAGGGATTAAGATCATAATAGAGATTCAAGTACTCAATGCTAAACCTCCTGCAAACTGTGTCTTATATATGTAGTAAAATAAACAATACAAATGATAAAAACCCGCATCATTGTACATTAATAACTATATCAATCACTTTCCCATGCTCTAATCTCTATTCTGATGACAAGAGAAGGAACACAAACTTAAGCTTAACACACAACGATGCAACAGCGATCCCGACAACGATAACGATCCTTAGGGATCGCTGTTGCATCACTTTGGGATCGCTGGTGAGATGTCAAACAGACAGATCTTAACCAGCGACTCAGCAGCGATCCGGAATGATAGAAGGTCGTTGGGACTTGTCACTCTCAGGCATAGTATTGAGATTGTTGGTCGTTGTCCCTTTCAAACACAGCGATGCAGCGTTCCCAGCGGGAGACCAACAACCTAAAAATGACCCAGAGCACTTTGTAACGATCAGCGATCTCACAGCAGGGGCCTGATCGCTGATAAGTGTCACACATAACGAGATAGTTAGCGAGATCACTGTTACGTCAAAAAATCTGGTACTTAACGAGATCGTTGATATGTGTGACGGGGGCTTAACACATGGCCGGATACTACCATAGATCATCTTCTACAAACTGCAGACGACTGTTTATGTTTGTCATGGAGTTTCATATTGAAATATTAACCCCTTAGTGACGAAGAAATTTGTCATTTTTCATTTTCGTTTTTTCGCTCCTCGGCTTCCAAGAGCCATAACTTTTTTATTTTTCCGTCAATATAGACATATGACGGCTTGTTTTTTGCGGGACGAGTTGTACTTTCAGATGCAATAATTTGTTTTGCCATATAATGTACAGGGAAATTGCAAAAAAATTCCAAGTGCAGTGAAATTGCAAAAAAAAGTGCAATTACACGTTTGTTTTTTGGATTTTTTAGTCGCCGTGTTCACTATATGGTAAAACCGACGTGACGGTGCGATGCCTCGAGTCAGTACGAGTTTGTAGATACCAAACATGTATACCTTTATTGGTATCTAGGTGGTGGAAAAAAATTCAAAAGCATGGAAAAAAAAAACATTACACTTTTTGCGCCATGTTCTGCGACCCGTAGCGTCCTCATTTTTCGGGATCTGGGCTGGGTGACATCTTATTTTTTGCGTCTCGAGCTGACGTTTTTAATGATGCCATACTTGGGTGGATGCGCTGTTTTGATCGCCCATTATTGCATTTTTTAGCATTGTTGCAGCGACCAAAAAAACGTAATTTTGGCGTTTGAACCATTTTTTGCGCTACGCATTTTACGGCTCTCATTATTTGATTATTTATATTGATAGATCGGGCGATTCTGAACGTGGCGATACCAAATATGTGTATTTTATTTAATTTTTTAATACTTTTATTGTGGATGGGAGAAAAGGGGGGTGATTTGAACTTATGTTTTTTGTTTTTTTTTCAACTTTGTAAAAACTTTGTTTATTGATTCTTAATTTTACACTGCCCCATAGAGAGGCATGCAGATGCACAGTCCGATCACTTCTGACACATACAGAGGAGCTGCAGCTCCTCTGTATGTCAGAATCGCGGACCTGTTGTGGTTGGCAGCCCCTGCCAACCACAAGCAGGAAATGCTCCATGACAGGTTCCAGGGTCAAGCCAGGACCCTGGCCTGTCACATCAGCACGGGAGATCCCGCGAAACTATCGCGAGATCTCCCCTGGAGCCCGGTAAGCGCGCGCTGCCCGCTCTGGCTCCCTTAGATCCCGCTCTCAGTGATTGAGGGCAGGATCTAAGGGGTTAACAGCACCGATCGGACGGCGGGGACCGATCGGTGCTGTTAGACCGACATCTCAGCTAGTGAGATCAGCTGAGATGTCGGAGGTTTGAAGTGAGACTTCACGCCGGAGCTCACTTCAAACACGGGGGTACCGACAGCCGACGTCTAGAGATGTACGGCTGTCGTTAACAGGTTAACAGGACCCTGTTACGGCAGCAGACTCCTGCTGCTCTACCCGTGGGCTGCACGAATAAGACACTGGCTGCGTTATTCCAGATGACTATGTTTACTCTGAAATGGTGTAGCACTTCAGAGAGTACTCAGAAAAGCCGTCTGGTGGATAATGCCCCTCAAATGACTAGCCAACAAATAGCTGCCAATCCCTGTGACTGGCAGGTCACTTCTGCTGCACACACACATAAGGAGAGAGCCATCGGTCTAGAGAAGTCAGTCACTGGAAAATGGCCTCCTGGACAGGTCATCCAAGACAGACTCCTGGCAGCGTTTCTAAAACACTTCAGCGTCTTTAAAAAAAAAAGTTCATATCCATGAACTTTTCCACATTTTTTCACGTTACATCATAAAATAATATACATTTTAGGCTGCTTTCACATCAGCGTTTTGCGCTGATCGCGGCAGTTGCGGTGAAAAAAAACAATGTCTATGGGGCTTGCGGTAAGTGTGCGGCCGCGAAAAAAAACGCGGCATACCGCATTTTTTTCGCGGCCGCACCTGCCACAAGTGCCGAAACAGCACCTGTCGCACTTACCGCAAGCCCCATAGACATTGTATGGGGCTTGCCGCAAGTGTGCAGGTAATCGCGGCAGTTGTGGTTTTTTCACCGCAACTGCCGTGATCAATGCAAACCGCTGATGTGAAGCAGCCTTATTAGGCTTTTATGTGATATACCAACACAAAGTAGCAAGTATTTTATTCTCAGTATAACTACATCTGTTCTGTCACAGCCTCTGAATGGAATCAAACAGCATTATGAAAACTAAGAAACACATTAGACAGATCAGGTATAGTAGAAATAAATGTTTTTTTCATTAGAAAATCATAAAGACATGTTTGGGCCAGAAGTTTGGATATTAGATCCAAGCAAAAGTGAAGAAAGCAGTTTCAATACCAATATTACAATGCAAAGCATTGAACAAACACCTGAAGGACAGCTAATTACGTGATAGTTACCATCGAACCCCCTGATGAACAGTTTGCAAAATGGTTTCCTTTGCGAGGAAAGCAAGTTCAGTCAATCAATAGATAGGAAGCTGGGCACTGAGCAACTTGGCCAAACCAAGGGTGAACCAAGCACCCTAATTAGAATGTTAGATACAATTTCATTTTCCACAGGACATGGGAAGTGATTAGAACACTAAAGGTGCAATTTCTATAAGGGCCAGTATCCAGGTGTTGTATTTTGCTCTATGGTTTGTCTTTGTTTTTGATATATGCCAATTTAAAAAAAAAAAAATGTTCTGATCGTATAAGCACCATTTTGGCCGACCTTTACAGATATATGTATCCTAATTTTGACAAATATAATATGCATTTATGCTAATATTTTCATGTTTCACAACTCTTAATTATTTGGTAATCCCTATCTATCGTATTTGTTTTGTATATTCTATTATAAGTAGCTCACCACGTCCTATAACGTATGTCCTCTGCAATATGGGTTAAAGGATTTTAACATTAACAAAGTTATACATTTTTATTAGTACTTTTTGGTGGTCTTTCTACCCTTTTATTTTTCTTCATACTTACCATTAAACTCTCTACAGATCCCCAACTTGGTATTATACATTTAAATTGTGCATTTATTTTTAGATACAAGAAAAGCTTTTTCTTTGTAACACTCTTAGGCCCCTTTCACATCAGCGGTTTTTCCAAATTGCGGCAGATCCGGCAGATTTACCGCATCTGCCACCTAACAGTCGCACTTGCGGCACACTTGTGGCAAGCTCCATGCATTGTCTATGCAGGTATGGCAAGTGTGGTATTGCCACAGTTCTGGCACTTGCAGCCGCGAACAAAAACGCTGCTGACCGCGTTTTGTTTTTGCGCCCGCATCTGTCGAATCGCAGCAATACTGCTCTTGCCGCACCTGCCTCAAGCCCCATTGACAATGCATGGGGCTTGCCACAAGTTTGACCGTTAGGCGGCAGATGCAGTAAATCTGTTGCAATTTGAAAAAAATGCTGATGTGAAAGGAGCCTTATTCTGGAGTGAAACAAGGTGCATGTACATGGAACTGTGCAAACTCTGAAATTCAATCTTGATGATCATCAGTGAAATCCATGACGACCTTTACTTAAGCTGCTTTCACATTACGGATTTTGCATTTCCGATGCTGTCCGATCAAAATCGGACAGCATCGGATCCGAATTTGGCCTCCATGCAGCCCTATGGGCATCGGACCTAATCGGATGTGCACTAAATGCCATCCGATTTGGTCCGATCCAATTCTGTCCAATTTTATTATCGGTGCAAAAATCGGAGCTTGCTCCGATTTTTGCACCGAAAATAAAATCTGACAGAATCGGATCGGACCAAATCGGATGGCATTTAGTGCACATCCGATTAGGTCCGATCCCTATAACATGGGGCCCTATGGAGAAGGGTCCGAGGAAACATCTGATGTCTCCTCGGACCCCGTTTTACTGTACTGAGCATGCTCAGTACAGTAAAACTGCTCCTAACTAGGAGCACAAGGGTTAAAAAAAAAAAAAAATTTTATTCTCACCTCTCCACGAGCCCCCGCCGTCTTCTGCCATCTTCTTGGAGGCTCCCGGTGGCTCCCGCAGGCTGCCGGTGTCAGCAGAGGGCTTCCTCTGCCTTATAGGACCTGCGGTGATGTCACAGTCATGTGACCGCGGGTTACCATGGTGAATCCGCGGTCACGTGACTGTGACATCACTGCAGGTCCTATAAGGCAGAGGAAGCCCTCTGCTGACACCGGCAGCCTGCGGGAACCACCGGGAGCCTCCAAGAAGATGGCGGAAGACGGCGGGGGCTCGTGGAGAGGTGAGAATAACATTTTTTTTTTCTTTTTTTCACCCCGCAGGGAGCGATTTTATGCCGGAATCGGGTGCCTATTTGGCACCCGATTCCAGGCATCAGAAGGGAGCCGATGCTGTCCGATTTATATCGGACAGCATCGGCTCCCTAAAAATCGTTATGTGAAAGTAGCCTTATATTGTAATATATAACTTTGTCACATTAGGTGTTATGGTGTTCATGATATATTTTATATTTTGTATTACACAATTCAATTAATTTCATTACAATACTGTTACCTTAAAAGTGGTTCCAAAATCAATTCCAATATAGTCCTCAAATATCCGTGCCCACCATTCTTTTACATCGTGGGACCTGAACTGCACCAATGTCCTGATCAAAGTTTCTTCAAAAGCTCCCAGGTTCCAGTCACCATCATCAATGAATTTCTGAATCTCAATAGCCATTTGTTTTGTAAGGACCATCTCTGCATTATAATAGATTTCAGAACTGGAGTCTTCCGGCTGAGGAATAAAATTTTATTCAGTCCAAAAACTGCCCAATATTTATATCCCATTTAAGATTACATTTCAGTTTTGCTATTACACTAATCTGGAAAAAAAAGATATTCCTATGGCAGAAAACATTTACAGAAATTCTGAGCGGGATATCATGCATAAAGAAATAATTTAAAAAGTCTCAATGTTGTAACAAAACCTAAATGGATCCAACTCAAAAGCACCAGAGGTAGATCCAGGACTGAAATTTAGGAAGAATAAAGTATCGGACATGGTAGTGTTTTTGCCATCTTATCACTGTTTGAGAGGGTTTATCGCACAATTGCAGCGCACACACAGCACAGTAAGTAAATTCATACTTATTGTTAATTTACAGTCTAAGACTGGAGTCATACTAGCGTATGACTCGCAAGAGTGCAATGTTAGACAAAAAAAGCAGCTTGTGTCTGCAAATTTTTTCCTCACCTGTAATCTGACTCAGGGAAAGCTTACAGCGATTGTCAGCAAGAGTCGGCTCAGCTGCAGCCATATAAGGCTAGGGTCACACTGGAACAATTCTAAACCCCTGCGTGTTTTGCAGAGGACTTAGAATTTTTCACTCCCTCTGCAGCCTTCACGCATGCTGCAGAGCGGAGAACGCGGCCCCTAGCAACCCGCTGTGTATCATGGATAACAGCCACACAGCGGGCTGCGGGGAGTGCGATTTTCACCACACACAGGGAAACGCAGCATGATGCGCTCCCCTGTGCATGGTGAAATACGCACTCCCCGCAGCCCGCTGTGTAGCTGGTATCCATCATACACAGCGGGTTGCTAGGGGCCGCGTTCTCGGCTCTGCAGCATGCGTGAAGGCTGCAGAGGGAGTGAAAAATTCTAAGTCCTCTGTAAAACACGCAGGGGTTTAGAATTGGGCCAGTGTGACCCTAACCTAAGTCTATAAGTGTGAATGAAACAGCGGACTGCACGGACGTCATCCAAGTACTGTGCAATATACACAGACTGCCAATGGAGAAGATAAAGAGATTAATCTCTCCTTCCTCTCCGCACCTGTGATCCAAGAAAAGCCTAAGGTTTGTCATTAGCATATCGCATCCAATGCCATAGGCTAGTGTGACTGAGCCAACAAAACATTTATTTCTTGTATCTGTGTCTTTATTGATCACTAGCTGCCCCTAGATGCACACAGCTTCATATATAATAAATGACTGAGTTGTGCTATTTAGTTATGGGTGAACCTTAAAGTTCAGGGTCTATACCGAACACCTAGTGCTTGGGCATGAACCCCAAACACTGACTTCCCTGAGGAGTCTGTGTTAAGGCCATATTACACACACAGATATCTGTTCAGATATTGGTCTCAGATCTCTGGTTGCAGTGAAATCATGGACACATTGTTCCATTTTGTGGCTGTGTACAAATGGAACAATTTGTCCATAATTTCATTGCAACCAGAGATCTGTGACCAATATCTGAACAGATATCTGTGTGTAACATGGCCTTTACTGTTTGGGTTCAACTGGGGGGGGCTGTAAAAATAAAAAATAAAACATTGATTAAACATTAGCGTCGTACTTAACGGGGTCCGTGCACTTGTACTTCTGGGCCACTCATTAACTGCCTGCTTTATTCACTGCCCTGGCTCCAACAGCCAATCACAGATGCCCACTCAGTGACAGCATCTGTGATTGGCTGTTGCGCTCCTCACCCATTGTGCTGGCATCTGTGATTGGTTGCCATAGGCAATGAACCTGCTGTCATTCTAGTGTAAAAATAAATAATTTAAAATAAATTACATAGGGCTTCGCTGTATTTTTGTTTCTCAACGCAGATAAAGCAGGCAGTTATGGGCCACCCCACCCCCAGCTGCCTGGCTTTACCTTGGCTGGCAGTCAAAAATACAGGGGAGTCTATTTTTTTTATTTATGGACAGGACTGTGACGTGATGACCCCGTAGTGTCTGAAGAAAAAAATAAATAAATAACAAACCAGCACACCCTCTAAGGCTTGTCTACAGCACCCAATTCTTGCATGTTAGAGGAACACTTCAGAGCATTAGTACTAAATTTAGCGCACACGCACTGCATCATGTAGACATTCATGCTGAATTCTGCGCACACGCACTGTAGCGTAGGCACCATATGGGACAGTGGTATCAATACTGAATTAAGCACACGCGCACTGCAGCAAGGTAGTCATTCATGCTGAGTTTTGTGCATATGCACTGTAGCACAGGCATCATATGGGACATTGGCATTAATGCAGAATTCATCGCAGACACACTGCATCATGTAAGCCTTCATGATGAATTTAGTGTACACGTACTACATCATATGGGATGTAGACATCGAAGCTGAATTTTAGCACACACATACTGCATATCAGGAGACGTAAGCATGCATACCGAATTAAGCGCATACGCCACTGCACTATATGAGACATCGGCATCAAAGCAGAACTTAGCACACACACAGTGCATCATATTGGACATAGGCCACCTTGCTTCCATTAACGCACATGTAATGCATAACATAGGATATAGGCACCGATGCTGAATGGAGTACCCATGCGCTGCTGGGACATAGGCAACAATGCTGCGCCATGTCCAAGTATAAATTTAGAACTCAGTGAGGAATATCACTCACATCATGTGAGCGCAACACCTGCTCAAAGAGGCAACAATGCGGCGCCCTTCCCAAGTACAAAAAGTAGGGCTCAGTGATGGAAGGTCACTCATAGTGCGAGAGCGCAACACCTGCTTACATGTCGTATGTCACCTGTTAAGGCCATTCCTTCTTTTCTGTTTTTTTTTTTTTTTTCTTTTCTTACCCTGTTACAAAAAACCTGGGACACAGGAGGCAACCAGGGATAAGCCCCAACCGCGCCTCCCTCTATAACAATGTAGTGAAAGGCTGGAGATGCAGGGGGGCTCACCTCAGGAGAATATCCCAATAACTTATCCGGGAACTTGGTAATACTGAGAACACCGTGACCCCCAAATGCCATCTAGTAAAAGGAAGGAAAGCACTTTGCCAACTTATCCATATTCCCTCCATCAATGCCTCAGTAGTTATTCAACCAGAAATCACCTATAGTAGATGGAATTTTGCATTTGACCTCATGCACCCATACCCCCCCACCGGGGATCAAACTGGTTGTACTGGATGGAATCCGTCAGGTTAGGGTCAATGCTTCAGGCTCCCGTGATATAAAGGCCATGACCATTGACATGACCAAGAGATTTGCACTAAATGAATGCATATAAACAGCTCAATTGTGGACAGGACACCCATGTCTCGCCCTGTGTGGTATGGTGGCACTGGCACGTTGGGCTCCACAGGAGGCAGCCCAAGAGCTGTCAGTACCTCTTACCTAAGGTGCACCCGCTGGCAGGTGTCCCAGAAGCGGAGGCCATAGGCGGACACCTGTACGGGCTTTCTCAATGTCTTCACATAATCAGTCCTCAGCTTCACCAGGAACTTGTAAGCATAGCCCGGCATCCAGCAGTGACCACAGGGAGGAGGAGGCTCATCCAAGGCCGCCCGTGTCACTCACCAACTCAGACCACAACTAAGGCATGAAGAAAGGAGAAGCTCCTCCAAGACCAGGGCTCAGGAGAGCAGCAGAGTGGCCGTGTGCTCTCCAGAGTGGTTCCTCCCGCTATCTGCTCCAGCATTTGTCTTCGTCCCACCGATTGCACCCGGGTCCGCAGGCAGGAATGGCCCGCACTCTCTCAGGCACCGCCATCCGGACGGAACTTGGTGGGCCTGGGTAAGTCACGTGACCAGAAGTGCGTCATCCTTCTGGCGCGTGCCTCCGGGTACGGCGGCCACCAAACAGTGGGTGCCGCCGCGCGTCGTAGTGGGCCCGCCCCCAGAGTACGGCGCACTCAGAACCCGGCCCGCCCGTTCTGGCTGACCGGGCACGTGCACAGTCCCAGACACCTGGCGGACACCCTTGTAACATGGTGCCATCGGCCCAGAAGACCCCAACGCCCACGCTGGAGCCTCCTCTTCGGAAGCCGCAACCCTGGCGTCTGGGACCCACGGAGCCTGATTCGGCCTACTCCGCGCCCGCATCTCCAGAAAACAGCCGCACAGTCCTCCATGCAGCTCTCAGATAAGGCCCCTTAGGGCTCGGATCTTCTGGAACCACCGTTCCTGATGCTCTCCGTTCAAAGACAGGGAACCAACTGACATAGGTAGAGGAACCGCCCCTTTTAAAGCCTAATATTCCCTGTCCTTGGAGGGTGGATCCCTCTCTCGTTCTGGGTGCTGTCATGGACGACCGATAAAGTAAGAGGTCATAAACAAATAGGGTTACTTTAAAATCTTTACTTTTCATCGGAATCCCAGTCACATCCGGACTATTACGAATCTGGGCCGCCAGGGGTTCTATGCTAAGCACATAGGGTAAGGGAGACAATGGACAACAATGACGGGTACCATTTCGTATGTCAAGGTTATGAGAATGTGCATGAGGCAAACAGACTGTCGTCGAAGAGCAGGAGTAAAGACCCCTCTAAGCCGTGATGAAGGACCACGACAGGCCGAAGTGGTGTAATGCAGAGAACAGAAATGCCCCATTCAGCCTGTCAAAGGCCTTCTCTGCGTCCAGCCCCAGGAGAATTGCCTCAATGCCCCCTCTCCTCGCAACATCAACCAAGTCTAGTATGCTTCTGGTATTGTCACCCGCTTGACGAAAACGTATAAATCCAACTTGGTCTTTATTGATCAGCTGTGGGAGGCAGTTATTTAGCCTTTCTGCTAATAATTTAGTCAAAATTTTCAGATCTGAATTACCGTATTTTTCGCTTTATAAGACGCACCGGATTATAAGAGGCACCCAGATTTTGGAGGTGGAAAATAGGGAAAAAAATATTTGAAGCAAAAAATGACTTTGATATGACAGTCAGGCCCTGCGACCAGTCAGCGCTGGCATCTGTCTCCTTCGGATGCAGGAGCAGCATGTGAGCAACTCCAATGACTTCTGCTCCAGTGTCTGATGGCGGGGAGACAGACGCCAGCACTGACTGGTCGGAGGGCTGAGTCTCATATCAATGTCACATGGGAGATGACTATGCAACTTCTGACAATGTTGGACCTAGTGCGGACGAGACTGTATGATTTGTGCGCATGCATCCGCCTGCGTACACATCATACATTGCAGTGAATGGGTGCGCACGCCAATCTGCACCCGAGCGCAGGCACCCACGTCCCCATGTTAAACATAGGGTCTTGCAGTGCCTGCGCTCAGCTTGCGGTCCCCCTCCGCAGGACGCCGCAGAGGGGGACACAAGTGTGAAGGCAGCCTTAATTATACAAGGGCCAAAAAGATGAATGAGATGGGATTTGTTCATGTAGTGGCAACCCCTTTAAGAACTATAACTCCCAGCATGTACTGTAGATCCTATAGCATGCTTGAAGTTCTAGTTAAGCACAGTATTGGTAGTGTTAACTTTATTAGTGGTTATGTTACATATACATGTGCACTCACTTTAATGTGTCCTGCTTTGCCATCACCCTGCTGAAATCAAGGAAGTGGCGATAGTCTGCAGATCAAGTTCTGATGTGATGAGGGAGAGCCAGGGAGGGGGCTGTACACTGTGCTGAAATATGATGCTTCAGCCCTGTCTCCTAATTACAAGTCACCACAGCAGAGCTTGACCTGTAGATGCAGGACCAGGGGAGCTGTACACTGTCGTTATATGCAGGCTCCAGCCCTGCTCTCCATACACTGAAGCTCCTGACCTGCAGACCGAGCTTCCTGGATTTCTGCACTGTGCAGGGCTCAGCAGGACACATTACAGAGAGCAGAGGGAGGCACAACACTGTGATAAGGTACCGATCTCCCTGCTCTGCCCCTGTCTTGACATGGCAGTGAATCAGCACAAAGCTCAGTGCTGATTCACTTACCGCAGCTGTGCCCCGCTCCTCTGTTCTCACTATCTCCAGCACACAGTCTCCCCAGCCACTGCAGGAAGCTGGAGAGAGACCATGTGTGCCGGCTAAGCAGCTTCTCCTGCTCCCCGTGCTCTCACCTCTCCTCGCTGTGTTCAGTGCAGAGAGGTGGGTGGGGACTGGGAGCAAGTGAAGTGAATATTCATGTCAGTAATGAGCCGGGGACACGTGGTGCTCCTGCAGCCCCGGATTCTTCAGCAGGGACCATTCCCTGTCACTTCTGTCCCCACTTCACTGCTGTCCCCCCTCCCAAGCAACTGATGATAGAATGTTATACTCCTTTTATAAGACGCACCCCCACTTTCCTCCAAAATTTGGAGGAAAAAAAGTGCGTCTTATAAAAGGAAAAATACGGTAAGTAGACTTATGGGCCGATAACTTGCACAATCTACAGGGTCTTTGCCCTCCTTATGGATAACTGTAATATATGACTGGAGCATTGAGGCAGGTATTTTACCCCCTCCATAAAGGAATTAAACAGAGTGACCATGTGTTGTGAGAGTAAAGGTGCATAAGTCTTATGGCCCAGTTACACACACAGATAATTGTGCAGAGATTGTTTGCAGATCTCTGGTTGCAGTGAAATCATGGACACATTGTTCCATTTTGTGGCCGTGTACAAATGGAACAATGTGTCCATAATTTCACTGCAACCATAGATCTGCAAACAATCTCTGCACAATTATCTGTGTGGGTAACTGGGCCTTTATAGTACAGGTATGGGAGGCCATCAGGCCCAGGTATCTTATGGGTTGGCAAGTTTTGAATGATTTCCCCAATCTCCTCTGCTGTGACCTTCCGGTTTAAATCTGAGATTGCGTCAGGGGCAGTCTAGGGAGCTGGCATGAGGTCAGATACGTAGTTAGTAGGGTATCCCTGTATAAGAAGAGGACATTGGTAGGGTAGAGGTAAGGGAGTAAAAAGTGGAGAAATATTCATAAAAGGCTTAGGCCATCCCTCCAGGATCATATTTGACAACAACATGGGAATCTCTAATGCCATATGGAGTATTAGCGGAAAGTTTTTCTTTTAGTTGTCTAGCCAGCATAGTGTGGGCTTTATTGCCATACTCCTAGTACTTCTGACGGGAAAAGCGCAAGAGCTTCTCGACTGTTCCCAGTGTTATGTCTTTTGACTGAGTCCTGAGGTCGATCACTTCTCTTAGGTCTCTCTTGGTGGGATTTTCAAGGAGTTTGGTTTCGGCATGTGTTAGCTTCTCCTCGTAATAAGTGTACTCCAACTTAGCATCTTTTTTTAATCACGAGGAGAGTGCAATACACTCTCCCCTGAACACTGCTTTATGCACCTCCCAGACAGCAGTAAGCGAATGAGCTGAAGGAGTATTTTCGTCAAAGTAATGGATAAGAGAAGATCTCAGTGTCTCCCTTGTAACCACATTCATCAACAGGGACTCAGTGAGCAGCCAGTGTGTCATTTTTGCCGGGGTAGGTAGGATCTCAAGATCCAGTAGCAATGGGGCATGATCTGACCAGGTGATATTTCCTATGCTGGCCCGTCGTAAAAATCTCAATGTCACGACGTTCCCAAACAAATAGTCAATTCTACCTTGTGATTGGTGAAGGTGCAAATAGAAAGTATAATGTCAGGCTGTAGGGTTGTCTACCCTCCACAGATCACAGTCCAGGTTTACGAATTAATCTGCGGAACTATGTTGAGTCTCGTGAGTTTCTATGGCGTATGTCGGGGATAGGATGTAAATATAATCTGTCCGTGTAGTCAGAGAAGGCTAAATTAAAGTCAACTCCGGGGCTGAGCCAGGTCAGAGAAGAGGTTAAAAATGTGATCTGTCTGGCATTTAGGGAATAGATATTACATGAGGACCGGAATGCCATCCCAGTCTCCTCCGAAGTATGACAAACCGGCCCGAGGGATCTAACTTAGTGCTCCATACATGAATCCGACAAGAACAGGATATCAGAATGGCTACTCCCGCCTTTTTAGTTGCTGAGTAAGACTGGGGAAACTAATGTTGGGCAAATTTGAAAGATCCACTGTTTGTCAAATGGGTCTCCTGTAAGAAAACTATGTCAGCCCTAGATTCTCACATGTCTTTTAGGGCTAGTCTCCACTTGATGAGAGAGTTAAGACCTTGGACATCAAGTGTGAGGAGTTTAACCATTATAGTACAGTTATGGTGTTGCACTTTTCAACGTGTCCTCATATATACATATATACATATATATACATATTGTGACGTAGCGATCACGTATCGGGTTGGGGTTCACTCAATTGGCAGCGATATTCAAACACAGCAACAGGCTCTCCATTTAAATAAGTTCATGTCGGTTTATTATGTCAGCATAAACCGCCCTCCAGTACATAAACAGAAGCCTTTCTGCGGCTTACAGGAACATATAGCCCACTATAGTCTTTTTACCTCACACACGGGTGCACAGGTTTGGGTATGCTTCTCCAGCCTCAGAGCACACTGCAGCCACAACATGTGCTCAACAGCAGGCTTTTCCAGCCTCCGCGACCTGAGCTGACATCACAGATCATGTGATCATGAAGGAGTCACACTATATCAGATGGGATACTGTTGTGGATTCCTTGAATGATATTTCTGGTTTGGAGCTCCCTCATGTGGTTGAGACTGGTGATGCATCTACTCTGTCTGTGAGAGATGCATCACCTGAATCTGACTGAACGGTTGGTTCAGACTGGGATATTTAAGTGTGCCGATTTAGCCAGCTCTTTGCCAGTGGTGAATTGTTCATGAGGTGACTGCTTGTCTCCTGCCTTCTCCTGGTCTTTGCTGAATCCCTGAGGGTACCTTTACACACGGCTACATTTGTAGCTTGTCACCAGGTAACTTACTGGTTGCAGTGAAATCATGGATACATGATTCCATTTGTACACAGCAACAAGATAGAACCATGTATCCATGATTTCACTGCAACCAGTAAGTTACCTGGTGACAAGCTACAAATGTAGCCGTGTGTAAAGGTACCCTTACAGATAAGTGAATGGTTGTTTTTTCTGCAAATCTGTGGCTCATTTGTAATGTGCCTTTTGTATCTGAATAACTCATGTTTCTGCTCTGAGTGTAGGATTTGTTTGTTTGTCTGCATAAGGCTGGTTTCACACTACGATTTGTCTAAATCCGATGCTGTCCGATGAAAATCGGACAGCATCGGATCCGAATTTGGCCCCATGCAGCCCTATGGACATCGGACCGAATCAGATGTGCACTAAATGCCATCCGATTTGGTCCGATCCGAATCTGTCCGATGTTTTTATCGGTGCAAAAATCGGAGCCTGCACCAATTTTTGCACCGAAAATAAAATCTGACAGATTCAGATCGGACCAAATCGCATGGCATTTAGGGCACATCCGATCTGACCCGATCCCTATAACATGGGGCCCTATGGCGAAGGGTCCGAGGAAACATCTGATGTCTCCTCTGACCCGATGTTAGTGTACTGAGCATGCTCAGTACACTAAACCTATTGTGTGCCGCCTAATTTAACTTCTGCAATGTATATACGTACATTGCAGAAGTTAAATATAAGTTAAATCAAGTGTTTAAAAATAAAAAATCTTTATTCTCACCTTCCAGCGCTCCCTCGGCGTCTCCAGCTGCAGCCGCTCGACAGGACCTGTGATGATGTCAGAACCCGATCAGCTGATCGGGTCACATGACCGGTTACCGCGGTAACCGCTGACGCTTTTGACGTCATCACAGGTCCTGTACACCCGATCGGAGGCTGATGGAGACGCCGAGGGAGCGCTGGAAGGTGAGAATAAAGATTTGTTATGTTGGGGGGACAGGAGGGGGGCACATGAGGAGGGGACAGGAGGGGGGCACATGAGGAGCGGACAGGAGGGGGGCACTGAGGAGCGGACAGAGGGGGGCACATGAGGAGCGGACATGAGGGAGGGCACATGAGGAGTGGACAGGAGGGGGCACATGAGGAGCGGACAGGAGGGGGGCACATGAGGAGCGGACAGGAGGGGGGCACATGAGGAGCGGACAGGAGGGGGGCACATGAGGAGCGGACAGGAGGGGGGCACATGAGGAGCGGACAGGAGGGGGGCACATGAGGAGCGGACAGGAGGGGGGACATGAGAGGGCACATGGAGGGGGGACATGAGGGGGGACATGAGGGGGCAACAGGAGGGGGCACAGGAGGGGGGCACAGGAGAGGGCACAGGAGGGGGGCACATGAGAGGGCACAGCAGGGGACAGTAGGGAGAGAGTAAGGGGACACTAGGGCAAAACAGGGGGGCCGCAGGGAGGCAGCAAGATGACAGGAGGGAGAGGAGGGGGAGCTACGTGACAGCCCAAACTGATCCTGCAAAAAGTAGGATTCGGATGCCTATTTCGCATCCGATTGCAGAGATCAGTTTGGATCCGATGCTGTCCGATTTATATCGGACAGCATCGGATTTAGAGAAATCGTAATGTGAAAGTAGCCTAAGTGTCGTTTTTTCCCTGCATTCAGTTTGGGAGGAATTTCTCCCTAGTCCATTAACCATTCCATTACCTGTCTGTAGTTCCCAGTTTTATTCAGTGTCAGTTCTACTGACTTTGGAATTGTTCGCAGGAGTCTTGCTGGTTTAGTGGGAGGCGAGTCCGTGTGGGCTCAGATTTTTTTCATATCTAGCCGTTTGTTTTTTTTTTTATAGGGTTTTACTGCTGGTCGGGGAAGTAATCTGTCCTTTCTCTATTTAGTTATAGCTGGGCCTCTCTTTACTTGTGTCTATTTTCTGCCTTTGGACAGTAGTAAGTTTGTAACCTTTGATTAAAGTTGTTCATTTTTGAGTATTATTAGTAAATTATATACTACAATTGATAATGTCCTTATGGATGGACAGGCCTCTGCCTTGTTATTAATTATTAACAGGTTCCATAGGCAATGCAAAATACACATGTATTTAATGTCAGTCACTTACTGAACACATTGGCAGCAAAAGCAAGAGAAAGAAGACTTCTAGCCTAGTCCTGCAACCAGCTGCACTGTTCTACATTTCAAGTAGGAATAAAGAGAACAGATTGGAGCCAGGACCAGAATTGCCTTATATTGCAATTACACAAGACAGTGTCAGAAAGTTTCAGGTTGACGTTAACATCAAAGCACACAAGAACAATGTTTGTTTCACTACTTACAAGCCCAAAACGTTCAGCCTCACGGAGCAACTTGCGCAGGTAGCGTCTGAAGACCGGGTTACTGTTGGTCTCTGGTAATTTTACATCCTCTTTATCTTTGTTTTCCTCTGACTGAAAGAAAACAAAATAACTGAGAACACATTTCCTATGGATTTTCTGTGAACACACCATCAAATAGCCCAAAGACGTTTTGTCAAGAGAAGCAATAGGATAATGCACAGAAACAATTGGTACATCGTAATAGAATTCCTGGCTCGACCTACAAGTTGGAAATGCTTTCCATCAGGCCCATGTCCTTATTCTTAAGGAACACAGCCTTAAAATGTATGAAAAATATTGTTTGGGAGGAATTGTGAATAAAATGGAATTCTATCACTGGTTAGCATTAACTGTGCAGTAAGAATAAAATTTACATAATATATTATTTATGTACACACACACACATACAGATATTTATATATTTATTTTTTTACTGCTTTTTAAAAAAATAAACTTGTAACGTTATTCTTAGACCTAGGGGTTAACTGCTTTTCATTCCACATTTTTGTTGTTGTTGGAGAAACAGTGACTCCCCTAACAATTGCAGATCATTCAGTGTAGTATGAATAATAATTGAAGTTTTGATTTTGACAGAAGCGGCGATACTGGGTGAAGTGAGTGTGAAAACTGTACGTTAAACAGATAGGTTCAAAAATATTTTAAGAGTGACACAAGTTTTAGCATTTTAGCTATCCACTAAAATATATTCAAGATATAGTTATATAATCATAAGGGCTTATTAATGTGCAGGTTCTCAGCTTTAATTTCAGTGTATTAATATCCTAAGTGGAGTAAGGAATTAAGAACTGCAGCTCTTTACAGAAAATCTGTCAGCAACTTTCTGCTATCTCATCTGAGAGCAGCATGATGAAGACAAAGAGACCCTGATTCCATCTATGGATCACTTAGATTACTGGGTGCAGTGGTTCTGACAGAGTTGTTAGATTTAGAAATACAGCACAGCTCAGAAAGCTGCCTCCATCACACCAGGCTCTCTATATACAAAGTCTAATCACAGCAAAGAATTAAGGTAAAGAAGTGAAATATTCTGCAATGGCAACGTCAATCACCATATCTCAATCACATGGAGCAGCATTTCACAGGCTTAAGACAAAAGTTAAAGGGAACCTGTCACCTGGATCTAAGCCCCTACACTATCACTACTTGTCCCTGCACCTTCCTAGCTGCTCCCTATCTATCCCTCTCTGAGCTAAATCCGCCCTATAAAACAGCAGAAAAATAACTTATAACTTACAGAAGTCCCTGAGGCTGTGGACTGAAAAGGCGGGCCCAGGCTGCATTCTGCCCCTCCTCGATGCAGCAGCACACGCCCCGCTGGACGGCGTTATTCTTTCTTCATCGCCACCTCCTCCATTTGGAATCTCCCGCCGGCTTTACACCTATCATGTTGTGGTAAAGCGACCTCAATGTTTCCCCTGACTGAGACACAGCATATGGGAGATTGTATCTTCTGCTCGGTAGCAGCACACACAGGGTTAGCAGCTACTGGAGCTGAGTGCTGATTGAAAGCACTGATGCCCAGGTGTGCGGGTGAATAGGAGATGATATGAGCTGCCTTGGGCTGTGGGGAGGGGGTGGAGTGTGTCAGGACAGCAGCAGGAGCTGCTGTGTAGAGGGCTGTGTGAAGATTTAACACAGCCTGTAAGCTCTCTCAGAGTGGACGTTCATGAGGCTAATGAGCAGACGGTGAGGAGAGAAAGGTTGTGTGCCGACCTAACACAGCCTACCCGGGGAAGGTACAGAGCTTCTATATCAGCTGTTGGGATTGTATGAGGTTGTACTCGGCTGCGCCCCGGAACCTGGAGGTCTGTGAATACCTGAACTGTGCCATTAAACTGTGTGCTGTGTGAGTAAATACCTGAGTCATTGCCTTCTGTCGTGCCGATCCTAACCTCTACCTTACAGTGTAAAGCGGGTGGGAGATTCCAAATGGAGGAGGCAGCGATGAAGAAAGAATAACGCTGCCCAGCGGGCCGTGTGCTGCTGCATCGAGGAGGGGCAGAATGGAGCCTGGGCCCGCCTTTTCAGTCCCTAGCATCAGGGACTTCTGTAAGTTATAAGTTATTTTTCTGCTGTTTTAAAGGGCAGATTTAGCTCAGAGAGGGATAGATAGGGAGCAGCTAGGAAGGTGCAGGGACAGGTAGTGATAGTGTATGGGCTTAGATCCAGGTGACAGGTTCCCTTTAAGGCAGAAAGACCCAGAAACAAGAAACAATGTCAGCTGCAGTAAAGGCCAGCAAAGCATCACAAAAAAGGACACCCAGAGTTTGGGGGCGTCCATTGTGTGAAGATGTCAGGCAGTAATTGCCTGCAAAGGATTCTCTACAAAGTATTTACAATTATTGATGGCAAAGTAAATTTGTCCAATTACTTTTGAGTCCCTAAAATGAGGAAGCTCTGTAGAAAATATGTTGAAATTCCTAAATGTTTCACTGGATATTATTTTTGTTCAACCTTTTTAATTGAAGTACCACTGCAGCGTTGTTTTTTATTTCAGCGCTGTAGTCGTGCTTTAAATGTAAGTCCCCTGTCTTATGCTCACCCGACAGTCTTCATCTTTTTTGCAGCATCGCTCTGGCGTTTGATTGCACACGCTGGAGCCCACAAATTAATTCATCTCTGTAGGAGCCTCATTCTGGCCCTCATAGCAATGCATTGAGAGCTTGTGACATAGAAGCTGACTTATAAACAGTCAACAGTTATGAGTACAAGATGGCAACGAAGGACTAGAACGGTACCGAAAAAGGATGAAGACTGTGGCAGGTGAGTATAATGTTGGATGCAAATGACTTAACGACTTAAAGCAATACTCCAGCGCTGAAATCAACAATGTTGGGAATGTTCTACCGCACCCTCACTGTTGCATGTTGGGTAGGAAAGTTTCCAGAAGAAAGTGTACAGCCTTTAGTCGATATTGAGCTCGTCTAGTTTAGTGTTTCTGCACGCTGGGCAGGAGAGGTGACGATGCAGCCTCTGACATCTAGCACGTATGACGCACACATCCAATTGTAATTATTAGGACTCGTGCACAATAACCGCCAGGAGTCGGAAGATTGCATTGGAAGAAATAAATGGAGCTGCACAACAACTTTACGAGAGAAGCTACTTAGATTCACAGAACCTTTTTGTTTTCCATCTTTCTTTATAGAACGGCATAGCAGAACACTAGAATTGGTGATCCTGCACATATTACAAACTTGAAACATGTACATGCCTTTTTCCAAATACTGGGAAAATTCTTACCGCTGGTTTGCTTTTTCTGTGTCCAACACGTCTGCATTATTGCTGCTCGGGCGCAGGCATCCTCTCCTTTTTCACAAACTGTTTCTGTTTTCCGCCCTCTGTGTCTGGGCTAAGAAAAGGTAATTACACACAAATTTTTGCACCTTTTAAAACAAAATAAACCCCAAATATCAATTTACATTTTTTTCTTTTTAATTTACAGCAAATCTTCATTAGTGCGGCCAATCTATTACGTTATTGACAAGACCAAATTTTACATTCTAATTCTGACCTGTCATTTATGAGGTTTATCTCTGGAGTTTCACCAATCCCGTCATTCTGAACTATTTTTCATGAGATATTGGACTCATGTTTGTAGAATTTGGGTACAATATTTATTGCACTTATTTGTGAGAAAATTGAAATGGCACAATTTCAGAGTATTAAAATTTTATTAAATTCTGAGGCTCTAACCTTGACAATTCCCAGAATGATCCTTTCGAAGCCAATGGTTACACTACTGAGAGTTTGGACTCATCATAGCCGGGGCCTGCTTGCTTTTCTATTCCGCTATGTTTCTATTCTGCTATGTTTCTATTCAAGCCCTAGAACTTTCGGTGGGAGTCAGGGGAATCCTGCTCCTTTCTGAGGTCCTGGACGGCACAGCAGTTCAAACCCTTCTCGCCCTGGCTGACCAATTTGAAATACCCACTTCTTTTTTTCGCTACTTGCAAGCGCGTCATTTTCTGGACTCCATTAAGATGCCCTTGGTTGATTTGGACTCAGTTGATGGATCAGCTCAGAGATGCTTTAAGGCTACCTCTGCTGTGGGTAACAGTGTTTCCATTATGTATAGGGCCTTGGCCTCCTATCGCGGCTCTCAAAAACTACCTTATATGACGAAATGGGAAAACATCCTCTCCTTTGAAGCCACGCTAGACCAATGGCGGGCTGCATCGCTGCAAAGCTCAACCTTCTCATGTTGCATTAACCATTTTGAGCAAATCAAGAAGCTGCAAATGGAGTGGTAGATCACCCCCATGAAAATGGTCCCATTTACGTCATGTGGCTCCACTTCTTCTGCTCAGGATTGTTGGAGAGGTTGTGGGGGGCTTGGCTCTTCCCTACACATATGGTGGACATGCCCGTTATGCTACCATTCTGGTCTGGATGGAGGCTCTCCTGATTTCTCTTACGGCATCACTTGCCGACTAACTCCTAATCTCGCCTTGCTGGGCCTTGGCTCGAGGACTGGCTTAAGCCGCTACACCCAATGGTCGCGAATGTCTTGCTTGCAGCTCGACTCTCCATAGCTAGACTTTGGAGATCTTCTCGACTTCCAGGACAAGGGGAAATTGTTGGACTTGATAAATACTCACTTTCAATATGAGCTCTTTCTTGGGCCCAACCTCAAACGTCGTACTAAGGTTCTCGGTTGGTGGGACCCTTGGGTTCTGTCGTCTCATAATTATGTGTCCTTTCAAGCCTGAGGGCTATACGGTTAATTCCTTTAACACTGTTTATTTACATGATTTGCTATGTGGTACTTATACTCTCTTTGCCCCCTCCCCACCTTTCCGTTCTCCTTTGGTTAGATTAGTTTTCTCCACCCTATCATTGTTTCTGCACTTAAAGTACGGATTTGTAATTTTGATATTTTTGGGTATCTTGGGTCACCCGTGCGTGGGAATGTCCCTTGGTACGTGCTTGTTATTTTCTTTGATGTAATATATTAATAAAAACTAAAGTCACAAAAAAAAAAA
Source organism: Allobates femoralis (assembly GCA_033576535.1). NCBI lineage: Eukaryota > Metazoa > Chordata > Amphibia > Anura > Aromobatidae > Allobates > Allobates femoralis. Next base: position 207,202,164 of record JARQOC010000007.1, on the reverse strand, counting down.
TACGCAATGTGTGAACGTAGTCTAAGAATGAGAATAGACAGTGGGTGAAGTATTGAACACATTACCAATTTTCTAAGTAAATAATTTAAAAAAAATGCTATTGACATGAATTTTTACCAGATGTTGGTAATAACTCATCCAATCCACACAGGCAAAGAAATCAAACCATAGTTGTCCATAAATTAAATCATGTGTAATAATGAGAAATGATACAGGGAAAAAGTATTGAACACATCTAGTTAAATTTAATACTTTATACAAAAGCCTTTATTGGTGATGACAGCTTACAGATGCCCTCTGTATGGAGGAAACTAGTCACATGAATTGCTCAGGTGTGATTTTGTTTGGTCCACAAACACTCTTCAAATCCTGAAGATTCCATGGGCTTCTTCTATGAGCTTTAGCTCCTTCCAAAAATGTTGTATTGGATTCAGGTCAGGTGATTGGCTGGGCCATTCTAGCTAGCAGATTTAGTTTTATTCTCTGAAACCATTTGAGACTTTTCTTGGCTGTCTTTGAGGTCACTGTCTTGATGACACGTTCATCCTTGTTTCATCTACATTATACTGATAAATGGCAGCAGATTTTCATAACAAATGTCTCAGTATATTTCTCCATTCATCCATGCTTTAAAACACATGACGTTTATCAGTGCTATATGCTGAAAAACAGCGCCATATCATGACATTCCCACTTCCAATCTTCACTGTTGGTATGGTGTTTTTGTCATGAAATGCAGTGCCTTTTGGCCCCCAAACATAATGTGTATTAAGCCTTCCAAAGAGTTCAATTTTTGGTCTGATGTGACCAGTTTCACAATATTGTCTAAATGTTGATGAGTAATTTTTAAATGTGCTTGAACATACTTTTTGTTTAGCAATGGAGTCTAGTGTGGTATAGGCATAGACACCATGGAATTGAATGCATTACTTATTGTTTCTTTAAAACAATTCTCCCTGCTGATTCCAGGCTTTTCTGTAGCTTCCACAAGTGGTTCTTGGCTGTTGGACCACTGTTCTGATAATTCTTTTCACTCCTCTGTCTGAAATCTTGTGGGGAGCACCTGGTCAAGACAGCTTTATGGTTTTTCTTTCCACTTCTGGATTATGGCCCCAACAGTGCTCACTAGAACCTTTAGTAGTTAAGAAATTCTTCTTTAACTAATGCCATCAGCATGTTTTACAACAAAAAGGTTGTGAAGGTCTTGAGACAGCTCACTGGTTTTACCCATCATGAGATGTTTCTTCTGTGGCACCTTGGTAATGAGATACCTTTTTATAAGCCATCAGTTGAACCAGCTGATATTACTTTTTACTAAGTATCAGGATTGCTTTCTAATTACTGATAGTTTTTAGCTGGGATCAACACATTCCATGGCTTTAAGAAACCCTCTTTCTTCATACATCCAATACTGTATAATTTCCTGGTTACACATAACTTAAAGTGAACCTGTCACCCCCCTAGTGCTTTGCCAACAAAGCAGCACCTTCAGCAGCGTCTATGCTGCATTCTGTGAAGGTGTCTATACTCGCTCTCCCCCCTGTACTCCAAAAGAAGCAGTTTATAAAGTTTACCGCCATGTATTTAAATGAGTACTTAGCCGGTCCGATGAGTCTGGTCCTTGTGTCCGGAGATCGCTGCCAGCTCGGTCTCCCCACCTCCTCTATGTGTCTGCCGCCTCCTCTTCGGCGACTGCACATAATCAACTTTGTTTACTCAAGTGCACATGGCTCAGCCAGTGTGTGGTGAGCCCAGCTATCATCAATGCGCCTGCGTGAAGTGCAGGCACCAGAGCTCGCTGCATACAGCATAATATAAAATAGGGTGGGGTTTAGTGCCTCCACTTCATGCATGCACATTGATGACAGATGGGGTCTCCACACACCGGCTGAGCTGTGTGCACCTGCGTAAACAAAGAGGATTATGCGCTGGCGCCGAAGAGGAGGGGACAAACAGAGAAGAGGAGGCAGCAGACACAAAGAGGAGGCGGGGAGGACTGGGCTGGCAGTGATCTCAGGACACAAGGACCAGACCCATCGGACTGGCTACGTACTCATTTAAAGGGACACTGTTAGGTCATTTTTCAGTATAATACTAATATTACCCTTGAATAGTGCCTGGGCAGACCACCTTTTAAAAAATTAAAATCATTATTGTACTGTTTGTAGTTTCCATGTTATCACCATTTTCAGACCTTGCAGAGAGCTGTTGCATTAGTCCTGTCCCATTATAAGCTGAGACGATTAGTCCTGACTGTATAAACTATCATGTAATTATGCACTCCCTCTTAGCAAAGGGAGGAGGGAGGGGAGAGCTGCTAACAGTGCAGTTTCATGTTTCACTTACATGTCCGTTCAGTTGATATCACCCCAGAGGAGAGAGCTACTGCAGGTCTGCCTTATCTAGACTCCATTTGGTTCTGTAAACCAGATACCCTGCTGTGCTGTGACAGATTCTGTGTTGTAGTTGACCTCTTGTGAAGTTGCACACAGAAGGCAGAGAGGAGAATACAGTTCCCCACCCAATGATCTCCTGTGCTGTGATGTGACATGCATATTCATGCATGGGGAGTGGACAGCAGGGAACTAAGTGGATCAATCACTGTGAGTGACAGATGGAATGATTCTCTTTATTTGAAGTTTACAGAAGACAGGAGGGGAATATAAATAAAAGAAATACATAAATAGATAGAGTTTAGAGGGAGGAATTAAAAAATGATAGCAGTTACATGGGGTTGTTAACCTGACAGTTTTCCTTTAAATACATAGCGAGAAACATTATAAACTGTTTTTTTTGGAGTACAGGGGGGAAGGGGTGAAGAGAGAGTATAGACACCTTCACAGAATGCAGCATAGGCACTGATTGAGGTGCTGCTTTCAGTTTGCAAAGCACTAGGGGGTGACAGGTTCATTTAATTCATGATAAGAGGTTCATATCAATAGTACCTTTAGAAAAATATTTACTGAGAAAATTGGTGACGCGTTCAATACTTATTTTATCCACTGTATGTTATTTTTATTTTATTAAGACGGCTACTTTTTTTTTTTTTTTTTAATAAAAGAAAGGGGTTGTCCAGGTAGTGGACAACCACTTTAATTATGCAAATGATTGAGACACGGTAGCCACATGGTTTCTCAGAGAAGACCATTCACTATGAAAACATGCAGAAAATAGGCAAAACTGAATTTCCACTTCATTATATTGCCTATATTTGACACACAAATACATAAATATAATGGTTTATAAATGATGTACCTTTGGGTTAATCATTTTGCCAGTAGCTGCATCATAATTAAACATGTCTGTAGGATCGGTCCAGTCTTCATTGTCATAGTGCCCTTTGCAAAGAGTAGCACACAGGGATACAAGCAATAACAGATACATTTTACACACCTGCAAATAAGTAGAATTATGTTAAATAAGAACGATAGAGAACACTATAACGAACTCTGCTCTCACTGTAGAAAGATAATGTAATGGAGACTTGGTGGCACTGCTGGCTTGATGGGTGCGCTTTCCCACACTTCCAGCCTTGCCTCCGCAGCAGCGGAGGTGCACAGTGTCACTGCAGCATTTCACAATGGCACTTGCAAGCATGGTTTTGTCTAGATAACCATCTACTCTGAAGTGGCCGGTATCTTTAAAGTTAAAAATGCCTTCATTCTTGAGGACAGAGACTTTAAAAAATAAATGACAAATTTGCTTGTTTTTACAAACTCTTGGCAATTTTAAATATTAAAAGCCAGCTTTCGATGGATGAGAAAAAAAGACGTCTGAAGAAGCCTTATTTAAAGGGAACCTGTCACCTAATCTAGCCCCCCTAACCTATGAATACCTGTCCCTGCAGCCTAAAACTACTATAATACCCATCCCTGTCTGACATTTTAGTGATGTGTACAAGTTGAATAAATCATTCTGTACACTTACATTTTCCTTGTCAGCTGGGCGTTCCCCTGGGGGTCTTTGTCGGGTAGGCGGGTCTCCTGGGCCGCGCTGCCCCCGCCTCGGTGCTAAAATGACGCCCTGATGGGTGTAATGCTGGTGCCAGAGCGCGAGCATGTTTGAATTTCCCCGCCTCTTGCTGCATCACTGGGACGCGGGTCTTGTGATGCCGGCATCGAGTCACTTCGAGTGACGGAGGCTGGGTGCACTCAGACGCACAGGCCGCCTTCAGCATGCCATCTGCGCATGCGCTGAAGGTGGCCTGTGCACTGAGTGCACACAAATTAATGTGCAGGCGGCGATGAGAAGTCACACAGGGCGTTCCCTGTGGCTTCTCATCGCCGCCTGTACATCGATTATTCACGCCCAGATAGGCATGTTAAGGCATTGTGATCTCCCTCGCCCTCCTCCATGGGCGGTATAGCTGGTATGACGCTATTTGCGTCATATCCAGCTATACTGATGTCAGTACACCCATTTGTGTGAATTGCTGACTTCGCGATGCGCATTGCCCATGCGCGAAGTCCTCTAGCATAGGAGGTTGCCTCTCCACACCCTAATAGGGACAGGAAGGGATGCCTACAATGCTATACTGGTGGTGCAGGGACAGGTATAAATAGACTGGGGGCTGATTTTTAGGGGTCTGGTTCCCTTTAGGAGTGCGCATTAATATGACGGCTAGAACAAAGTGTGTCTGGCTTACTGCACTTACTGGTCACAGTCCAGTCATCTCACCACAACCCTAGGATTACAGCATGGGTTTTCTCCAAATCCATTAACTGTGTTTGTACTGCAAAATAGAGGTGAGCAGATCCATGGACGTTTGGGTTCTGCAGGTTCAACCAGGACTTTATATAAAATTCTGTTCTGGATCCAAGCTTGACCTGAACCATATTGGAAGTCACCAATTGGGCAGATTGTTGTGCTGTATGTGGGCAGAGCCAAAGCACAGGTTGGGATTTTGTCTTTTTTTTTTTTGCACACACTACATCTGATAACTCTGATTTTACCCCAGTGCGGCCATTCAATCACTGCAAGCGGCTCACACCGGGGCGAGCACACGGTGTATCCCGGCACAGTGATGCTTGCCACAGTGATTTGCATACACAAAACATCCAAATTCTATCTTTTTTGTAAAGTGTATGTTCAGCACAACCATCAAACTTTAAACTTCAGGTCACCTCATCTCTACTGCAGCATGCAGCGTTTTGGACGCAACAAAAATATGCTGCGTCCAAACTGCTACAATCCTGATTGCGGGTTCCCTCCTCAAGGGTGCGCAGGGGCCGCGCGCCTCCCCCTCAAGGGTGCGCAGGGGCCCGCGCGCCTCCCCCTCAAGGGTGCGCAGGGGCCACGCGCCTGGTCCTCAAGGGTGCGCAGGGGCCGCGCGCCTGGCCCTCAAGGGTGCGCAGGGGCCGCGCGCCTGGCCCTCAAGGGTGCGCAGGGGCCGCGCGCCTCCCCCTCAATGAGCGTCATCACAATGGAGCTGTAATCCTTCACTACCTAGTTAACAAAAGCCATTTATCTTTTCCGAATTAAAAAAAAAAAACCATAACACATAAGAAATGAGCCCTGGGCTAAAAAATGGCTGCAGCAGAACGAAATATTTCAATGTGGGAAAAAGCCAAGAGCTGAACACTATGAAGTAAAACTGAAAGCGTCAGACAATGAGGAGGAGTCCGGCCCAATGAACACATTGTTACTGAAAATCAAATCTAGACATGAACCACGCGATGTCCGTTCTGTCAGTCCCAGCCCCGGTGTGCACAGAGCTGTACTGTGACAGGAGGCACTGAGGAGACAGGCTCCCTGCAGTGTGTGAAGGCAGCGGCTGAGTGCGGGCACAGGGGGGCGCCGTTGTACGGTGGCGGCTCCAACACACAGCACTATTAAGACGGAAAAGTAAGTCACTTGTGGAGAAATGAGGTAAAGCTGCAGTTACGTCACCTGCTGAGCGCCGCTCCGGACCGCTCACCTATACACCATCCGGGTGACACAGCGGCGTGCGTGACGTCATGACCACGTGATCTCACGAGTCCGCCTCCTACCAGGAAACAAGCCGGTAGTGGGAGGTGGGCGGAGCGTCTTAGCCCGCCCCCGCACTATGTGGCCAGGACCCGCTTGCTTGCATAGTCCTGAGAAGGTACGGTAGACTCCACCATGTGTGTGCTGTGGGGAGCGGCTGCCATTCAGTGTCCGCTGCTCCTGCCCCTCTCCTCCCAGCTATCCTCCTCACACACCGCCGCCGCTGCTGGACTTGGTTTCTTATGTCTCTTTACTTCTCTTCGAGTTTAACCCCATAGTGTCGAGGCCACATTTTCCAATTCTAACCAGTGTCTGTAGTTGGCAATAACTGTCAGTCTATGTGCGGACGCTGCGGTTTTTGCAGTGGATTTGTGTTTATAAACCTACATGTGTGTCCGTCCCCCAGCAAAGTCTATGAGAATTGTGAAGTGTTGTGCCCACGATGGTTTATTTCCTCGCAGTTTAGGTGCAGATTGTGCTCAAGAGAAATAGAGCGATGAGCATGTGTCACCTGTGCTGTATACCCCCCACACATTGTCTATATACTGAGAGAACTGCTGAGCATGTGTCACCTGTGCTGTATACCCCCCAGACATTGTCTATATACTGAGAGAACTGCTGAGCGTGTGTCACCTGTGCTGTATACCCCCCAGACATTGTCTATATACTGAGAGAACTGCTGAGCGTGTGTCACCTGTGCTGTATACCCCAGACATTGTCTATATACTGAGAGAACTGCTGAGCGTGTGTCACCTGTGCTGTATACCCCCCAGACATTGTCTATATACTGAGAGAACTGCTGAGCGTGTGTCATCTGTGCTGTATACCCCCAGACATTGTCTATATACTGAGAGAACTGCTGAGCGTGTGTCATCTGTGCTGTATACCCCCAGACATTGTCTATATACTGAGAGAACTGCTGAGCGTGTGTCACCTGTGCTGTATACCCCCAGACATTGTCTATATACTGAGAGAACTGCTGAGCGTGTGTCACCTGTGCTGTATACCCCCCAGACATTGTCTATATACTGAGAGAACTGCTGAGCGTGTGTCACCTGTGCTGTATACCCCCCAGACATTGTCTATATACTGAGAGAACTGCTGAGCGTGTGTCATCTGCGCTGTATACCCCCAGACATTGTCTATATACTGAGAGAACTGCTGAGCGTGTGTCACCTGTACTGTATACCCCCCAGACATTGTCTATATACTGAGAGAACTGCTGAGCGTGTGTCACCTGTACTGTATACCCCCCAGACATTGTCTATATACTGAGAGAACTGCTGAGCGTGTGTCACCTGTGCTGTATACCCCCCACATTGACTATATACTGAGAAGACTGCTGAGCGTGTGTCACCTGTACTGTATCCCCCCAGACATTGACTATATACTGAGAAGACTGCTGAGCGTGTGTCACCTGTACTGTATACCCCCCACACATTGACTATATACTGAGAAGACTGCTGAGCGTGTGTCACCTGTGCTGTATACCCCCCAGACATTGACTATATACTGAGAGAACTGCTGAGCGTGTATCACCTGTGCTGTATACCCCCACACATTGACTATATACTGAGAGAACTGCTGAGCGTGTGTCACCTGTACTGTATCCCCCCAGACATTGACTATATACTGAGAAGACTGCTGAGCGTGTGTCACCTGTACTGTATACCCCCCACACATTGACTATATACTGAGAGACTGCTGAGCGTGTGTCACCTGTACTGTATCCCCCCACACATTGACTATATACTGAGAGAACTGCTGAGCATGTGTCACCTGTACTGTATCCCCCCACACATTGACTATATACTGAGAGAACTGCTGAGCGTGTGTCACCTGTACTGTATACCCCCACACATTGACTATATACTGAGAGAACTGCTGAGCGTGTGTCACCTGTACTGTATCCCCCCACACATTGACTATATACTGAGAGAACTGCTGAGCGTGGGTCACCTGTACTGTATCCCCCCACACATTGACTATATACTGAGAGAACTGCTGAGCGTGTGTCACCTGTACTGTATCCCCCCACACATTGACTATATACTGAGAGAACTGCTGAGCGTGTGTCACCTGTGCTGTATTCCCCCAGACATTGACTGAGAAGACTGCTGAGCTGTGTGTCACCTGTGCTGTATACCCCCCAGACATTGACTATATACTGAGAAGACTGCTGAGCGTATGTCACCTGTGCTGTATCCCCCCAGACATTGACTGTATACTGAGAAGACTGCTGAGCGTGTGTCACCTGTACTGTATCCCCTAGACATTGACTATATACTGAGAGAACTGCTGAGCGTGTGTCACCTGTACTGTATACCCCCACACATTGACTATATACTGAGAGAACTGCTGAGCGTGTGTCACCTGTGCTGTATACCCCCCACACATTGACTATATACTGAGAGAACTGCTGAGCGTGTGTCACCTGTACTGTATACCCCCCACACATTGACTATATACTGAGAGAACTGCTGAGCGTGTGTTCACCTGTACTGTATACCCCCCACACATTGACTATATACTGAGAGAACTGCTGAGCGTGTGTCACCTGTGCTGTATACCCCCCACACATTGACTATATACTGAGAGAACTGCTGAGCGTGTGTCACCTGTGCTGTATACCCCCCACACATTGACTATATACTGAGAGATTTGCTGAGCGTGTGTCATCTGTACTGTATACCTCCAGACATTGACTATATACTGAGAGAACTGCTGAGCGTGTATCACCTGTTTTGTATACCTCCAGACATTGACTATATACTGAGAAGACTGCTGAGCGTGTGTCACCTGTGCTGTATACCCCCCACACATTGACTATATACTGAGAAGACTGCTGAGCGTGTGTCACCTGTGCTGTATACCCCCCACACATTGACTATATACTGAGAGAACTGCTGAGCGTGTGTCACCTGTACTGTATCCTCCCAGACATTGACTATATACTGAGACAACTGCTGAGCGTGTGTCACCTGTACTGTATACCCCCCAGACATTGTCTATATACTGAGAAGACTGCTGAGCGTGTGTCACCTGTACTGTATCCCCCCACATATTGACTATATACTGAGAGAACTGCTGAGCACGCGTCACCTGTACTGTATCCCCGCACACATTGACTATATACTGAGAAAACTGCTGAGCGTGTGTCACCTGTACTGTATACCCCCACACATTGACTATATACTGAGAGAACTGCTGAGCGTGTGTCACCTGTACTGTATCCCCCCACACATTGACTATATACTGAGAAGACTGCTGAGTGTGTGTCACCTGTACTGTATACCCCCCACACATTGACTATATACTGAGAGAACTGCTGAGCGTGTGTCACCTGTGCTGTATCCCCCCAGACATTGACTGAGAAGACTGCTGAGCGTGTGTCACCTGTGCTGTATACCCCCCACACATTGACTATATACTGAGAGAACTGCTGAGCGTGTGTCACCTGTACTGTATCCCCCCAGACATTGACTATATACTGAGAGAACTGCTGAGCGTGTGTCACCTGTACTGTATCCCCCCAGACATTGACTATATACTGAGACAACTGCTGAGCGTGTGTCACCTGTACTGTATACCCCCCAGACATTGTCTATATACTGAGAAGACTGCTGAGCGTGTGTCACCTGTGCTGTATCCCCCAGACATTGACTATATACTGAGAGAACTGCTGCGCGTGTGTCACCTGTACTGTATCCCCCCAGACATTGACTATATACTGGGAGAACTGCTGAGCGTGTGTCACCTGTACTGTATACCCCCCAGACATTGTCTATATACTGAGAAGACTGCTGAGCGTGTGTCACCTGTACTGTATAACCCCCAGATATTGTCTATATACTGAGAAGACTGCTGAGCGTGTGTCACCTGTGCTGTATACCACCCAGACATTGACTATATACTGAGAAGACTGCTGAGCTGTGTGTCACCTGTGCTGTATACCTTCCACACATTGTCTATATACTAAGACTGCATGACCATAATCTGCACCAAAAAAGGGGACATACTAAAAAGAATGAAGAAAAGGAATACATAAAAAGAATGAACATCATAACTTATTACAGAAACATTATGTAGATGTAAAAAAGGTTTCTTGGATATCTTAGACATGGAATGAACACATATCTTATATATAAAACCCGAAGGCCACTTCCGGCCAATCTGGCCAACTTCCGTGATGGCCTCGGACCTGTGTAAAAGACCGGAACCGTAAGTACCAGATCTACGAGCGGTGAGCGCGTAGCGCTCACCACGAGCCGCTGTCAAAACGGCATAGCGGTTCCCAGTGGGCGCTAAAGCGCCACCACTCGCCACTGGCCCCGCACAGAGCCCTGTGTGCTCCCACCCACATCCGGGAACCGGCCCGCCCCGGCCCACACTCCGGTGTGCGGCCTCCGCCGGCACCCGCCACAGCCCTGCCGCTCACCGCCCACTCTCCTCCTCCATCAGGGACTACCATTCCGCCACCGGCCCCGCACACAGCCCTGTGTGCTCCCACCCACATCCGGAAACCGGCCCGGCCCACACTCCGGTGTGCGGCCTCCGCCGGCACCGCCCACAGCCCTGCCGCTCACCGCCCACTCTCCTCCTCCATCAGGGACTACCATTCCGCCACCGGCCCCGCACACAGCCCTGTGTGCTCCCACCCACATCCGGAAACCGGCCCGGCCCACACTCCGGTGTGCGGCCTCCGCCGGCACCGCTCCCAGTCCTGCCGCTCACCGCACACACCCGGTGACTCTCCTCCTCCAACCGGGAGCTAGCCCCGCCCACACTCCGGTGGCCGCCCTCCGGAACCGCCGCCAGCACTGCCGCTGACCGCCGACAGCCCAGTGAGTGTTCAGCCCTCCAGCCTCCGCTCTCCTCTGCCCTCCAGCCTCCGCTCTCCTCTGCCCTCCAGCCTCCCCTCTCCTCTGCCCTCCAGCCTCCCCTCTGCCCTCCAGCCTCCCCTCTCCTATGCCCTCCAGCCTCCGCTCTCCTCTGCCCTCCAGCCTCCCCTCTTCTCTGCCCTCCAGCCTCCGCTCTCCTCTGCCCTCCAGCCTCTGCCCTCCAGCCTCCGCTCTCCTCTGCCCTCCAGCCTCCCCTCTCCTCTGCCCTCCAGCCTCCGCTCTCCCCTGCCCTCCAGCCTCCGCTCTCCTCTGCCCTCCAGCCTTCCCTCTCCTCTGCCCTCCAGCCTCCGCTCTCCTCTGCCCTCCAGCCTCTGCTCTCCTCTGTCTCCTCTGCCCTCCAGCCTCCGCTCTCCTCTGCCCTCCAGCCTCTGCTCTCCTGTCCTCCAGCCTCCCCTCTCTTCTGCCCTCCAGCCTCCGCTCTCCTCTGCCTCCGCTCTCCTCTGCCTCCGCTCTCCTCTGCCTCCGCTCTCCTCTGCCCTCCAGCCTCCGCTCTCCTCTGCCTCTGCTCTCCTCTGCCTCCGCTCTCCTCTGCCTCCTCTGCCCTCCAGCGTCCGCTCTCCTCTGCCCTCCAGCCTCCCCTCTCCTCTGCCCTCCAGCCTCCCCTCTCCTCTGCCCTCCAGCCTCCCCTCTCCTCTGCCCTCCAGCCTCCCCTCTCCTCTGCCCTCCAGCCTCCCCTCTCCTCTGCCCTCCAGCCTCCCCTCTCCTCTGCCCTCCAGCCTCCCCTCTCCTCTGCCCTCCAGCTTCCCCTCTCTGCCCTCCAGCCTCCCCTCTCCTCTGCCCTCCAGCCTCCCCTCTCCTCTGCCCTCCAGCCTCCCCTCTCCTCTGCCCTCCAGCCTCCCTCTCCTCTGCCCTCCAGCCTCCCCTCTCCTCTGCCCTCCAGCCTCCCTTCTCCTCTGCCCTCCAGCCTCCGCTCTCTTCTGCCTCCACTCTCCTCTTCCTCCGCTCTCCTCCAGCCTCCGCTCTCCTCTGCCCTCCAGCCTCTGCTCTCCTCCACCCTCCAGCCTCTGCTCTCCTCTGCCTCCGCTCTCCTCAGCCTCCGCTCTCCTCTGCCCTCCTCTGCCTCCGCTCTCCTCTGCCTCCGCTCTCCTCTGCCTCCGCTCTCCTCTGCCCTCCAGCCTCCCCTCTCCTCTGCCCTCCAGCCTCCCCTCTCCTCTGCCCTCCAGCCTCCGCTCTCCTCTGCCCTCCAGCCTCCCTTCTCCTCTGCCCTCCAGCCTCCCCTCTGCCCTCCAGCCTCCGCTCTCCTCTGCCCTCCTGCCTCCCCTCCCTCTGCCCTCCAGCCTCCCCTCTCCTCTGCCCTCCAGCCTCCGCTCTCTCTTCTGCCTCCACTCTCTTCTTCCTCCGCTCTCCTCCAGCCTCCGCTCTCCTCTGCCTCCGCTCTCCTCTGCCTCTGCTCTCCTCTGCCCTCCAGCCTCCGCTCTCCTCTGCCTCCGCTCTCCTCTGCCTCCTCTGCCCTCCAGCCTCCGCTCTCCTCTGCCCTCCTGCCTCTGCTCTCCTCTGCCCTCCAGCCTCTGCTCTCCTCTGCCCTCCAGCCTCCGCTCTCCTCTGCCCTCCAGCCTCCGCTCTCCTCTGCCTCCGCTCTCCTCTGCCCTCCAGCCTCCGCTCTCCTCTGCCCTCCAGCCTCTGCTCTCCTCTGCCTCCGCTCTCCTCTGCCCTCCAGCCTCCGCTTCCTCTGCCCTCCAGCCTCCGCTCTCCTCAGCCTCCGCTCTCCTCTGGCCTCCTCTGCCTCCGCTCTCCTCTGCCTCCGCTCTCCTCTGCCTCCGCTCTCCAGCCTCCCCTCTCCTCTGCCCTCCAGCCTCCCCTCTCCTCTGCCCTCAGCCTCTGCTCTCCTCTGCCCTCCAGCCTCCCCTCTCCTCTGCCCTCCAGCCTCCCCTCTGCCCTCCAGCCTCCCCTCTCCTCTGCCCTCCTGCCTCCCCTCTCCTCTGCCCTCCAGCCTCCCCTCTCCTCTGCCCTCCAGCCTCCGCTCTCTTCTGCCTCCACTCTCTTCTTCCTCCGCTCTCCTCCAGCCTCCGCTTTCCTCTGCCCTCCAGCCTCTGCTCTCCTCTGCTCTCCTCTACCCTCCAGCCTCTGCCTCCGCTCTCTCTGCTCTCCTCTGCCTCCTCTGCCCTCCAGCCTCCGCTCTCCTCTGCCTCCGCTCTCCTCTGCCTCCTCTGCCCTCCAGCCTCCGCTCTCCTCTGCCCTCCTGCCTCTGCTCTCCTCTGCCCTCCAGCCTCCGCTCTCCTCTGCCCTCCAGCCTCCGCTCTCCTCTGCCTCCGCTCTCCTCTGCCCTCCAGCCTCCGCTCTCCTCTGCCCTCCAGCCTCTGCTCTCCTCTGCCTCCGCTCTCCTCTGCCCTCCAGCCTCCGCTCTCCTCTGCCCTCCAGCCTCCGCTCTCCTCTGCCTCCGCTCTCCTCTGCCTCTGCTCTCCTCAGCCTCCTCTGCCCTCCAGCCTCCGCTCTCCTCTGCCTCTGCTCTCCTCTGCCTCCTCTGCCCTCCAGCCTCCGCTCTCCTCTGCCCTCCAGCCTCCGCTCTCCTCTGCCCTCCTGCCTCCGCTCTCCTCTGCCTCCGCTCTCCTCTGCCCTCCAGCCTCTGCTCTCCTCTGCCTCTGCTCTCCTCTGCCTCCTCTGCCCTCCAGCCTCCGCTCTCCACTGCCCTCCTGCCTCCGCTCTCCTCTGCCCTCCAGCCTCTGCCCTCCAGCCTCTGCCCTCCAGCCTCCGCTCTCCTCTGCCTCCGCTCTCCTCTGCCTCTGCTCTCCTCTGCCTCTGCTCTCCTCTGCCTCCGCTCTCCTGTGCCCTCCAGCCTCTGCTCTCCTCTGCCCTCCAGCCTCTGCTCTCCTCTGCCCTCCAGCCTCCGCTCTCCTCATATATATATGTTTGTATATAATATACATGTGTGTATATGCAACTAACGTGTGTATATACCTCTACATCTATATACATTTGTGTGTGTATGTGCCTTTGTCTATATGCAATGTACAGTATGTGTATATACCTCTACATCTATATAGATGTGTGTGTATGTGTATAGCGGAATGTGTGTATGTGTGTGCTGACCACTTTTACCGCACTCACTGCTAACCACTGAGCCACCGCGCAGTGCTAACCACTGAGCCACCGCGCAGTGCTAACCACTGAGCCACCGCGCAGTTCTAACCTCTGAGCCACCGCGCAGTGCTAACCACTGAGCCACCGCGCAGTGCTAACCTCTGAGCCACCGCACAGTGCTAACCACTGAGCCACCGCGCAGTGCTAACCACTGAGCCACCGCGCAGTTCTAACCTCTGAGCCACCGCGCAGTGCTAACCACTGAGCCACCGCGCAGTGCTAACCACTGAGCCACACAATTCATTTCACCGCACTCCCGCAACTATTAGTAAATAAACTATATATGGATTCTAGACTACCCAATTCTTTAGAATCGGGCCGCCATTTAGTCCCACATAACCAGGTGTAAATGCTCAGGTAACATAATATACACCTGGTTATATGGGATGTGTGTTCATTCTTCTATTATCTACAGATATTTCATGTTCATTCCACACCTATAATGCTCAGGTAATAAAATATACCACCCCGTGGTATACATGGCCCCCCCTTGCTTGTGGCACACCTGTAAAGGAAGACCTCATTATACTTATCGTGTCGCTGCCGCCGCCGCCGCCCTATTCCGGGTCTTCATGCTTCCTTCTCCGGCGTACAGAAATGACGTCATTGTCTGTGCGCCGGAGGAGGAAGCTTGAAGACCCGGAGGAGCGCGGTGGCGATTACAGAACGGCGGCGGCAGCGACACGATAAGTTCAATGATGTCTTCCTTTACAGGTGTGCCACAAGCATGGGGGGCCCTGTATACCACGGGGGAGGGGGGGCTGTATACTACTGGGTACCGCTGTATACAGCTGGGGCTGCTGTATACACAGCTGGGGCCCTGTATACCACTGATTAGCTGTATACCACTGGGTACCGCTGTATACAGCTGGGGCCCTGTATACCACTGATGGGGGGGGCTGTATACCACTGGGGCTGCTGTATACAGCCGGGTCCTGTATATCACTGAGGCTGTTTTATATGCTGCTGGGGCCTGTATATACCACTGGGGAAGCTGATTTATACCACTGGGGCTGCTGTATATACTGCTGGGGCCTGTATATACCACTGGGGAGGCTGCTGTAATACTGTTGGGGCCTGTATATACCACTGGGGAGGTTGATTTATACCACTGGAGCTGCTGTATATACTGCTGGGGCCTGTATATACCACTGGGGAGGCTGCTGTAATACTGCTAGGGCCTGTATACTACCACTGGGGAGGCTGCTGTATACTACCCCTGGGGAGGCCTGTATACCACTGGGGAGGGCCTGTATACCACACTGCTGGGGGCTGTATACCTGTGCTGGGGTCCACCCTCGGCTTATACACGAGTCAATAGGTTTTCCCAGGTTTTGGGGGCAAAAGTAGGGGGGTCGGTTTATACACGAGTATATACGCTAATACACACCTGGTTATATGGGATATGTGTTCATTCCCCTATTATCTACAGATATTTCATGTTCATTCCACACCTATAATGCTCAGGTAATATAATATACACCTGGTTATATGGGATACGTGTTCATTCTTCTATTATCTATAGATATTTCATGTTCATTCCACACCTATAATGCTCAGGTAATATAATATACACCTGGTTATATGAGATATGTGTTCTTTCCCCTATTATCTACAGATATTTCATGTTCATTCCACACCTATAATGCTCAGGTAACATAATATACACCTGGTTATATGGGATATGTGTTCATTCTTGTTCATTCCCCACCTATAAAGCTCAGGTAACATAATATACACCTGGTTATATGGGATATGTGTTCATTCTCCTATCATGTACATATATTTCATCTTCATTCCACACCTATAATGCTCAGGTGACATAATATACACCTGATTATATGGGATGTGTGTTCATTCCATGTCTAAGATACCCAAGAAACCTTTTATACATCTACATAATCTTCTGTAATAAGTTATTATCTTCATTCTTTCTATTTATTCCTCTTCTTCATTCTTTTTAGTATGTCCCCCAAAAAAGCACGTGTTTTGTGGTGTGTTGTGCAGTATTTTGTGGTACATTGTGCGCTGTTTGTGGTGTGTGTGTGCAGTATTTTGTGATGTATTGTGCGGTGTTTTATGGTGCATTGTGCAGTGTTTTGTGGTGGGTTGTGTGGTATTTTTTGGTGCATTGTGCAGTATTTTGTGGTGCATTCTAAGAATAAAGAATTTCAAACTCACCTCGCTCCAGCTCCTTTCACTTCCGATGCCGCTCATTAGCCTCATGAATATTCACTTCACTGCGCCTGACAGCGGCCCGGAAGTGAGAGGAACAGCGCTGCTGGAGAGAGGTGAGTATGCGGTGACAGGCTGTCTGTGTGCTATCCACAGATAGCACACAGACAGCACCCATTGTGTCACATCCGTGATACATGGATGTACGCCCTGCCCCCAAACGACCTTGCTTCACACGACTGTGGTGACACCGATGTGTGAAAGAGGCCTTAAGATGTTTACGAAAACCTATGCTTTTTCTCTTCCTCCTAGAGCCATAACGTATTTATTTTCCGTCAATATACACATGAGGGCTTGTTTTTTGCAACGACAAGTTGTACTTTTCAATTACATGATTCATTTGTTCATATAGTGTACTGGGATTCTGAATGGGGTCAAATTGCTTAGAAAAAGAGAAAAAGGACGTTCTAAAGTTTACTCACCATGTTCAGTAAATGGTGACACTGACATGTCGTAATGCTGCCTCTGGTCGGTACGAGTTTGTATCTCAAGTACAGTTTTATGTTTATCTCAGCGGTGAAAAAAAAATTCAGAGGTTTTTAAAGAAAAAGAATAGCACTTTTATCACCAATCAGATAATTTGGTGAATCTTATTGGGTCACTGAGGGGCGCCAGGGGTTTTATTTCCCTAATATATTGGGGATTCTTGGATTTCTGCTACGACACCCAGCTATGTTTAGAGAGAATTGGAGACGGATGTGGGACCAATTTTGGACTCTCAGTTGTAAAGTATACTACAATTTATTCCCAGAGTTTCTAGGAGTGAGGCCAGGAGAGTGTCACAACTCTATTTAACCCATAGGGTGGGTGTACAGGATTCCAGTCTGGATGAAAAGGGCAGGTTTGTGGTGGGGGGGGGGGGATTCTTGTTGTCCACGCTGCTCTGCGGATGGGGCAGACCTCCTGCTTATGATGTGATCCTGCTCTAACCTGCAGAACGTTTAGGTGCAAACCCTTAACTTGACACAGGAAGGGACCGGAGTGGACATTCCGAGGAACCCGCTGACTTGTGGGGTGCATGGAGGACGTTGCTGTTGAGGACTGGGGAAAATTGACTACAGCTAGAATCCTGTATGCTGCCAGAAAACTTATAGCAGTCCACTGGTTGGATGACAAATCGCCAGTCAGACAAGAATTGGTCAATAAAATTAACTTTATTGTTTTGATGGAACAGAACATATCTGTTAAGAGAGGACAACATGCAGTTTAAGAACGTGTGGGGTGGTTGGATGGACTACCCGGGTTTTGTTTAGGCTACCCTTCTGAGAGAAAGGATACACCCATCTATGGACGCGCAGCCTTCTGCTTTAGTGCCTTAGAAAATATTATGATCTGTTGTATTTTATGATCTACTTTGTGACGTCTCGTTTGCTGCTAATATGACAAATGGGAGTGTGTGGGGGGAGGTGAGGGGGTGGGAAGGGTTATCTAATATATAAAGCTGTATGTGTGTATGTATGTATATCCGGGATTGGCATCTACACCCACAAAATTTTGCACAGTCACACATCTGGACCCCGAGAGTGTCACTGGCTATGTTGTGAGGCGAAATTTTAACCCTGCGCGTTCCAGTTCACCGAACAATTTTGGCCCCATCTACATAATGGGGAAAAAGTAAAAGGAAATGGGTAGGAGGAAAATCGACAGCTGCCAGCTACAGCCAAAAATTTTGCACAGTCTCACGTCTGGACCCCGGGAGCGTCATAGGCTATGCTGTGAGGCAAAATTTTAACCCCGCGCCTTCCAATTCACCAAACAATTTTGGCCCTATCTACATAATGGAGAGAAAGTGACAGTTACCAGTTGACAGTTGTGAATGAGAGGGGCTTAATGACAGCACCAAAGACTAATAGCATATACCAGCATATAGTAACTAAGGTGGGGCCCTGACATGGAATATTCACCACGCACAGGGACATGTATACAAACCACATGCACACAAAGAGTAACAGCTAAGGTGGAGCCCCAACATTGGATACTCACCACGTACCCAAACACACACACCACAAAGAGACACAAACAACACAGAGACATACACCACACAGAGACACACACCACACAGAGACCCCCCCCACACAGGGAAACACACACCCTATAAGGACACATGCACACACCCCACAGGGACACACAGACCCCATAGGGATGGACACACATCACAGAGACACCCCTCCCCCCACAAGGACACACACCACAGGGCCCCCACCACAGGGACACATGCACATCCCAGGGACACACACACCACACAGACAGACACAGATGTGCACAAATCGCCTCACACAACTCACCTTATACGTCTGTTATGTTTAATTTCCAAAAACAAACATCTGATTGGCTGTTTTTAATGTGCAACACATGTGCCATATAGGGAATTAAGGCAGGTGTCAGTCACATGAGCTGTCTATTATGTGTATGTGTGAGGTAACATATACTGCCTGGCCAGGGGGAGGGTTTACTATTGGCTGGAGATTTATCAGGCTGCCTATAGCAACCAATCACAGCTCAGCTTCTATTTTCCTACAGGTCATTAATATGACATATTCAAATTCTATTTTGTTATAGCTAACGGCAGTTATTTATTAACCCGGGTGTAGCCGGGTACTACAGCTAGTACAATATAAAATTGGTTATATTGCTTGGTATATACCAAGTTGATGTTCATTTCTTTATATACCACATTTTATTGGAACATCGTCTTCTCTGTTTGTTGAATTTTCAAATACAAAACACTTGATTTAAATAAATTAAAAAAAAAATTGCCACTATGGTCACCACCCATCTAGAAAAGCTTTCCCCTCCCATATACTAATGTGCCACAAACAGGAAGTTGATATCATCAACCATTCCCATTTTATTTAGGTGCATCCATATAAATGGCCCACACTGTACTTTCAGATGAAGTCTGAATACCATATAGTGTACAGGAAAATGGAAAACAAAAATTCCAAGTGTGGTAAAATGGCAAAAAATAGTGAAACTACACATTTGTTTTTTGAGCTCTTTATTCATCATGTTCACTATATGGTAAAACTGACATGTTGGTATGATGCCTCGGGTCAGTACAATTTGTAGATACCAAACATATATACTTTTACAGTTATCCAAGTTGTGAAAACAATTTTAGAAATTTTTAAAGAAAAAGGATTGCACCTTTAGCGCCATTTTTCCAAGACCCATAGCGTCCTCGTTATTCGGGATCTGGGGCTGTGTGATGGCTTACTTTTTGCCACTTGAGCTGTCATTTCTAATTATACTAATAGATAGAATGTTTTGATCACCTATTATTGCATTTTATTGCAATGTTGTGGCGACCAAAATAAACAAAATTTTGGCGTTTGGACTTTTTTTCCGTTACGCAGTTTACATTTTGTTAGGGTATTTCTGAATGAGGCAAATACTAATTATGTTTTTTTTTTTTTTTTTTTTAAATAGTTTGATTTTCAATTGGGCAAAAGGGAGGTAATTTGACCTTTTTTATTTTCATATTTTAAAACTTTTTTTTTTTTAATATTTGAATTTACAGGGCCCCTCAGCAATGCAGTGTGATCACTTGTGCTATGCAGAAAGATCCCTCTACATAGCACAAATTATCACTTTCTGCCAGTGACGCAGCGATTCATGACAGCATCCTGGGTCATTCAGCTGACCCCAGGCTGTCATAGCAATGCTTTGAGGCCCAGTGATGGCATCATGGTGCTACCAATGATGGAGGGAAACATTGCGATCCCTGCCGCAGTGTTTGGGTGATTAATACCACAATCCAAAGGGGGTTAACAGTGCCGATCGAATCGCTACGCCAATCGTTACTGTTAACTGCACATCAACTGATCAGTGACGTGTGGGGAATGATACAAGCTCAGTGCGTGAGCTCGCATCAAAGGGAGGGAGGCGACCAAGCGAGTACTATTATGTGGTCCCGAAGGAGTTAACGACAGACACTTCCTTTGTGCCAAATAGAATGAAAAGCGATTTTAAATAGTATGAGTATCGGCCTGGCAGTGGCAAATAGCTAATATGATATTTCTTGTTTTTAGTGATTAAAAGATAGGATGCGCATAGAAAAAAATCCTGTTCGAAGGCTGCTTTCACATCTGCGATTAATATAACTTGCGGCAGACGTCGCCGCATCTGTCGCTTAACGGCCGACTTGCGGCATCGATCCAGCAAGCCCCATTAATTCTCTATGGGGCTTGCAGTCAGGTGCGGCAAGTGTGGTTTTGCCAGATCCGGCACTTTTGGCACCGCAAAATTAACGCTGCTAGCAGTGTTTTTTTTACGCGGCCGCAAGTGCCTGATCTCCCGGATCCAGCAAAACCGCACTTGCCGCACCTGACTGCAGCAACATCTACCGGATCTGCCACGAATTACATCTAAACGCAGATGTAAAAGCAGCCTTACAGATAATTAAACTTTTTCCAGTACTTTCATATAGTGATTGTTGTTGGTGCTCTTTATAAGTATAATAAACTCATTTAAACTCAGTGCTTGTAATGTGGATAATTGTATCAGAGCCATAAAAGACAGTTTGTTGCTCTGTATTGTAATAATGTGGTTACTACCACTACTTGCCAAACTTAAAGATTGCAGTGCTCTGATTGCAGCCAAGGCACTGGAGTGTTTGTGGGTACGGTTCCCTATCCAAGGGGGAGATAATGGAGCTCTACACTCCAAATAGCAGACTCATGTTACCACTGTCACCCTCCTCCGTGCTCCCTCAACGACGCTAGGATACAATGGTAGTGATCTGGTCCCTGTGATCACGTCACAGAGGTACCAATCGTTTGGGAGAGGCATGTGCTCCTCTCCCTGCCTCCTAAATGCTGCGACCGCTATTGATCACATCATTTAGGGGGTTAAACTGCCCTGAGCGGTGTGGGCAACAATTCTGACTGAGCAGCCATTGCATGGGTAGAGCTGCTGTGCCCACAATATTGCAATGACATACTAGGTACATCACCCATCATTAAGATGACTTTTCATGTTGTACACAGTACATGTCAGAAACAGGTTAAAACAGAACTATACTTTCAACGAACTTTGCATAAAACAATAGTACAGACACTTATTAAAAACTTTATAATGTATCTTATCAGAGAAATGTTTCCATCCCCACCTATCAGAAATGTCTTCCCCTGCCTCCTGGACAAACCAATTATACTCAATGGAGAGGGGAGGAGGGAGGAGCAGCAGCGAAGGGAACATAGAAAATTATTGTGCAGAGCTCTGTAACAAGTGCTTTACCTCACATCAGAGTTTGATTCAGATAAGCACAACTCAGCTGTGCTCTATATTGTCTTCTGTCGCTTCAGCTTTTCTTTATGAGCTAAGAAGTGAATGGAGAGCAAGGACTCTCTCACTGTGCTGTGATGTCTATGAGAAAGATCACTGCAGTTCATCTCCACCCCAGCAAACAATGGATTGCAAGTAAGGCCTCTTTCACATCAGCAGTAATCACGGATTGCGGCAGTTGCGGTGAAAAAAACGCAACTGCCGCGATTACCGCATAAGGGACGCACTTGCGGTTCACTTGTGGCAAGCCCCATGCAATGTCTATGGGGCTTGCAGTAAGTGTGTGGTAAGTGCGGTTTCAATACTTGCGGCAGATGCGGCCGCGAAGAAAAACGCGGCTGACCGCTGTTATTTCGCAGAAGCATCTGCCGTAAGTGCCAAAACCGCAACTGTACCGCACCTGCCGCAAGCCCCATAGACATAGCATGGGGCTTGCCGCAAGTGGACCGCAAGTGCGGCCGTTATGCGGTAATCGCGGCAGTTGCGTTTTTTTCACCGCAAGTGCCGCTGATCAGCGCTTTACCGCTGATGTGAAAGGGGCCCTTTAAGGCTGGTTTCACATCACACTTTTTTTTGTGATTCGGGCCGATCCGAAGAGAACCGGATAGGCCCAGATCACATTTCTGCCCAATAGTGTACCTATGGGCCTGGATGGAGCCGGATGGCAGCTATCTGCCATCCGGTTTCCATGTGTCCGGGTAATCCGGGAGGACTCGGATTTTTCACCTGGACATAAAAATGCTGTATGCACGATTTTTGTGTCAGAGAAGAAAAATTTCCCCAAACCGGATCCTCCAGGATTCGGGGCAGTCCGGCACTCCCTAACATGGGAGCCTATGGGGCCGGATTGCCCGTCCGGGGAGGATCCAGGAACTGGACACCAGCGGCCGCTTGCCGCTGTTGTTTCAGGACCACAGCTAGCTCCCCGCAAGCCGCGGTCCTGATTCATCAGCAGCTTCAGCTGCGTGCGGCTGCACACCGGACCGTAGGGCATATTAGCCCTACGCTTCTGTGTGCTGATCCGATCCGGGGCTGTCCGGTCTACAACGGACAGTCCCGGATCGGATCAAAACGTGGTGTGTAACCAGCCTTACAGATGGTGTATGGAAAGGTGAAAACTGGTGAGAATGCAGAATATAAATCACATTATCACCGGAAATGGTGTTATTCATCATGTATGCACACAGGACACCTTATTTGGAGTAGTTACATGTGAGCACAGTTACCCTTCAAAGCAGATTTGTCAGCTAAAATGATGAATCTTGGATCTCTTTATTCATATTGCAGCACAGTTACACTTCCATAGTAAACATCTCCACATTAAACAATAGGTAAAAAATAGATACATACAGTGCACAGAAAATGTAGTATGTTAAAAGAACAAATTAAGAATTCCACTTCATATCAAATAAATAAAACATTCCTAAATCTCATTTAGGCTTTTTTTTTTTAATTTAACAAAACATAAAAAAATATACAGTATGAACAGAATAGTCCAGAAGTATTAGCATTTACATTAGTGAATACAACATTGAAGCTAGATTTCTACCAGTATGATAGAAAAATAGTTAACACGACACGCGAGTGCAAGACTTCATATCCAGGTTAGTTGTTGCTCTGAGAAATAAACAAGGGAAACTGATTTCATGCTCATGTGCCATGCAGTCGTGTAGACACTACTCTCTTCCTGGCACCTAATGGTGACAAGTGAGATCACAAGCTCAATCACTGCCTGTGAGAAGTATTACTGGCCATTGAAGCAGAGGGTGTGCGGGGAAATCCGGCTTATGTTGCATATATTTACCATATGTATATAAAAACCTGGAAAACATCGAGATCAACACTGGATAATTCTAGCAGCATTTCACCCACAATGAACGCCAGCATACAGCACGATATAGTAGTGTGGAGTGCCTTGATTTGCTCTGAGGTTTGTTGACATGCGGACACCTCAAAAACAACAATACAGTCTTGTGATTTCTAAAGGCCTGGACTCGAAGGAAAGGGGGCCAGTGCAGCACTATACAACATCCCATCAGTGACCATATAGTGATGGGAATACATTAACTGCTACTTCTGGGTTTGATGAAATTTGTTCCCTTAATGACTTTGCGTTATTTTTTTAAATACAGTTATGGTGCATTCACATGTACCACATTAGAAAGGATGGTCCAGGCTAAACAAGTCCCAGGTAATAACTGAAAGATCGATGTGGATCCCAATGATCGCCAAAATAGGGGCTAGTTTCCTCCTATACCCCCGGGACAGAAGACAGCAACCAGGAGGGGCTGTATGGAGAGGAAGGTAGTACATGAACCTTGCTGCTCCATTCAGATACATGACATTAGAGGTAGCCAGCTCTAATATATAGCTTACGTGGTGTAGCAGGGCAGCTTTTCGCTTACTCTGCTAATCAGCGATCTAACAGTGATCACCAGAAAATGTGATAACTTGTATAGGATGGAATACTCCTTCAAAAAAAAAAAAAAAAAAAAATCTCAAAATTCCTTACATTGGGAAATGTTCTTATAACTGCGAATTTGGAAAACATTATTATGGTTCCTAGTGGAGAAAGTAAAGGCAAGTCTAAAGGAGCGTGGAACACATATAGCATGATGCATGAACAATGGTGCAGACAAGAACAGGTGGGTGTTGCCCATGGCAACCTGCGCAATATTTGTTTTTATTTTTAAATAGAAAATTTAAAATTCAATTGGTTGCTATGGAAACAGGCTCATGTCTTCAGTTCATTAGTTTTGATACATAAAGGGTTTTTTGATTGTTATAAGGCCTCATTCTCAGCTTATGGCAACATATTTTCTATGTCATACTGGGGTTTATTGTCTGTTTTCAGGAAGCATGAAAAAAGCATACACAACTGCTGCAGGAAAAAAGAAATGTAGTTTGTGAAAGCTGCTGGTTTTCAATGACCAACAAAAAATTAATAAATGCAAATGATTCTGTACTAAATAAAGCTACAATAAGGCAATTGAATAATTAAAATATGATAAAATAAATCCTGAGGTGATGAACAAGGTTTTCACCAAATTAAACATGTCCCGATCTTTAAGTTGTCTTGAATTAAGGGATCCTGGTCTCTATTTTCACAGAGGAATGACAATGTGTATTGGTGAAGTTAAACTTTGTTTATAGATCCAGAAACAGAGAGGCCCTGATTCATCCAGACCAGTGTTGTTAACACCGGCTATGATGCAGAAGTGTGTTGGGAGTCACCTCTTCATGAATCAGGACCGTCTGAGAAGTGGTGTACAATGTGTGCACCTCACAACTAATCCTACTCCATTCAGGGACTGGAATAGGATTTGTGGCATAGCTCCCCCGTTACCTCCCAGTACTGTCCAACTTTATCAGAGCTGGATGATAATGGATTTAAAATGCCATAAGTTGCACTTTCAAGTTGTGCTAAAACTTTGCAACTTTTCAAAGTATTTAATGTTAAAATTCTTTTTATAAAGCTTGATAAATTGAGCATGACATTCAGCTGATCGGCACGGTGACGTAATGAGAGTCCTTGCAGGCAGAAGAAGATGGTCGAAACGCTGCAGCTCGAGAGTTGAAGTATCCTCTGTGAGGATTATTATTATTTTTCACATACAGAAGGACAAAGGAGGGCTAAAGACAGGGGATAGGATAGGTAATAAGAGAGGGGACAGGAGAGATGAGCGGCGGGAACAATAGATAGAGGTAGGATGGAGGAGGGAGAACAGGGAAGATGCAGGGAGAAACAGGGACCAGAGTATCCACACGGATCCTGCATAGACTCGGATCGGATGGCCATTTGCCATCCGAGTGCAGGGATCCGTCTGGATACGTGGCTGTTCGTAGGGATCCTGCTGAGACTCGGATCCCCACGGACAGCCACAAATCATGATGTGAACCCGGCATAATTTAATTGACGTAATGGATGCAGAAATGCTGCAGAAAATCTGCAACCTCAAACACTCATTGTTTAATCTCGGCCTAAGGCTATGTTCACACATTATGTTTTTGAAGAGCCTTTTTGCTTTTATTTTTTTTTTTTTTTGCAGAAAACAATCAGCATTTTCTAGTACCAGCAATAATGCATTTTTCCACTCAGAGAAAGCAATGGGAATGCAAAAACACTGCAAAGAAAACACAGCATACCATTTGTGCTGCATATTTGTTTAATAAAACTAACTATTAATATAGACTGTAGACAAATCATGTAATCCACCTAAAAATTATAGCAAAACTTGAGCTATTTGCTGTGTTTTAGGTTTCTTTTGTTGCCAAGAGTTAAAGTTTTGGGTGCAGAAAAAACTGCTTCAAAAACACCATGTGTGAACATACCCTAAGCATTCCTTAATCTTATTACTGTCATTACTTAGTACTTCAAGAGGTGCATCTAGCACATACCCTATCTGCTTCTCTGGCATTAATAAAGCCACCATCTTTAACAATAATTATCACAATGACAATATCTTAGAAACATTATAAGCGTAAGTGGACAATGTGCTGTTTAAAACTACAGCAAATATTCTGAAATGTATGTAAGGCTGGAATGACACTGTCCTTGTGATATGTGACTAAGCCAGACGTGTCACGGATGATTAACGTGGAATGGCCTCCCCCTGTCAGGACGGGAGTGTGGAGCTGCTTAGAAACACAAGCAGCTGACGCTCCCGTCCAGAGAGGGGGAGGCCATTCCACGTTAATCATCCGTGACATGTCTGGCTTAGTCGCATATCACACAGACAGTGTCATTCCAGCCAAAAGGACAAGTATGTTACCGTTGGAGTTTTTACTCTAAACGGACTTTCCATGTCTGATTTTTTTTTTGTTTTTAAAGGAACATGCGGCATTCTATAAAAATAAAATAAAAAAAAAGGCTGAGAAAATGCTCATCAAGATCGGTTGTTATAATGGTCAGAATGTGTTATTTCTCTTTCCCCTTTAAAAAAAATTAAGGGTAAAAAAAAAATGGATTGATCATTACATGCGGCTTTATGAAAAGGCAGCATGGCATGACGTCAGGTACACTCTTCTGCATGCTAAAATTATTGTGCCTGGTGACTAATAGGAGCAATCAGCGAATAGACCAGTTTATAAGTCTGGAAGATTCATGAGGGGAGTCCTCCTACAAGGCAGTGACAATGGCTTGCCAAAGTACATCTTCATACAAAGCAGCCTGTCAATCGCTCTACAGAGGGCAGGGAGATGAGGATAGGGCCCACTTCAAACTCTGTGTCCTGTGTATTCTCTGCACCTAGTAGCCAAGTGGCATAATAGTTTTGTGCTGTTCTCGCTAACAGGAGAGCCTAACTGACCCACTAAGACTGTGCGGCCCTATGTAAGGTCAGTACAGTCTCCACTTTAATGGCACACACCTCCACTTTAAGAAGAAATAGCTAAATCTGCAGTGTAAACCTTTTAAGTCTTTGGTACTTTGTTGCAATCATGTAATTGAAGGAATTCCATGTGATATTGGCACGTTTCGCTATCGGTACTCCAATCACTTGGATAATAGTTGGGAGCAAAGTAAATATTAAGGTGCAAAAATTAACAGTAAACTCGTGTCTTGATGCGAACGTCATCTGAAAGTGCTACTTACTGCTTGTTTTTAGCATAGGTTAATCATTTTGTTCTGCTGATATGCGAGCTCATAAAAACAGGAAATCCCACTCACGTACTGACAAAGCAGGGAAAAAAACTAATATATACACATATATATATTAATGACCTTTACCTTTGACTAACCTGAGGCTTGTAGCAGCCCGATTTACCTTCTTTTTGCCCCGTTCCTCTGCACTACTACAGCATGATGCAGCTATGATTTAATTCTAGATAGATTTTTGGTTGCAGACGTTTACTAACCAACCTTAGAGGGTTAACGGTACAACCGTGATAATGGAGGTCAGATAGGAGATGCCAAATTGGTCTTTTAGTGAAAGTCGACCTAAATTCTGAAGTCTTATTACGCATTGTAAGCCCACAATGATACAGTTCTGTCTGCAGAAGATGACAAAAAAGACAGATCTTGTGTATGCCACCGGCACTGGATCACCTTGTCCTTGTGCTCGCCAACTTCAATGATTGGAAGAGGTTTTGTAAGATCACCTGTGGAGAAATAAAAGTTATAGAGCTGAAACAAGTTACACCAAATGATCAAGTATTCTAGGCATAAAAGCCATATGGAATTGTCATTTTTCCACAAACCATCGTCTTAGAGATCCCTTCGGCCAGTGCTGTGCAGCCTGTGTCCATTTTGGTGGTATAAAGTGGACCTACTCCTAAAATATATAATAAATTGGGTACAGTAGTTCAATGCAGAATGTGCCAAATATTATTATGAATGATTATGTTCTATCTAAATAGCTTTTTAAATAAATTGTAAATCATATCAATGTAAATCATTAGATAAATTGTATCATAATAATGATTAAAGCCTGATGTTACCATTGTACTACAATAAATTTATCACTTAACATGAGCCATGTACGAGGGATTCGGAGTTGTGGAGTCAGAAGTTTGGCTTACCTGACTCTACAACCCTGCTTTTGCCCCAAACAACATCCGATGGGGAAGAGTTCAGAGGACTCAATATAGTTCAGACCAGTACCGTCAAAACTGGAGGTCCTGGCTGACTTAAAAAAAAATGTAGAGAGAGACCATAGGACCCAATGAGGCTGTGAAAATCCAAATGGCAGTATAATCCTTTCCATTTTTTAAAAGTTTACCCACCTGATATTAAAATGATAAGCTGATCAAGCAACAAAAGGAATCTTTTTTTTTTCTGTATTTACTGTAAAGCCTTTCCTCGTTGAATACATTGGGTTACACAGGACCACTAGGATGCTCAACACTTCATGAAAACAAATGTTGACTCTGCCTGGTTGGTTATCCCCTAACCTCACACACTATGAAGCTCAATTTAATGCCAAAAGCAGTAGGAAAGAATGCTGAAAAATAGTAACATTTCTATAACAATAAACAATCAGGAATTAACATGACCCGAACCCAGGGAGTAAACACATACAGACCACAGGCACCCAGAATTGACTCGAAGACTAGAGAACAAGAAAAGGGTGGGTGCTGTGTCCCTCAATGTATTCAATGAAAATTAAATGTTAGGAGTACAAAAATCCAATTATCTGGTTAATAACATTGAGACACACAAAGACATTATAGAGCAAGTCCCAAAGGGTGGGAAAAAGTAGCATCCAACCATGTGGACCACCTAACAGAAATCGATCTGCAGTACCTTGCATCCTAAACTGGCATAAGCCAAAGCCGTAAATTTGACAAAGGTGTAAAGAGATGCCCAGGGGATGGCTTTACATAACTGAAAGTCAGAGGCCTGATCGCCCTTAGGGAACGAGGTATCACTCTAAAGCAGAGGTCCCCAAATCCAGGCCTCAAGGACCGCCAACAGTGCAGGTTTTCAGGATCTCCTTAGTATTGCACAGGGCTTGGAATCATTACCTGTGCAGATGATCACATTAGCACCTGTGCAATACTAAGGAATCCTGAAAACCTGCACTGTTGGCGGTCCTCGAGGCCTGGAGTTGGGGACCTCTGCTCTAAAGGGTGGAGATTTACTATTGACCTTATAGGCTTCCACAATAGCCAACCTGATCTATTTGGCAATGGCTGGATTGGAAGTTGACAGGCCCTTGCATGGCTAGTCAGGGATCATGAAAAGAGAATCGGAACAAAAGTAGGCTTCTGTAAAGATAAGCCCTAATGACAATTATCAGATCAAGATACTGGATAATGCCTTCACCAATAGATGGCCTAGATAAACTATGACTGTAACCCTACAGGCACAGTAATCACCATCAGGGAGATTGCGCACCATGGTGAAGACTCCGAGAGCTGTGACTAGTCCAAAGGAGAGTGTGAAAAACTAGAAGTGAAATGATACACGAGTGAAGCAAAGGATAGAGTGACCTGGCGATGTGGGGACATAAAAAGATGTCAAGCCATCCTTGAGAACTATGAACAGTATCCCTGGAATCGTTCCCCATCTGCAACTGGGACAGTAATGAGACTTTTTGATGCAGTGTCATGCATGGCTTGGAAAAGGTCATATCTTCCAGGGGTATGATAGAAACAACCTGATTAGTGGCAGTGAGTCAACTCTGATCTTGTAGCCCAGAGAAACCATATTCTTGACACAGGCATTGATCTGCATGAGCTATCCAGGTCTCCATGAAGGAGTGATGTCGTCCCCCCACCCAAGTAGGTGATTGAAGTAGAGGAAGACCTGGAAGTTCAAGGCTTTACGGCCTTGCTACTAGCATGCCAGAAAGGTTTAGGCTTGAATGAGGGTTGCAAGGAATGGGAAAGGTAGGAAAAACTTCTTAATGAGAGAATTGTTTCATGCTGATGACAAGGTGTTTTACCGAAACGCGTCCAGCGTTCGGGGAATGTACTCCGTAAGAATGTTTTATTCCACATAATGCTAAATTGGAAAAAATTTAGACTGCATCGTTGGCTGGATTTTTTTCTCCTTAATTCAGTGAGAGATTTGGATGTCCTTGCCCAGCTGAGAACAGTTTCAGGATTATTCCAGTGAAGCACCATCCCCTTCTCCTTTCCTTCATTTCTGAGGGAAAACTTGTTGCCTTCACAGGAAGAGGATTTAAGTGGAATGTCGAACTGCCCTTAATTGCCTGCAGCAGGGTACTGCAAGCTGTTATGTCAAATTTTAAGGCACCCAGCAATTGAGAAGTCCTTCTTGAAATGCCTTGCAAGATAAACTATGGTGAATATGCTTAGAGGCTATAGAAAAGAATAAATAGGGAGCGCACATAGGGCGTTATCGTCTTAATAAATAGTCCAGTCCCTCCAATCGGTGTGACTCACCTGCAGTGGTTGTGAGAGCCACAACAAACAGAGAGCCTGGTAATGGTCGCTGCAGGAGCCCACTGAAGATAAATGATTTCCACCGAAGAAAAAGCTGGGCTTTGTAGTCCGCGCTGACCTCAAGAAACTTCCAGTCCAGTAAAAGGTTAATCAGGTTCTGGTTTATTTGCCTACGCTTTTCGTGGCTTTAAATCTGCCACGTCATCAGGGCTAGCCCTGATGACGTGGCAGATTTAAAGCCACGAAAAGCGGTAGAAATCATAGAGGCTATAGAGGCATTGCTGACCCAAGATACTTGTTACTGAACGGTCCACTTTTATGAAATAAAAAACGCCACATGAGAAAGGTGCAGAGTAGTGGCTTCAGAAAGACTAGCTACTTTCGGATCCATGGGGAACATATAGACTTTTTATTAACTTAAAAGGGGAAGAGAGCGTCAAACCTCGTTGAGGAAAGTTTGTGCCTATCTGGGCGTTTACATTCTGACAAGATCATGAAAATCTTCATGGTTGTGAAATGCAAACTGTTTGCCACCAAAAGGAATCTGCTTCCTATGAAGGCAAGAAACGCTTGTCCTGGTCTGGAAGCTTCCTAAGGTTTGTGAAAATGTAGCGACCGGTGGTAAGGCCGCGGGTGTGTGTGTATGATCTTTCTCAACAGAATCCCCATACTCAGATTTAACCGGTAGTAACATTTCTTTACTGTAAAACATATTTATCTCACAGTCAACTGAACTATATGCGCACTTGTATATATTAGAGTCTCTGGATCTTCACTTCTTCCGGGTACGCAGCAAGAAAAGAAAACACAACAATGAAGGTATCTTTCCCTAACTTTCCCTAAAATCACGTACCAGTCTTATCACAGAAGATGTCGCTCCCACGTAGCAGGCCTGGGGATCTCCTCACTCTTCTTTGGTCTCCTTCTGCAGGTAACAGTCTGTCTCTCCCAGTCTCAGGGCACACAGATCAGGAGAAGGGAGATCACAGCAGCACAAATGGCTCCCTTATGTAGGTCACGGCCCCTGCACAAGCACTCTGGGTGCATGGCGGGCAAGGTTTTGCAGAGCGGCCAGAGTCACAGCACCAAAGTCCAGTGGCCCAGGATCAGTCACGGGGCTTCTGCGGGGTGATTTTTCCGGCAAGGTGTAGCAAAGTAGTCCACTTTCAGCAGACATCCACAGGGAGATCTTCTCTGGTTCAGGTCTGTGTCTGTACTGACTTCCTGAGTAAACACATTTGCTGAAAAAGGGACTTTCCCAGTTTGTTTTAGCACTTGTCCACAAGGGGCAGTAGCGGACTGTGCACAGTTCATTTCTATATCCATTTCTATTATACAGTCTGAATTGCACACCTCATTACATACCCCCCCACTTAAAGGTTGACAGTCCCTGTCAACAACCATCGGCTCCAGGGCAGTGATGGCCGTTGATATCACAGGGATTGATCTCCGGCGGAGTAGGGACCTCTGTTGGGGGAAACCATCATCCCCCCGTTCACCTTCGCTCCCTTGTTCAGGGCTCACAATATCTCCAATAAACTCAGTCACGTTTTCTACCCGGGGAGAGTAGGATCGCCGGCGGTAGCGGCGCCGGTTGGGGGCAAATCTGCTTCCTTTAACGGGAACACCCCCAGGACCGGTGACGTCGGCGGCCTCTGTACCCCTCTCTCCCTTCACAACATCAAACTGTACCACCTCCCCATCACCAACGCTGCGGAGGCACTTACGAGGATTGTTACGCTTTATGGCAGTCTGATGTACAAACACGTCATCCTTTGTGTCATTCCTGGTGATGAAGCCATACCCATCGCGGACATTAAACCACTTCACCGTCCCCTGGACCCGAGTGGCCAGTACTTGCTTATCGGTCTGGCTCTGTCTCTTCACACCCTTTTCCCTGATCTCCCCTGCCGAGCGAGCCGCTTTGGCTGGGGCGTCTAGTTTAAAGGTGGCGGCTGTTGTGGGGCACGACTTGCTGGTTCTGGTATATCGGACCACGGGTGGAGGATGCGGACAACGGTTTGCCCTATGGCGGGGGTCGCCGCATGTCCAGCACCTTCCCATAGGCCGACTGGGTCGCTGTCTCGCTTGCCTGTCCGCCTGTTGGTCTAGCATGAGCTGCAGCTGTAGTATCTGTTTCTGCAACTCTGCTACTATCTGCTTCAATTCTTCCGTGTCACTGCTCGGACTGCTGGCACCGGATATGGACCTGCAGGCCGTAGTATAAGTCTGGTTATAAGCTACTACCGGGAGGAGATTCTGTTGATCACACATCCTGCCGACTACGCCAGATGTAGCGACCGGTGGTAAGGCCGCGGGTGTGTGTGTATGATCTTTCTCAACAGAATCCCCATACTCAGATTTAACCGGTAGTAACATTTCTTTACTGTAAAACATATTTATCTCACAGTCAACTGAACTATATGCGCACTTGTATATATTAGAGTCTCTGGATCTTCACTTCTTCCGGGTACGCAGCAAGAAAAGAAAACACAACAATGAAGGTATCTTTCCCTAACTTTCCCTAAAATCACGTACCAGTCTTATCACAGAAGATGTCGCTCCCACGTAGCAGGCCTGGGGATCTCCTCACTCTTCTTTGGTCTCCTTCTGCAGGTAACAGTCTGTCTCTCCCAGTCTCAGGGCACACAGATCAGGAGAAGGGAGATCACAGCAGCACAAATGGCTCCCTTATGTAGGTCACGGCCCCTGCACAAGCACTCTGGGTGCACGGCGGGCAAGGTTTTGCAGAGCGGCCAGAGTCACAGCACCAAAGTCCAGTGGCCCAGGATCAGTCACGGGGCTTCTGCGGGGTGATTTTTCCGGCAAGGTGTAGCAAAGTAGTCCACTTTCAGCAGACATCCACAGGGAGATCTTCTCTGGTTCAGGTCTGTGTCTGTACTGACTTCCTGAGTAAACACATTTGCTGAAAAAGGGACTTTCCCAGTTTGTTTTAGCACTTGTCCACAAGGGGCAGTAGCGGACTGTGCACAGTTCATTTCTATATCCATTTCTATTATACAGTCTGAATTGCACACCTCATTACAAAAAGACAGAGAAAAGGTAAGAGGGAGATCTGTAGAAGTGCAAACAGTCTGGACCCAGAAAAGAAAACCCATGAAAAAAGGCCCATCAACAAGTAAGCAAAGGGAAAAGGAATTGAATGGGAACGCCAGGTAGAAATACATGTACCGTATTTTAATCTACACCAAAATCCTGCAACAACTCAACAAAAATGCCAAAGACCAAGAAAATGCAATAGTGGAATATACCCAGAAATGTTCAGCATTGCTGATCCAGAAGATATTGCAGGTTTTATGTTTTATGAAGGAGTTTGTTAACATTTAAATGCACAGATTTATAAAACTGCTCTTTTGTTCAACACATCTCCATTGGATTTCATGACCAACAGCGCAGTGCATTTATCCATAAATCCCTTTTTACTATTGCATGTACTGCTAGTTCTATTCCATCATATGGAGCAGCAGGTGGAATCTATACCTACATACGAGAGTTGCCTGACACAACCCAGCTAGGTGAGCAAAACTGTACCCTTTGCAATGCATATTGCCCCGATGATGTCCTATTGTGTGCTTCTTGTCACTTTTCAGCTATGCAAAAGACCCAGAAAAGAGATGCAGAGAAACGGCAGTAATAAACAGTTAAGGGTTTGTAAAACAAGGAGTCTGGGAGTAAGGTTGGACCAGACAAATAAAGAGAAGGGAGACCCCATTGGAAAGACCCAGCAAACTTACGTAAAATGTGAAGAGGAATGGACCACGTAGGGAGTAAGGGATTTTAAAGAAACTATACTCATGTATTCAACATGTGTGCAGGGACAACCCTTTGAAGTCTTGCCATGGATAGCGGGGACACAAGCAGTCTGCTGCAGCAGCAGTCATGGTTGGATGGCTAACCAGCAATGAAATGGTGTCCGCAGGAAGGTACAACACTGTGGAGTGCACGGTCTGACCTAAAAGGGGGGACATCTATATCACAGGAAAAAGGAACAAAAAAAATGTGCAGCAGAACTGAAAAACAAGTGGTGTCTGCCTCCTATACTATAGACACAAGGCTTAAAATGAGTTACCTACTATACGAGGAGCAAGGTATAGCCCACCAGGCATAGATAACACTTTTTTTCACCTAGTGTCAAGCCTCCAATGCTATTAATACGCCAGTGCTGCTACGGTAAGCATATCTGAATTATACAGCCATTCTGACAATCTTTTTGTAAGTAGAACAGTTTAGCAATTACTCATCAGGGCTAGAAATACCAGTTACCTGTGGATATAAAGGAAATCGGTTTATTATAAGTATGGCTAGAGGGAGAAAATTAAGTTTTATTGTCAATGTAGCCAACTGGCTTCCAGTCATTGGGGCAGTGCAGGGCGCATTACAGTCACTATTCACTATACAGTGAGCCCTCTATAATCACTCTGCATTATGACAGCCTGCTCTGTATACATACAGGGCATACATACAGCAGAGTGAGCTCAGCGGGCTCACTGTATAGAGAGAGGTGACTGTAACCGCTCCCTGCTCCACCCAGATACTGGAAGCCACCGGCTACCGGAAGCATAGAACTTTATTATCTCCCTGTGGCCATATTTCCAGTAAGCTGGCTAAACAGGATTCCAATGCTACTCACATTAAGATTACCACTATATCTGCAGGTAAATAGTGTTTCTGTATGGGACATGTTCCCATTATAATGTACACAATTTTAATTGTGAAATCTGTTGACAGATCATCTATAAAGGGAGTGTCTGTTTATAAGTCATTAGTTCTGGTCTCGGTGATGAAGACTCCCTGGATGCTCAGCAATGCTTTCATTGCTGAGAGTAGTTCAAAGTTCCAAACTTGAACTTGACAGCCTCATACAAGCCTGTACAGGCAGGTCCAGAAATATTTGGACTGACACAATTTTAGCATTTTAGCTGTTTAAGACCAAATTGATTAGGTAACTGTATATTGATTTTGTTTTGTTAAAGCGCAGTCTCTCAGCTTTGATTTGAGGGTATTGACATCCCAATAGAAGGAAGAGTCTGTATGTAATACTATATGTAATACTAAACGGGGGCCCAATTCTATCGCAGCAGGTGATTCAAGAACATGTGCGATGATATATTAGCCCAACTATTCCCCTACTAATCACAGCGCCACTGAGGAAAGCAGGGGGAGCTCGATCCTCCGATGTGTTGCCATGAGAGCAAGGGGTTATTATTCTTTATTAAAGCCACGAGAGCGAGGGGTCAGATGATGAACCATTCTGCTGTCAGGACTCTGTTCCTAGTCTAAAACTGTGTTTTTGTCACCCTGTTCCGATACCCATAGCATCCTGATTTTTCGGGATCTGGGGCTATATGACAGCTTAATTCTTACGTTTTGAGCTGACAATTTTAATTATACCATATTTGGGTAGATGTGATTCTTTCATCTCCTGTTACTGCATATTATTGCAATGTTGAATTGACCAAAAAAAAATTTAATTTTGGCAGTTTTACTATGCAGTTTACTGATTGAGTGATTTTATATTTTGATAGATCGAGCATTTCCGAAAGCCGCAATACCAAATATGTGTATTTTTTTAAATAGTTTTTTTTATTCAAAGTGGCAAAAGGGGGGTGATTTGAACTCTTATATTTTCTTTTACAACTTTTTAACTCTTTTTATTATTGTATTAGTCCCCTTAGGAAGCCTGAAGCCTGCATTGTGCAATCGCTTCTGTTGTACAGAGCCACGCTTCAGCATACCTCTGAATAGCAGAAATGGTGACGATCTGTGAACTCTGGCTTTACAGGCAGTAAATCAGGACAGTGATCGTATCACATCACGGGGTTCGCTGATGGCGGCAGGGAGTGGCGCAATCACCATCAGCACGTGTTAGATTGGCTATCAAACTTTCGACAGCAATATCTAACTAGTTAAAAGGGGCAGATGGCATATAGCATTTGGTGAGTTTATATCTCGGTATTTCTAAGTATGAGTGGGTGAGAAATACAGAAGTGGTGACATGTTTCTATTATACTTTCCACTCCTGGTTTTGGTTACAAATACTGAGGTAAGAAACTCAACAAATACATGGCCTAAACCACAAAAAATAGCTAAAAAGGAACATTTACCTTATGTATGCCTTAAACAACACCATTTGTCAAATGTATTTTTATTTTTTTTTAGGTTGTTTGAAGATTGAAACATTTTCAAAATGTTTCACTTTTTCAAGGAAATTTATAAACTTATTTTTGTAGGGATCTACTGGGTTTTGATGTGATGTTTGAGAGGAACCCATAAAATGGGAAACTCCAAAAAAATCACACCATTTTAAGAACAGCACCCCTCAATATATACAAAACTTCATTCAGGTAGTTAACCCTTCAGGTGCTTTTCAGGAATTAAACGCTGAGTGGAATGACAGGATTGAAATATGGTATCTTTAGCACTGAAATGGTGCCAATGTCTGTACAGGCCTCTATTGCTGGCAGGTCTGGAGGCCATTACTTGGGCTTGGATTGTTATGGTAACATAAGGATTTAGTGGCGTCTATACGAGTAATGAGGGAGCCCCCATGCTGTGTTAACTATCTGACAGTAACATCTAGGGGCAGGGGGGGGGTTGGGAGTGTGAATGGACCCTACACAGAAAGAACAATTACGGAAAGCGATTGGCCCACTCCTAGTTTTGGCTTACAAACAATGACGCAATAAAATAACCAAAATGCTGCTGTCTGAATAAGGAACATTTAGAAATGAGTAATTCTTTATGTGAGGTTCCCAAGCAGAGATTTCAATTTCAGCCAGGAGGCAATTCCTTAACCCAATGTTCACATCAGTAATAAAGGCTGTACCTTGTAGATCTGTGACCTTAATCTTCATGTCATAAGAACCGGTGAGCAGATAGTGAGCTCCTGGGGAGAAGCGGACGGAGCGCACGTCACTGGTGTGTGGGTGATAACTCTGTACCATGCGGCCTCCTCTGATGTCATACAGCATACAACTAGAGTCCTCCTGTCCTGTGGCGAGAAGTCTCCCGCTAGGATCTACTGCCACCGAGGCCACCGCACTGCCTGAAAGGTGATATAAAGAGCACAATTCAGGTAAGGGAACACACAGAAGTGAAGAACACTTCAAATGACTAAGCATCACACAAAAGAGAATACATTTCGAATAAAATTAGGATTTTTTTTTCAGTTGACATTCCCTATTACGGTACTCGTTTTGGCTAGAAACTAAATTTTTGTCAGCACTTTGGTATATTATATGTAACCAGAAGCGTGGAAACTGCTCTAATACAGAGGTGCACAACCTTTTAGGTCTGTATGACTAAGAGGGTCCTCTGCTCACCTATTTAGCAGTCCAGACAAAAAGGAGAGAGGACTTGCTCTCACCAGGTGTAACACGGAGGAGGGCTTCCTGATTTCGCAGTGAAAAAACACGCGGCAATTGGCAGTATTTATGGACAGCGCACACCCATTCAAGCCTAGGGTGTGTGGAAATTACCGGACATCCAAGTGCAGTCTAAATTCTGAGACTCATAATGAGAAATGGACAATTGTCCTTCCCCCTGATAAGTGTGCTCCAGTGGTCTCATCCGATAATTGGACACACTAAGCTGAATACTCGGATAAACTCTGATAAGAGCATCATTAGAATAATCAGCCCAATTTTCTCCCATGGAAGAATCTACAGCCATCTGACTGCAATCTGAAGATGACTATACAATGAGTGCAGCTGTTCTCATAGTTTGGGAGACCTACACTGCAACAAAGAAGTTCAGAGATGGCTGGGGACGCACAGAGTGGCGTTCCTGTCTTCATGTGGCCAATCCACAGGTTGTGCGACCCTCCTCTATTTATTGCAATGTAAGTACTAAATGGGATAATAATGACATCCTAACACCTGTGTCAAAATTTTGCTATGAATCAATTACAGGACATGTACAGCATAAATCATTACATGGTCCAAAAATCAAGATCGTTTCTCCCAAGTTTAGTGAAACCCAGTTAGAACTTATGAAAAATCTCGGGGTGCGTTCCCATGCTGCATACTGCTGTGTATATCATAGTATAGATGGAGCAGGTAAGTGGCATGTTCCACTCTATGCACTGTAAAAAGTGCCAACTGCCATCTGCACGATGAACCGACATGTACCGGTCAATGTACACTGTGAATTTCTTAAAGCGGGTATAAGGTTCTAAATCTGTGTGTCTAGATTTCAAAAAGGCTTAGAAATCATCCTAGTAAAATACTATAGAAAGGGTTTGTGGTATCAATGTAAAATATTGTTCATCCAATTGCCCGCCTGCCCAGCCTGAAGGCCTTAAGAAGATCATTTTCCCCACTTTATGGAAAATGTGGCCTATTCAACAAAATACCAACAAAATCTGCACAGTGTGTATCAGGCCTAAACCTGGCAAGTTACCAATCTCTAATGAGATCGCGGATTGTTTGCAACATAGCTGCTACATGTGAACGCAGCCATTTTTTTTTGTTTGTTTGCCATAATCAACATACGGTACATTTTTTTTTTATAGCAACTGTATTTTTGCTACACAAAACATGTGACAACATGTGAACGCAGCTCTAAAGGAGCATAAAAATGTAAGAGCTCTGCAACGATCAGAATAATCATCAGAATGAGGCAGTTATTGTATATGTACACATGCATGTTATTTAGATAAGGGTGCCCTGTCTCCTTCACATCTGAACTTCTATATGTTGAGTTTGTATACCAGGTCTGTATACAGTTAGGGCCAGAAATATTTGGA
This sequence comes from Allobates femoralis, assembly GCA_033576535.1. NCBI lineage: Eukaryota > Metazoa > Chordata > Amphibia > Anura > Aromobatidae > Allobates > Allobates femoralis. The sequence goes on along the minus strand of JARQOC010000007.1, from coordinate 207,163,080 downwards.
CAGTGACACAATTTTCGCGAGTTGGGCTCTGCATGCCACCACATTGGATTTGAAATGAAACCTCTACAACAGAATTCAAGTGCAGATTGTAACGTTTAATTTGAAGGGTTGAACAAAAATATCTGATAGAAAATGTAGGAATTGTACACATTTCTTTACAAACACTCCACATTTTAGGAGGTCAAAAGTAATTGGACAAATAAACATAACCCAAACAAAATATTTTTATTTTCAATATTTTGTTGCGAATCCTTTGGAGGCAATCCCTGCCTTAAGTCTGGAACCCATGGACATCACCAAACGCTGGGTTTCCTCCTTCTTAATGCTTTGCCAGGCCTTTACAGCCGCAGCCTTCAGGTCTTGCTTGTTTGTGGGTCTTTCTGTCTTAAGTCTGGATTTCAGCAAGTGAAATGCATGCTCAATTGGGTTAAGATCTGGTGATTGACTTGGCCATTGCAGAATGTTCCACTTTTTTGCACTCATGAACTCCTGGGTAGCTTTGGCTGTATGCTTGGGGTCATTGTCCATCTGTACTATGAAGCGCCGTCCAATCAACTTTGCAGCATTTGGCTGAATCTGGGCTGAAAGTATATCCCGGTACACTTCAGAATTCATCCGGCTACTCTTGTCTGCTGTTATGTCATCAATAAACAAAAGTGACCCAGTGCCATTGAAAGCCATGCATGCCCATGCCATCACGTTGCCTCCACCATGTTTTACAGAGGATGTGGTGTGCCTTGGATCATGTGCCGTTCCCTTTCTTCTCCAAACGTTTTTCTTCCCATCATTCTGGTAGAGGTTGATCTTTGTCTCATCTGTCCATAGAATACTTTTCCAGAACTGAGCTGGCTTCTTGAGGTGTTTTTCAGCAAATTTAACTCTGGCCTGTCTATTTTTGGAATTGATGAATGGTTTGCATCTAGATGTGAACCCTTTGTATTTACTGTCATGGAGTCTTCTCTTTACTGTTGACTTAGAGACAGATACACCTACTTCACTGAGAGTGTTCTGGACTTCAGTTGATGTTGTGAACGGGTTCTTCTTCACCAAATAAAGTATGCGGCGATCATCCACCACTGTTGTCATCCGTGGACGCCCAGGCCTTTTAGAGTTCCCAAGCTCACCGGTCAATTCCTTTTTTCTCAGAATGTACCCAACTGTTGATTTTGCTACTCCAAGCATGTCTGCTATCTCTCTGATGGATTTTTTCTTTTTTCTCAGCCTCAGGATGTTCTGCTTCACCTCAATTGAGAGTTCCTTTGACCGCATGTTGTCTGGTCACAGCAACAGCTTCCAAATGCAAAACCACACACCTGGAATCCACCCCTGACCTTTTAACTACTTCATTGATTACAGGTTAACGAGGGAGACGCCTTCAGAGTTAATTGCAGCCCTTAGAGTCCATTGTCCAATTACTTTTGGTCCCTTGAAAAAGAGGAGGCTATGCATTACAGAGCTATGATTCCTAAACCCTTTCTCCGATTTGGATGTGGAAACTCTCATATTGCAGCTGGGAGTGTGCACTTTCAGCCCATATTATATATATAATTGTATTTCTGAACACGTTTTTGTAAACAGCTAAAATAACAAAACTTGTGTCACTGTCCAAATATTTCTGGCCCTAACTGTATCTGATAAAGGCTGAAAACCTAAACCCAAACCAGCTGTATTTTTTAGATTATTTCATTCTTAGCGTTCTGCAATTTTAGGGCCGCGCTCGAAGGGCTGCCACTTTGTGTGATGTTCACACATTTCTATGGATTAATCTTACGTAAGATTCAGGATCCTGACTGTCAGGGGACCATTGATCGCCAGAGCAAACTCAAAGCTCACATCTTATAGCTATCTGAATCATTGCACGCCAAAGTGCTCCATGAGGTTGTGCCCCTACATTAGATGAGGGGTATAAAACCTGAATATTTATCTTTATAGAAACATATATTGCTCTATAGAGTGATGGAATCGAGGTCAATGACCAACATGGCATTAAGGTCAGATGGAAAGAATACACAGAGAAACTATGCCACGGCTAGCAATGACCTATCAGTTGAACTCTCTGTCCAAGACAACCCAGAGCCAGAACTTCTGGATAGTGAAGTAGAATAGGCAATGAAACAATTGCCAAACAAAAAGGCACCTGGTATGGATGGAATTTCTGCAGAACTGCTGAAACCCATCCCAAGAGCAGTGATAACGTCAAAAGATATGAAAGTCATATTCGTGGCCATGGCAATGGAAACAATCAATCTTCATCTGTTGCCAAAGAAGATGACCTGAGAGACTGTGTCAACTACAGAACCATCACCCTGTTCCCACATGTCAGCAAGGTAATTCTGAACATCATCCAAGACAGACTGGGCAACACCCTTAATTGCGAACTTCCTAATGTCCATGCCGTTTCTGCAGGTGCAGGGGAACCAGAGATCACATTGCAAACATGAGATGGATCATGGAGAAGGCGAGGGAGTATCAGAAGGAGCTCTATCTGTGCTTCATTGATTATACCAAGGTATTCGACTGTGTCGAACAGGACAAGCTCTGGAAATGGTTGTATGAGCTAGGAGTATCCTGCACACCTGATCAAATTGATCAAGTCACCCTACGATAACCAGAAGGCTACAGTATAAACCAGATTTGGGGACACAAGAGTATTTTAAGATCAAAAAAGGGCACAAGACAAGGCTGCATCCTCTCCCATTTCCTCTTCAACCTCTACACGGAAGTAAATATGAGAAGCTCGACTTGAATCAATCATCACTTGGTGTGATGGTAGATGGATGGCTAATTAACAACCTGAGATATGCAGATGATACCGCCCTTTTGGCCGAAAATGGGAAGGATCTGAGGAAACTGGCCTTAAAGCTCAGTGAAGAAACAAAGAAGTTTGGTTTGCATGTGAATGTGAAGAAGATGAAGATAATGATTATCACCAGTGAGAAGATGAGTTTGAAGATCAAAAATGAAGAAATATGAAATGTGTGACAGTAAAGTGAACCTGTCACCTAGATAAACCACCCCAGGTTCACAATGAGCTAACGTAATGTGCTCCACAGAGCAAGCGCAATGCAAAGCCTGAAGTCGGGCTGCGGAGTACCGGAAAATGACGCTTCAGAGTCATACCGCAACTCTACAGACGGGCTCCAGGCAGGCTTGGGGGCCACGCATTTCAATTTCAATTATCACGCCCATCGCCGAAACGTATGGTGCTGGAGGAGACTACTATAATGTTGTGGACAAGCAAGAACGCCATAAGGCTGTTCTGTGAGTGTCACGCACAGATGTAACCTGTCGTTAGCAAAGTCATGACAGAACTGGTCTTACATTCAGCCATGTACTAGACAAAATGGACATAATCTGTAAATCAGTGCAGTAAGGTCGTGGGACATAGACCATGGTGGACACATCATGGAACACATCAGATAACATCAGAGAACTGAAAGATATGCGGTGACAAACGGAAGCTTAGAGGAAAATGATTTACATGATATCCAATATTTGGACAAGACTGAATGGATGAAATTGGAATATTGCTCAATCAAACAGACATCAGCTTTTCTGCTTCTCCTAAAGTTTAATTTATTTTCATTAACATTTAGTATTGCCAGATATTTTTGCTCTCTCCTAGAATAGGGAATGGTAATTGTAAAGGAAGGTGACATGTAAGTACAACTATATATATATATATAAGTTACTAGTTTACCTGTTCCATGGAACGTAGTGCCAATCACTCGAACACAGCTGGGAACACGGAGATCCCAAAATCGGACAGTCTTATCTTGAGAACCTGATGCTATCATCCAACCGCTCCATGTGTAAAGAGCCAAGATGTGTCCTATCACACACAGCCAAAAATACTCTTCATTACTAGGTTCAGTAGGGCATTAATGAATGGAAGCTATATGTCAGCTCAGAGATCAGAAATCTATCAGATAGCTTCCTATTCATGGTGTACATGGTAGATCCAATCAGAACCTAACAAAGCAATTGTCTTCTACACTGTCTGCATTCAAAGCACCACTCCAGTGGGATTTATATATTTCAGTGCTGGAGTAACGCTTAAAATCTATGTTTCCTGCCCCCGTCTTATACTTGCCTGCTGCCATTTTCATCTTCTATCGCCACCACTCTGGTTGGTCTCCAGCGATTTGCGACCTGTAGGCAGCTCCAGTGTTTCATGGAGCGCGCCAGATTTCACAACTCAATACAAAAGTCTACGAGAGCCTCGTTCTAGTTCTTGTAGAGATGCATTGAGTACTTGTGATGTAACTTATGACTTCAAGGCCGTTGGAAATTACAGGCACAAGGCAGTGCTGTGGGACCAGAGAGATGCCAAAAAAGGATGAAAACAACAGGAGGGCAAGTATAAGACCAGGGGCAAAGGGCTTACATTTAAAGCAGCAGTCAAGGGATGAAAAAAGAAAACCTACACTGGAGTGGTGCAATGATGGGTGTTCAGAAAGATGGAAATGATTGGCATATCTAGTGTGCCACTGAAGTCATGCTTACCTGTGTGCCCACTTAATGCATGAAGTCCCTGGCCACGCTGGCAGTCTGTAGTGTAGATATTACAATCTCCTGCTCCTGCACTGATCAATATTGCACCACCGCTTTCTGGCCCTTCCATAAAAGCCAAGTCTCTAATCGTTCCATCGTGCATGCTGAACTCCAAGTCTGGTCCTGAAAAGAAAACATTGTGAATTACGAGCTCCAGTGTGAGGATTCATTGATATACTCTACCATAAAGAAAATACACCTAACTGTACTATCTATACAGGAGCGGGGCGCATCTTCAATATAGTTGCACTAGGGAATGATTTAAAAAAAAAAAAAAAAAAAAAAAGACCAACTCCACATTACATTGGGTGCCAATCATTCTCAGAATCAGTTTCTCTGCCCCAGTAGGAGATTAAAAATATTAAGAAATGCCTTATTGGACATAGCAGACTATTACATATTACTAACTAGTAAAAAAGCCCGATGCAATTGCATCGGGAGAGCGGTGAAATTAATTGTGTGTATAGAGGCGGCTCTGTGGGTAGCAGAGTATACAGGCGGCTCTGTGGGTAACAGAGTATACGGGAGTCTGGAGGCGTGAGGAGAGGTGCGGCTGGAGGCGTGAGGAGAGGTGCGGCTGGAGGCGCGAGGAGAGGTGCGGCTGGAGGCGCGAGGAGAGGTGCGGCTGGAGGCGCGAGGAGAGGTGCGGCTGGAGGCGCGAGGAGAGGTGCGGCTGGAGGCGCGAGGAGAGGTGCAGCTGGAGGCGCGAGGAGAGGTGCGGCTGGGAGGCGCGAGGAGAGGTGTGGATGGAGGCGCGAGGAGAGGTGCAGCTGGAGGCACGAGGAGAGGTGCGGATGGAGGCGCGAGGAGAGGTGCGGCTGGAGGCGCGAGTAGAGGTGCGGCTGGAGGCGTGAGGAGAGGTGCGGCTGGAGCGGCGACATGACCGCTCGGCGGCAGGACGTGGCAGCGTGCTGGGGGTGATGGCAGCCCCAGTCATACGGCATTGTCCTCTGCAGCGGGGTGGGGGCAGCAGGGAGGGATCAGTCCCTCTCCTCAGGTCACACATGTGACCTGAGGGGAAGGAGCGGATTGCGCGTTCTGTGGTAAACATAGGAGGGCCATCCGATTGGTCCAGGACGCCGAGTCCTGGGCAATGGGATGGGCGTCGTGTGTTTACAACACAGCGGCCAATCCGTTTGGAGGGGCGGCGGGCAATGGGAGTGAGCGGGGTGTGTGAGGCTTTGCAGCCTGACACGCCCCTCTCACTCCCATCGGTGGTCGGCGGCGCTGGCGACAGGACGACGTCACTGGCTCCCGCCCACAGCCCCTACAGCGCTACTCCACCAGCATGGCTAGACCGAGGCTCCAGCGGTGAGAGAGCGGCGAGGGGCGGAAGGCACCGCCGGCATCCGGGCAGCGTAGACCTCGCGGAGGACGCTGGCGATGATGCGCTTGCGGCGTGGCGCACGGTTGGTAGGATGGGGCGGTGTGAGCTAGTGCGTCTGCGGCTGGCGATGACGCTATTGCGTCATCGCTCGCAGTGCGGCAAAGAAATTTGGGATTGGGCTACAGTGGGCGAATCCCAAACTACCGATTATATAAGTTGAAGATATGTGTATAAACTGTATATGTACATATATCTATATATGTGTATATACTGTATATCTACATCAATCTATACATGTGTATATACTGTATATCTACATCAATCTATACATGTGTATATACTGTATATCTATATGTGTATATATATTACATATGTGTGTATATACTGTATATCTGTGTGTATATAGTGTATATGTAGATATGTATATATGTGTATATACTGTATATGTGGGTATATACGGTATGTGTATCTATATGTGTATATACTGGATATTGATTTATATGTGTGTATATAGTGTATATCGATCTATGTGGATATACTGTATATCTATATCTATGTATATGTGGGGATATACTGTATATCGATGTATATGTGTATATACTGGATATCTAGCGATATGTGTATATAGTGTATATGTACATCTATGTATATATGTGTCTACAGTGTATATCTATATATCTGTGTGTATATACTGTATATGTATATATGTATATACTGTATAGATATATGTGGGTATATAGTGTATGTTTATGTATATGTGTCTATAGTGTACATGTATATTGATATATGTGGATATACTGTATATCAATGTATATGTGTGTATATACTGTATATCTATATGTATGTATATGTGGGTATATAGTGTATATGTATATGTGTATATACAGTATATCTATGTATATATGTGTATATAGTGTATATCAATGTATGTGTGTGTATATAGGGTATATGAACATGTATGTATATCTGTGTATATAGTGTATATGTATGTGTATATAATGTATATAAATATGTATCTATATATGTGTATCTACTGCATATGTATAAATGTGTCCGTACGATCTAAGTATCTATATGTGTGTATATATACTGTATATCATAATCTATGTATATATGGGTGTATATACACTAAATATATATGTATCTGTGTGTATATGCTGTAAATGTATTTATGTGTGTATATAGTGTATATGTACATGTATGAATATATGTGTATATACTCAATAGCTATGTGTATACACTGTATATCTATGTGTATGTGTAAATAGTGTATATGTAGATCTATGTGTGTATATACTGTATATATATATCGATATATGTGTATATGTAGATGTGTGGGTGTGTATATACTGTATATCGATATATATGTATATATAATGTATATCTATATTTATCTGTGTATATATGTTATATGTATCTGTGTGTATATAGTGTATATCTATACATGTGTAGATATTGTAGATGTATATGTATATGTGTGCATATACTGTATATGTATGTGTATATAGTGTATATGGATATGTGTGTATAAACTGTATATAAATATCTATGTATATAAACTGTATATATATATATGAATATAAGTGTATATACTGTATATGTATGTATATGTGTAGATAGTGATTATGTATGTATGTGTATAAACTGTATATGTAGATGTTATATACTGTATATCTACATCTATGTATATATGTGTATAGAGTGTCTATGTGTATATAGTGTGTATGTACATGTATTTATATATGTATATATAGTGTAGATAGTGTAGATGTCTATGTCTGTGTGTTTATGTAGTGTATATCTATATGTAGATATATGTGTGTGTTGTGGTGCAGGGTGCTCCTGTGTCGCCGGGGCTTTTTGTCCCCTGTGCTGTTTGTCTCCCCGGGTCTCGTGTCTCTCTCTCTCTGTCGCTGAGCTGGTGTCTCATGGGGGTTGTGTGTCTGAGATTCAGTGTGCAGGTCCGGGGCTCCTCTGTCCCTGAGCAGCTGTCTCAGGGGGCTGTGTGGCGGAGATGCAGGGTGCGGGTCCGGGGCTCCTGTGTCTCCCCGGTTCTCCTGTGTCCATGAGCAGGTGTGTCAAGGGGTTGTGTGGCGGAGGTGCAGGGTGCGGGTCCGGGGCTCCTCTCTCTCCCCGGGTCTGCTGTCTCCCAGAGCAGCTTAGCGTGGACGACGGTTACTAGGATGGTGGCTGCGGCTCGCAATGACGGGAGGATGTAGCGGGGGATCGGTAGGAAGTGGCGGAGTAGCGGCGGGCGGTGCGTGGAGCGGACATTGGCGGGGGTATGTGGTGTTGGCGGCAGCATGTTTGCGCTTCCGGCTAGCGGCTCGCGATAGCGGCACAGTGGCCGGAAGCGCAAAACTGCTGATTATGTATATACTAGTAAAAAGGCCTGATGCAATTGCATCGGGAGCGCGGTGAAATGAATTGTGTGCATACAGGCGGGTCAGTGGGTAGCAGAGTATCGAGGCGGCTCTGTGGCTAGCAGAGTATCGAGGCGGCTCTGTGGCTAGCAGAGTATCGAGGCGGCTCTGTGGCTAGCAGAGTATCGAGGCGGCTCTGTGGCTAGCAGAGTATAGAGGCGGCTCTGTGGGTAGCAAAGTATAGAGGCGGCTCTGTGGGTAGCAGAGTATAGGGGTGGCTGTGTGGGTCGCAGAGTATAGAGGCGGCTCTGTGGGTAGCAGAGTATAGAGGCGGCTCTGTGGGTAGCAGAGTATAGAGGTGGCTCTGTGGGTAGCAGAGTATAGAGGCGGCTCTGTGGGTAGCAGAGTATAGAGGCGGCTCTGTGGGTAGCAGAGTATAGAGGCGGCTCTGTGGGTAGCAGAGTATAGAGGCGGCTCTGTGGGTAGCAGAGTATAGAGGCGGCTCTGTGGGTAGCAGAGTATAGAGGCGGCTCTGTGGGTAGCAGAGTATAGAGGCGGCTCTGTGGGTAGCAGAGTATCGAGGCGGCTCTGTGGCTAGCAGAGTATCGAGGCGGCTCTGTGGGTAGCAGAGTATCAAGGCGGCTCTGTGGGTAGCAGAGTATCGAGGCGGCTCTGTGGTGAAGGGGTGAGGAGAGATGCGGCTCTGTGGTGGAGGGGTGAGGAGAGATGCGGCTCTGTGGTGGAGGGGTGAGGAGAGATGCGGCTCTGTGGTGGAGGGGTGAGGAGAGATGTGGCTCTGTGGTGGAGGGGTGAGGAGAGATGCGGCTCTGTGGTGGAGGGGTGAGGAGAGATGCGGCTCTGTGGTGGAGGGGTGAGGAGAGATGCGGCTCTGTGGTGGAGGGGTGAGGAGAGATGCGGCTCAGTGTTGGAGGGGTGAGGAGAGATGCGGCTCAGTGTTGGAGGGGTGAGGAGAGATGCGGCTCTGTGGTGGAGGGGTGAGGAGAGATGCGGCTCAGTGTTGGAGGGGTGAGGAGAGATGCGGCTCAGTGTTGGAGGGGTGAGGAGAGATGCGGCTCAGTGTTGGAGGGGTGAGGAGAGATGCGGTTCAGTGGTGGAGGGGTGAGGAGAGATGCGGCTAAGTGGTGGAGGGGTGAGGAGAGATGCGGCTCAGTGGTGGAGCGGTGAGGAGAGATGGGTGTCTGTGGTGGAGGGGTGAGGAGAGATGCGGCTCAGTGGTGGAGGGGTGATGAGAGATGCGGCTCAGTGGTGGAGGGGTGAGGAGAGATGGGTGTCTGTGGTGGAGGGGTGAGGAGAGAAGCGGCTCAGTGGTGTAGGGGTGAGGAGAAAAGCACACAGTATATACATACATGAGACATTGTATAGACAGACAGTATGCAGAGATTACACACATTATACACACAGTATAGACACAGTATACAGACATTACAGAGAGTATAGAGACAGGAGACGGAGTGTAGAGACAGGAGACAGAGTGTAGAGACAGGAGACAGAGTGTAGAGACAGGAGACAGAGTGTAGAGACAGGAGACAGAGTGTAGAGACAGGAGACAGAGTGTAGAGACAGGAGACAGAGTGTAGAGACAGGAGACAGAGTGTAGAGACAGGAGACAGAGTGTAGAGACAGGAGACAGAGTGTAGAGACAGGAGACAGAGTGTAGAGACAGGAGACAGAGTGTAGAGACAGGAGACAGAGTGTAGAGACAGGAGACAGAGTGTAGAGACAGGAGACAGAGCATACAGAGACAGGAGACAGAGCATACAGAGACATGACACTGACAGAGCATACAGAGACATGACACTGACAGAGCATACAGAGACATGACAGGGACAGAGCATACAGAGACATGACAGGGACAGAGCATAGAGAGACATGACAGGGACAGAGCATACAGAGACATCACAGGGACAGAGCATACAGAGACATGACAGGGACAGAGCATACAGAGACATGACCGGGACTGAGCATACAGAGACATGACAGGGACAGAGCATACAGAGACATGACAGGGACAGAGCATACAGAGACATGACAGGGACAGAGCATACAGAGACATGACAGGGACAGAGTATACAGAGACATGACAGGGACAGAGTAGGGGTATACAGGGGTATACAGGGGTGTGTGCGGGGTATACAGGGGTATAGAGGGGTGTGTGCGGCAGAGTATAGAGGAATGCAGGGGTTAAAAAAAAAAAAAAATCTTGCTCACCTCTCCCCGAGCCCCCGCCGTCTTCCTGCAAGCTGCCAGTGGCTCCCGGTGGCTCCCGCAGGCTCCCGGTCTCTGCAGAGGTCTTCTACTGCAGTACAGGACCTGTGGTGATGTCACAGTCACGTGACACCAGGTTACCATGGAGTAACCTGGTGTTACGTGACTGTGACATCACCGCAGGTCCTGTAGTGCAGAAGAAGACCTCTGCAGAGACCGGGAGCCTGCGGGAGCCACCGGGAGCCACCGGCAGCTTGCAGGAAGACGGCGGGGGCTCGGGGAGAGGTGAGCATGTTTTTTTGTTTTGTTTTTTTAACTGTAGTGCGTCATCGCTCGCAGTCGCACAAAGGAGTCTGGGATTCGGCTACAGTGCCCGAATTCCAAACTCCCAATTATATAAGTAGAATAGAAGATAGATAGAAGATAGATAGAAGATAGATAGAAGATAGATAGATAGATGTCAGGCAAGGCTAAAATAATGGGGGGCAGGGTGACAATCATTGTTACACTCACTCAATCTTACCTGTTGCATTACAGGTTTCAGCGTTAAAAGGCAGCACCTTGACATACTTGTCATTAGACCCTGTGGCCAGTAGCTGCCCGCAAGGGCTCCAGGCCACACAGTAAATGGAGCCCTTGTGGTGTTTGTTCCTCTTAAATCGAACCGGTGGCTGCGTGGGACTGATTGGGACACTGAAATACAAGTAATATGACAATGAATCTCCAGATCCTGCTGATAGCTGCTGTAAGTCATCATAGATAGTACTACTATGAATGGAGGGAACTCTTACTTGGTGGGATCCAAGGCATCAGGGTAACCACAAACTCGAAGAGTTTTAGAATTTGATCCAACAGCATAAAGTGATCCACTGGGGTGAAACGCTACTGCACGGACCGCCTGTGTATCCTCCATTGTTGTAAGGCAGACAAATTGCTGTTTTGATTTTTCATCTGCCTGTTAAAGCAAAAAACATATAAAAAAAATAACTGAAAAAATGAATGGTAAAAATCCATGTGCAAACCTTGAAGGGAGTCTCCGTCTTCCCTCACTTCCAAATCGGAGGGTAAGAGATGTAGATAACGTTGCCAGCCTGGACTCCAATAAAAAGCAAATGTACAAATATCTCCTCAACCTTATGCTGGACCTCTGGGCCTGACAGAAATAGCCGAGTCCTGTACTCAGCAGTTCTATAGGCACTGAATGGAGCAGAAGCTGAGGGTATATATAGCACTGCTCTGCTCAGGGCAGTGCAGAAAAGCCCCATCCCCAAGGTCCCACAGCCCCGCTATCGGGATCATTGAGGACCCCAGTGTTCAGACCACTAGCAATCAGCAAGTTATGCCCTCAGCCTATGGATGGGGCATAGCCTGCTTTTTTTTCTATCATAGGTCACAGTGCATTTTCAGCATAGAGAAAATACGAATTAGGCTCAGGAGCTGAGCTTGCTCCATACCAAAAAAAAACTCACCAAAAAAAGCCAAGGTGCAATACCCATTGCACTTAGTAGAAGGCTGCAGGCCCCACTGAAAGGAAACACAAGTGTCTAATAACGGTGCACAATCTCCTGCAACCAACCAAACTATGGGGGCGTGATCAATAGGCTGTGTGCAGACACTTTGCATTGTACATATCTGTGTGACTGGCACCCTATGGTGACCTTGTGCTTGTAAATTCCACCAATCACCTTCCCCATGGTTTGGCTGGTTGCAGGTGATTCCGCCGCCCCCATAGCTTGGCTGGTACAGGTGGGATCACCGCCCCCATAGCTTGGCTGGATGCAGGTGATGTTACTGCCCCATAGCTTGGCTGGTACAGGTGGGATCACCGCCCCCATAGCTTGGTTGGTTGCAGGAGATTGTGCACCGGTACTAGACACTTGTGTTTCCTCTCAGTGGGGCCTAGAGCGTCCTGCTAAGTGCAATGGGTATTGGATCTTGGCTTTTTTTGGTGAGATTTTACAGAATTTTTTGCCACTTGTGTTTTTTCCTGCTCCATACCAACCCAGCATCTGCAGCGAGCTGAGCTTACTCCGATCACTGCAGATTAATTAGTTTAATGTTTCTATTAATTTCAGACTTCAACATGCAATTAATGTCATTTCTGGGCCACAAACTGGCTCCCATCAGCCCCCAAATGACACGATAGTAAGGAACTGATGAGTTCAGACAGCCGAGGACCTGATGAAATCCTCTGTGAGTGCGATGTTCATTCTCCTGAGGAGCTCAGCCATAACATGAGTGTAAAAGCTGAGCCATGAGTTCTCTTCTCACCACTCAAATAATAATAAAACTGGACACATTTGGTCACGATGTAGTCATACTGAGCTGGACTATCAATTAGTTGCTCATTTTCTTTTTTTTTTTTGCTGCACAATGAACAACCTAAAAACAGAATTCCAAAAAACAAAAGAATTGCCCTTTTACTACAAATTCACAGCACTTAGTATTTTATTTCTCCTGTCTTAAATACATTGTATGGTAATATGAATAGTGTTATTCAGAACTAAACTTTTTCCTTCACCCCCCCTCCCCTCTAAAAGAAGATCTCTAAGGGCCCTTTCACATCAGCGTTTTTTTGAAATCACGGCAGATGCGGTGAAAAAACCGCATCTGCCGCGATTACCGCATACCGGCTGCACTTGCGGCGCGGTTGCGGTTTTTGCCATGCAAAGTATAGGCGGACTTGCGGCAGGTAATTATAACACAGATGAGTCCTGCACACAGAGAACAGGTCTGTAGGAACCTGTTCACACCGCCAGCATAATTGGAAACAAAAAGCTATTGCGACAAAAAACAACAGTACACTGCAGTAAAAATATTAAAATGCAAGTGCAGTATAAAAATGGTATAACGCCAATAGCAAAAGACAGTATAGCCAATAGCAAAAGACAGTATAAAGTATTTAGGGATACAAATAGCTAGAACTAGTGGACTGACGTATAGACTTAACTTTTCGCCAATTATAGCTAAGATTGAACAGGAACTGGCGAGATGGGAGGGGCTGCCACTCTCTCTGATGGGACGCTGTCACTTACTCAAAATGGTTAGTTTTGCAAGACTGCTTTATCCTCTTCAGACTGTCCCAATGTTGTTAAAACATGTCGATGTAACAAGGCTTAATAAGGCGTTTACCAGGTTTTTGTGGGGGGGCAAGAAACCCAGATTGGCCTTTAGAACCCTGACTCAACCCAAACAAGAAGGGGGCTTACAACTTCCAGACATAAGGGGGTACAATTTAGCATGCATTTTACGAAATGTACTGGATTGGATTAAATGCACAAACAAATTTTCAGATATACAACTGGAGGCGGGGTGGGCCAGGCCCTGGGACTTATCTGCCTTATTACACTCCCCATTACCTTGTCTTCCTGACAATTTGAAAAATACAGTAATTTACAGGGATACTATTATAACGTGGAAAGAGGTTAGGAAGAAGCTTAAATTATCGTGGAAGATCTCTAGACGACTTAACCCATGGAGATGCCCGGCCTTCCTGCTGGGACGGGAAAACTCCCTGTTTAAGATTTGGAGGGACAAAGGTGTCCATATATTAGAGGACCTCATGAATTTCGAGGAAAAAAGATGGTTGACTGAGAGGGAGGTATTATCTACTTACGATCTGCCCCAGTTCCATGGCATACAGTTTCGCCAGTTGAGACACCACCTCCTTTCCCAACTGCGGGACCTTTCTGGTGAAATTGATAATAAATTGTGGTCTGAGATACTGGACATACCGGTGTGCGATGTGTCGATTACCTCTTTATACGCCAAGTTACAGCAAGTCCTAAGACTGCAGAGAGGAGGGAGGTTCTTTGGTAGCTGGCGTAGGCATATAAATGACCCAGAACTGCCTCAGAAAATTCTGGAGGGGTGGGGACTTGTCAGACGCTATATAATAAATGAGAGATGGAGAGATTCTCAATTCAGAATCATGCACGGCACTATTAGAGGCTTTAATATACCTCCTTCTCAGGCTAACCAGGGAAGATGGGTTCATTGCCCAAAATGTAAGACACCCATGACGGACCTGGAGCATGGCCTGTGGTCCTGTCCTGACTCGCAGAGGTTCTGGAAAGGGGTTGAAAAGTGGACCAAGAAAATATGTGGCGATATGGAGAGCTTAGACCCGATGCGATGGATTTTCCATTATCAAGCTAATTCTAACACTGGCAGACACCCACATATTTTGTGGCACTATATTGCATTGATAGCCAAGAGGCTTCTCCTCCAACATTGGCTCAATGACAGACCCCAGACTTGTCTCAGGTTAGAAATTTGATGCGTCACACATTGACACTGGAGTCTCTAGACACATTGCGCAACCCAAGTAAATTAACAAAAAAATTATTTTCCAAGTGGACAACATTCATTGTACAGGAATTCACAGACGGTGAAATAGATAACTTTATGAGGCCTTTCCGTTCCACGGAATGGTATGCCTTGGAGGTTCTGAGTGGTACATTGGGTAGATTGAGAGGCGATGTTTAGGTGACTCCAGGGAGACGAGATGTCGAATAGATATCTTTTAATACAAGCTTATTGAAGATATAATGCAGTGTCTTGCAGTTTTGTTAATTAAAAATGTTATATCCTGTAGGGGATATCCAGGGGAAGAGGGAGGGAGGGCTAATACAAACCATTGTTCATGTCTGTAAATAGATGTTTATATATATACCAAACTGATATATTCAATTTCTACGCAATTTATGTTGGATATGTGTACTGAGATTTTTCAAATGTTGTGGAATATGTTTATACGCAAAATTTTAATAAAAAGATGGTTCAAAAAAAAAAAAAAAATGGTATAACAAATACAGGGTACTTAGTTAATCCGTTTTTTTGCGCAGAAAAAGTTATTTTAAGCCACGTCACTATCTTCAAAGTGTACCCATCTCAGACGCGGTCCTAACTGTTGTATTAAAAACCTGACTGGTGTGAATACTTACCAGTAAACAGGAGCCAGTATGACCGGTGTCTGAAGTGGAATGAAGGCGACGGGGCTCTATGTGTGCAGGGCCCAGAGAGGGGCGGGAACTCCATCTCTTGCATGGCAAGAGGCAATTAATTATAACACAGATGAGTCCTGCACACAGAGAACAGGTCTGTAGGAACCTGTTCACACCGCCAGCATAATTGGAAACAAAAAGCTATTGCGACAAAAAACAACAGTACACTGCAGTAAAAATATTAAAATGCAAGTGCAGTATAAAAATGGTATAACAAATACAGGGTACTTAGTTAATCCGTTTTTTTGCGCAGAATAAGTTATTTTAAGCCACGTCACTATCTTCAAGGTGTCTAATACAACAGTTAGGACCGCGTCTGAGATGGGTACACTTTGAAGATAGTGACGTGGCTTAAAATAACTTTTTCTGCGCAAAAAAATCTTTTACCTTAAGTGGGCAAGTCATCACCAGATCCTCCAAATATCATTTCTAAGGTGCCATCAACAACATTTAGACAAGCCTGTGAAATACTGGGAGAATATAATGTGGCCAGTTAAGACCAAAATTTAACTCTTTGGATGCCATAATACAATACCATGTTTGGAGGCCAAAAGGCACTGAATATCACACCAAAAGATCATACCAACAGTGAAGTTTGAAGGTGAGAACATCATGGTGTGGGTTTATTCTTCAGCAAACAGCACTTCTAAACATTGTAAAATTGAAGGAAAGATGAATGGATAAATACTCTGAAACATTTTTTTATAGTAATCTACTATCGAATGATGAATGATGAAGATGAAATGAGGGTGGACATTTCATCAGGTCAATGATCCCAAACACACAGCCAAGGAAATTCTCAATTGGTTTTAGAGAAAGAAAATAAAGCTGCTAGAATGGCTGAGCCGATCACCTGATCTGAATACTATAGGAAATTTATGGCAGCTCAGAGTTCATAGAAGAAGCCCATGGAGTCTTCAGGATTTGAAGAGTGATTGTGTGGAAGAATGGGCCAAAATTACACATGAGCAATGCATGAGACCTGCTTCTGCATACAGGAGGCGTCTGGCAGTGTCATCACCAACAAAGGCTTTTGTACAAAGTATTAAATACATTTCAGTAAGCGTGTTTAAAACTTTCTCTCTCAATATCACACATCACCTAATTTATAGACATCCTATGGTTTGATTTCTTTGCCTGTGAATTGGGTGGGTTGTACCTGACATCTGGAGAGAAATTCATGTCAATAGCACCTTTAGAAATATACTTTGTAAAGACATACTGATAGGATGTTTAGATTGTGAGCTCCAAGGGAGACAGCATTACTCATGTATGTAAAGTGCTATGGAATTAATAGCGCTATATAAATGAATAAATATTATACTTAGAAATTGGTGACACATTCAATACTCATTTAATTCACTATATGTAAGGGAGGCCCCAAAATGGTTAAAGATGTAGAACACCACTTGTAAACAATTTACAAAACGTCACAATTACAAATCTCAAAAAACATTTGAGCAATATTGCATCTTACATGAGACTTTTTTATTTTAAATGAGTCAAGATGTATTCACCACAAACAAACGGGACCCTGGTGCCTGGTAACTCTTTCAATAATAAACGTACCTTGCAATGTAGAATAGCGTATACGCCTGAGGATTTATTTGTTATAACCTCTCACCTCTGAACTTTTTCTTGCTCCAGCATTTACAGGTTCGTCAATGTTTTGTCCAACTTTTCCCCTGCAAAGAAGAATTACATTAAAGGTTACAGGCATATTGTACTGGTACATAGAGATACAACTCTACAACTCTACGTGCCTGTACATTAGAAGTAAAATAAAAGTCAAGATTGTTTCCTCCCATAAAATTTATGAAAAAAACTTACATTAGCTACATTTTTTTTTAAACTAAAAAAAATAGAATAAAAAATAAAACACCCCACAAATCCATAAATGGTACAGAATTATTTGATATCCCTGTACAGCCCATACAATACATTGAATAGATGATTTCTGCTGATCAGTAAATGGCGAAAAAAAAGTGTTAAACTCATAAAGTTAACACAAATGTGGTTTGCAAAATGGCAAACTATGGCTCGTCTAGCAAACAAGCAGGATCTCATAGTGAGTCCTATGTAAAAGGAGGAAAGCGATTTCTGTTACATTTATGAACAAAACATATAATCTGAACAGGTGCAGCAAAAGTGTCATTGTGTAAATGTTAATTGTATTGTATATAGGTTGTATGTACTGTACAGTGGGTACGGAAAGTATTCAGACCCCTTTACATTTTTCACTCTGTTTCATTGCAGCCATTTGGTAAATTCAAAAAAGTTCATTTTTTCCCCATTAATGTACACTCTGCACCCATGTTGACTGAAAAAAACAGAAATGTAAATATTTGTGGAAATTGATTACAAAAGAAAAACTGAAATATCACATGTTCAAAAATAATATGGGTAACCCGATAAGTGCTGTGCTCAAGTAGGGGATCCAACCTGTATAACATTATGCAACAAAATGTGGCACACAGTTAGGCTTGTGAAATTTATTCAAAACAGGCAAAAAAACATTTATTTTTTTTTGACAGATTCGTTATATAACGTTTCAGCCTTTTCATCAGGCCTTCATAAGATACTATAAGATAAACAGAAAACATCCTGGATTTATCTTAGGCTGTGTTCACACATTGCGCATTTTGCCGCGCTTTTTTACGCGCGCTTTTTCAAAATAAGCAATGTGTTTTGTCTTCCAGCAAAGTGAATGTGAAATTCACTTTGCAGTGCAGACATTGCGCAAAAATACGCAGTGCGTTTTCAGGGAGAAAGCGCAGCTGCATAAAGAATTGAGATGTCAATTCTTTATGCAGCTGCTCCTGCGTTTTCTCCCTGTGACGTCACAGAGAGGAGGAAGAATCCAGCTTCCTCCTCCCCTCTGTGACAGCCCCATTAGATTTCACAGTGTATTAATATACAGTGCGATATCTAAATTAAAGAGAGGCAAGTGTATGAAAAATAAAAAAGAATGAATACTTCACCTCTCCGACGCCTTTTCCCGGTGTCCGGTCTCCGGTGCCAAGCGATGTGTAGTGCTGCCAGGACCTGCGGTGACGTCAGAGGAGCATTCCCGGCGCTGATTGGCTGCTCACGGTCACGTGATATGTATCACATGACCGCGAGCGCCCAATCAGCGCCGGGAACACCCCTCTGACGTCACCGCAGGTCCTGGCAGAAGACAGATCTCCTGCCACCGGACACCGAGAAAAGGCGTCGGACAGGTGAAGTATTCATTCTTTTTTATTTTTCATACACTTGCCTCTCTTTAATTTAGATTTCGCACTGTATATTAATACACTGCGAAATCTAATGGGGCTGTCACAGAGGGGAGGAGGAAGCAGGATTCTTCCTCCCCTCTATGACATCACTGCGCTTTCTGGGGTAAAGAAAGCGCAGTGTGTGAAAGCCCCTGCATATTTTGTTGCACTTTTTTGCGCGGCTGAAAAACACGCAAAACAGCGCGCGCGCAAAAAAGCGCAACAAAATACGCTGTGTGTGAACGCAGCCTTATGGATGTTATGAATTTATCTTATGTTCTGTTTTCTGTTTATCTTATAGTATCTTATGAAGGCCTGAGGAAAATGCCGAAACGTTATATAACGATTCTGTCAAAAAAAAAGTTTTTGTCCTGTTTTGAATAAATTTCACAAGCATAACTTTGTGCCAAGTTTTTTTGCATAATGAAATATCACATGGTCATAAGTATTCAGACCCTTTGGTCAGATACTCATATTTAGGTCCCATGTCCTTGTGATCCTACTTGTGATGGTTCTACTCTCCTTCATTGGAGTCCAGCTGTTTGATTAAACTGATAAGACTTGTTTTTGAAAGGCACACACCAGTCTATATAAAGACATCATAGCTCACAGTGCATGTCAGACCAAATGAGAATCATGAGGTCAAAGGAACTGCCCAAGGAGTTCAGAGACAGAATTGTGGCAAGGTAAAGATCAGGCCAAGGTTACAAAAGTACTCAAGGTCCCTAAGAAAACAGTGGCCTCCATAATCCTTAAATGGAAGAAGTTTGGGATCACCAGAGGTCGTCCTTGACCTGGCCGTCCAGCCAAACAGAGCCATGGGAGAAGAGCCTTGGTGAGAGAGGTAAAGAATAACCCAAAGATCACTGTGGCTGAGCTCCAGAGATGAAGTAGGGAGATGGGAGAAATTTCCACAAAGTCAACTATCACTGCAGCCCTCCACCAGTCAGGCCTTTATGGCAGAGTGGCCCTACAGAAGACTCTTCAGTGCAAGACATATGAAAGCCCACATAGAGTTTACTAAAAAACACATGAAGGACTCCCAGACTATCAGAAATAAGATTCTCTGGTCTGCTAAGACGAAGATAGAACTTTTGGAGATAATTCTAAGCGGTGTATGTGGAGAAAACCAGGCTTTGCTCATCACCTGCCCAATACAATCCCAAAAGTGAAACATGGTGGTGGCAGCATCATGCTATGGGAGTATTGTCAGCTGCAGGGAGAGGACGACTGTTTGCAATTGAAGTAAACATGAATGCAGGCAAGTACAGAGATATCTAGATGAAAACCTCTTCCAGAGTGCTCTGGACCTCAGACTTGGCTGAAGGTACATCTTCCAACAAGACAATGGCCCTATGGACACACTAAAATAACAAAGGAGTCGCTTCAGAACAACTCTGTGACCATTTTTGACTACCCCAACCAGAGCCCTGACCTAAACCCGATTGAGCATCTCTGGAGAGACTGAGCGCTCTCTGCTTGCCATAGTTTAATCACTTAAATGCGGTTATTAATTTTTTAAAGCAAATTTAAATGTCAGTGCAGATGTGTGTGGTCTCCGGCTCCTGGCGACACCATGGATTACGGCGGCTGTAGTCCTGCTGAAGGTCCCACATCTTAGACCTACTATGAAGCCCAACGACTGGGAGAATTTCAAAGATGAACATATTTTTCACCACACACTGCAATAATGTATTGAATGATTGCAGGTTAAAGATTAATCAACAAAACTCAGGTATTATACTAAGGTCCTCTCTATTAAATTCATCCAATAACAAAAACCCCAATTAATAAAAATTAACCTTTATTGCACATATATATATATATATAATATATATATATATAATATATATATATATAAATACCCTAGGACAATACATTAAAACTATATTCACAATTGCAACATCAAAAATGTCGATTATATAAGTGTCAACAAGATATAAGGAAAAGAGATGGGAGAGGTATATATCCACTACTTTATCCCTTTGGATCCCTCACTTGGAGGGAATGTATATGAAAAAATTAGAAGACCCCAATCCAATGATTTCATATTCTGTAGGTGTACTTTTCATATAAAGCGGGAAGGGTGAGCAGACATACTTCCACATTGTACTTTTCATATAGTCAGGTTGTTTCACTATATTACTTGGGTTGTCATTTATGAAAGAAAAATAATGTGTTGGAAATATTGAGGGCAGGTTTTCTGTTTATGGATTAGGGGGCCCCTTTTCCCTTCTAATCCCTTAAAGGGAACCTGTCACTTAGTTTATGCCCCCCAGCTATCACCATCTGCACCTGTAGCTTTATAATACTATTCTAATCATCCCTGTCTGAGCTCAGAGTGTAATGTTATCGATGAAAAAAAGCATTTACACACTTACATTTCAGTCTATACCGTGGAAGAGGGAGACTGCCTGGCAGAATAATAGTTAACTCACTATTAACTTGCATGGCTAAAGGACCTGTGTGATGTAACGATCATGTGACCATAGTGGGCAGGTCTAAGCGAGCAAACTTATTTTCTATGGGGACTTAGCTCCGCCTATTGATTTGTAGTCACATGGTTATGACATCACATCAGGTCTCCCAACATGTTCTAAAATAAGGCTGAAATGTTAACTATTAACCTGCCAAACAGTTTCCATCCGCCAAGCTGCAGACTGACTGCCTCATTACATAAGGAAATGGAAGTGTAGAAATAATTTTCCTTTCACATTACACTGAGCTCAGACAGGGATGATTAGACTGGTATTATGAAGCTGCAGCTAAAGACAGTGATAACTGGGGGGGGGGCATAAACCACCTGACAGGTTCCCTTTAATCTACCCATTAGGGATATCTAGGGTGCAGTGGCGTAAATCGTCTGGTGGTCCCCGGTGCAAAATTTAGACCTGGCCCCACCTCCCCTTGTGCACACGTTGCTCAGATATATGGGCCCCATGTAAGGTTCTAAATCCTTTAAAGACTCCTAAATTGACCCCCTCTCCCCATTCATTATGTATTAATGTCCCTCATCCTGCTATATAGGTCCTACTCCTGGAATATGTCCCTTATCATGGAATGTATGTCCCCCATCATGGTTTATATGGTCTTCCTCCTCCCGCCACAATATTCCTCCATATATTACAAACCCCCCCCCATAGTCCTCTATGTATTAGAATGCATCCCATAGTCCCCCATTCATAAGGTAGTCCCAATAGTCATCCAGTTATTATAATGCACCCCCATTATCATACATATAGTATAATGCAGTCTCATAGTCCTCCATATAGTATAATGCATCCTCACAACTCTCCATATAGTATAATACAGTCTCATAGTCCTCCTTATAGTATAATGCAGCGTCACAGCCCTCCATACAGTATAATGCATCCTCACAATTCTCCATATAGTTTAATGCAGCATCTCAGTCCTCCATATAGTATAATGCATCCTCACAACTCTCCATATAGTATAATACAGCCTCACCGCCCTCCATATAGTATAAAGCATCCTCACAACTTTTTACAATGAATATTTTTAGAAGATCCCAGTAGATACCACACCAAATTGTACCACCTCAGATTATGCCATGGAACCAAACAGGAATCACAATCCACATTCAATGATATGTTCCATACACATGGATGATAATCATAGTGGGATTTTTCTTTTCACATCCATTCACCACTCACCAATTGTTTCTTGCCTGAAGTCCAGACCACTGCCCTCTGATGGTGTCCTGGTATGTGGTGCACCCCCTCTATTTTTAAACACATATAAAAGCATAAACAATACACCATTTTTACAATGAATATTTTAGGAGATCCCAGTGGATACCACACCAGATAGTACCACCTCAGATTATGCCACATACCAGGACAGGCGTGTGCTGCCGCGCAATGACATGGATGTGTGTCCTCGGGCGCTGGGATCGGCGGGTGCAGGGGCGGCTGGCGTCACAGGCCCCGTCGCAGCTGCAACCGCGAATGTTACGCCCCTGCTAAGGTGAGACAAGGGAAAGCTGCTGAGGAGCGGAGACACCCATTTACAGTAGGGTATGAAAAACTCTGCTAGTAGAGTAGGACCCCAGAGGATAGAGTGGTGGATAAATACCTCTTTCTTCTCTTTTCCTTATATATCTTGTTGACACTAATCTCAACATTTTTGATGTTGTAGTTGTGAATACAATGTATTGTCTTAGGGCATTTTTATATCTGTGCAATAAAGGTTAATCTTTATGAATTGGGGTTTTTGTTATTGAATGAATTTAACAAGTTGAAGAATACTACAAAAATAAAAAAAAAAAACAACATAAAAAAATTGGTAAAAGTTCAATATATCAAAATAAAAAAAAAAAATTGTCTTTGCACAGCCCATCAAAGCAAAACATTAGAATAAAAATAAAGCACAATATACCCATTTGGTTTTGCGGTAATTGTACTGATCTGAAGAATTGTGTTGCCAGGTTATTTTTAGAGAACAATGAACATTGTAAAAACAAACACCCACGTACCTCCTCCTCCTCCTCCAACAAAATGAGAATGTAATTGCACTTTTATTTTTTCGGACGCTTTCAGTTCCCTTACAATGTACTGGAAAAGGGAAAACTATTCTATGGTAAACTGAATGGTGCCATTCACAACTAAACATTGAGCCGTAAAACATGAGCTCTCATAAGACTGCCGGCAGGAGAATAGAAAATGTATGTATGACTCCTGGAAACAGGAAAAAAAGAAACAGAAGTGGGAAAATTGGTTTTCATTACGATAATATTTTATTGATTTATTGTAATTATTTCTTAATTACACTGTGGGGTAAGGTGAAGTGTAAACTGGAGGGGGGCGATTAATACATATTCTCCGTGAGAATGACAGATGATTGCTGCAATGCTGTACTTGGCTTCTGTAGGGCCGGCTTGTTATCAGCAGTGGGGGCTCATATGACCACAGAAGATAGGATTTATGTAGAGGATAGATCATTAAACCCTAATGAATAATATCAGCCCCTACATGTACAGATGTAACATCGGCTTCTTTTCTCTGATATTAGTTTTGTTGAGGTTAATTTAAAAGGTTTATCTGGTCTAAATGTAATGTTATCTAGAGGTTTGGATTGGCCAAAAAATTACAAACTCAATGATGTTGTCTGTGCCTGGCTCCATCTGGCACCTATGTGATGCCATCACCATTCACCACTGTGGCTGTCATGGACATGAGCAGCGCGTCATCAGAAATACATCATATGATCAATGGAGATGGAGAGGCCACTTCAATTTTACCATCAGGCAGCAAAGGAGCAAAAATCATCCTCTGTCACATTACTGCAGAGGCAATTTTCCTTCTCAGAAGTCTGCAAGATTAATTCCTTCTTCTTCCTCTCCACATATAAGGCTGAAAGCATCCCGAATGCCTAGATACTGGCGGCTGTATTCTCCAGCACTAACGAACAGCAAGAATTGCATGTACAAACATTGACATATATAACTAACCCTGTGGTTCCAAACACCGGTGACTCCTCGGGGAACGGTATATGAGTAGCAGCTCCTTGTTTCCTGGGGGTGCTTGTATTCATGTTCTGTCCGTCAGGCTGCTGATTTCTTGGTAGAGCAGAGGTTATAGGTGACGGCCCATTAATGGCAGGCGAGCTGGTGTCTCGGGGCCCATTGTGCGGATGACTCTTCGTCTGGCTCTCTTCACTAAGAGGCTCCATCCCAACATTCAGCTCACCCAATTTTTTGATAGACCTATTGCGGAATAGAATTTGGTTATGTCCTTTTATCATATAAAACAATGCAGCTATGAGACTGCTATGAACTAGGTTTTCTGTAAAAAAAAGAAAATAAACACGTATTTCTAATCTTTAACCAAGATGTAAATGATCCTATGACAAGAAAGGAAAGAAAAAAACCATCAAAATTCCGGTTATTGGTCACAGTTTATCCCTAAAAACTACAATAATAAGCGATCAAACTGGAATGTGTACCCCAAATGGTATCAATAAAAATGTCAACACTCAAAGCTCTATGGGCAGAAAAATGTCAACGTTGTGGGTCTCACAAAACGGAGACAATTGATTTTTCTTTTTAAAACAATTTTTAACAAAGCTTTAAAAATATAAAAAAGAAAATACAAGTTTAGTATCACTATAATCTTACTGACTTGGGGCATTATACCGCCATGTTTATTATCACAAAGTCATCAAATCTAAACCCATAATCCAATGGTGACACAGAATTTTTTTTGTTGTTTTTAACGGCAATTAGAATTTATTTTCTCGTTTTTTTAGTAGATCACATGGTAAAAGGAATGGTGTCATGCACAAACTACTATTTGTCCTGTCTAAACACAAGTCCTAATATGGCTATGTCGAAGAAAAATGAAAAAAAAAAAAAAGTTGAGGAGAAAGATAACCAAAACAGAAAAATGTATAATTTCTGGGTCAACAAAGGGTTAATATCTCCAAAACATCTTTATTAGTTATTTCTACCTATTAAGAAACTGTTCAGTGAGATTTTGGGGATGATCAGATTCCTCGGTTTGGTTGACTCCCCCCTCAAACAGCATCTGCTGGTAGAGCTGCCTCTGCTGCTCCTTCTGCTCCAGATGCTGCTGGTAACGCAACTTCTGCCGGTAATATTCTTCAAACTGCTCCGTAGAGTCCCGCAGCTGAAAAACATCACAACCAACAGAAATCCTGAGCTAAGGTCAACCCATGAAAAATAACAATGATGACGGATCTGAAGTAAATGACAGAAAAAGAATATAGGAGAAAAACATTATGAATAAAGTGATTAAAAGGAGTCATCTAGAAAACCCATCTTCTGATATTGTTCTAAGAATTTGTTCCATACAGGAGGAGGATCCATTACGAAAGACCGTGTTCCCCAACTGCAGTATTCAAGATCCACCAACAGTGCAAGTTCTCAAGATTTCCTTAGTATTGTACAGGGGTTTGAATTATCACATATGCACGTAATTAAATTATTCCCTGGTGCAATACTAAGGAAATCCTGAAAACTTGCACTGTTGGTGGTTCTTGACACCTGGAGTTGAGGAACACTGACGTTGGAGCTGATCTAGTAAGTGGCTATAATACGGTATCTCTCTTTAGAGCATCGTTCCACTTCAACGACAATCCGCTACTTTCTACAATGACTTTGTATTGCTGTACATTTCCATAATGGCCAAGAACATGACAGCTGACCACTGGGTAAGGATGCAAGGATAGGAGACCTTTCGAACATAGTAGCGGACAACCCTTTTAATACAGAAAATGGAGATAGATTTTACTGTGAGTACCCAAGATCTTCTTTTCCCATTGTCTTCACTTAAATGGCAGGGTACATTTGTACAATTATTGACCAAGAAAAATGGTGCAATATGGTACAGCAGAAATGAAATCAGAATGGAAAAGAAGATTTGGGATATTCACTGTAAAATCTCTGTCTCAAAACCTCATTGGAGGACACAGGAAACCATGAGTACATGCTGCTGCCACCAGGAGGCTGACAGGCAAAAAAAAAAACCTCCTCAGCAGGATACATCCACCAACTGGTAACTAGCTAATCTGATCACGAGAAAGCAGAAGGAAAAAGCAACAAACATAAGTACAGATTGGCCAAATAAAAAGCAAAGGGAGGGTGTTGTGTCCCTTAATAAAGGTTCTGAGAAAGTGAGTAACCGTGAGTACCCAAAATCTTCTGTATTCTATTGCTTCATTGGAAAACCTAGGAAACAACTGGATGTCCCAAAGCAGCCCCAAGAGTGGGAACAAATAAGGACAAAAAATGTAAGCACAGAGCCAGGATCTCGAGGCGGTGCCCAGGCCACTGCCACTTGAAAAACCTTTCTATTCAGGCTCTCATCAGCCGTAGGTTTTTACCCTGTAGAACATGCAAAAGGAATACACAGATGACCAAGTAGCAGACTTGCAGAGCTGTAATACTGAAGCCTGATGACAAATGGCCCAAGGGGAGAATACAAAATGGAGAACAACAGGATAGGTTTGCTTGTTCTGAGACTCGACTAATAGCAGAAATAGAAATGAGAAAAGCACCCTTTCAGTGGTGCAAGAGGAGTTAGATATTCTGAATAAGCTCAAAAGGGGAACCCTGGAGAGCGTTAGACACCAAGATGAGATCCCAAGGATCCACTCAAGTTCAATAGGGAGGCAAGAGAGGGCACACCGTGCAGAAAAGTCTTTATCTGGGAACGAGAGGCCATATTTCTTCAAAAAGGATAGCAAAATGCCAACACCTGACTCTTGAAGATATATAGAGAAGTCAGACTCAAGACCTAACTGCAAGAAGGCTAGAGGGGAAGAACAGGAAAAAATTATAGAGGCAACAGGAATAGTTTCTCCCAGTGAAAGAAGGCCTTCCATGTGCCATGTTAGATACAACAGGAAGAGGACTTTCTGCCTTTGAAAGTGGTCTGAATGACTTTGTCAGAGAAGCCTGAAGCTCTTAGCACTGTGGCTTCAAAAGCCATTCCCTTGAACTTAGGGTGCTTTCACATCTGCGTTTTTCGTAATTCGCGGCAGATGCGGTGAAAAAACCGCATCTGCCGCATAACGGTTCCACTTGCGGCACGGTTGCGGTTTTTTCCATAGGAAGTATAGGGGGACTTGCGGCAGATGCGGCAAGTGCGGTATTGCACTTGCGGCAGGTGCGGCAGAGAAAAAAAACGCAGTAAGCCGCGGTTTTTTTCTCTGCCGCACCTGCCGCAAGTGCAATACCGCACTTGCCGCATCTGCCGCAAGTCCCCTATACTTCCTATGGAAAAAACCGCAACCGTGCCGCAAGTGGAACCGTTATGCGGCAAACGCGGCAGATGCGGTTTTTTCACCGCATCTGCCGCGAATTACGAAAAACGCTGATGTGAAAGGGCCCTAAGAAACTTAATTCTGGTGGAGGAGGGAACCCTGAGAAGGCAAGTCGGGACAATCAGAGTTTCCATGAGGCTTCTGCAAGGAAATTGACTACCTCTGCATATCAAGGTCTTCTGGGCCAACCCCTATGAGGATGACTGGCACTGCTTCTGCCTTCATCTTCTTGATCAGCCAGGCTAAGTGAAGAAAAGTGGGGGGTGGACAGATACGGAAGGACAAATTGGAATCATGAGATCACTAGAGCCGAGTGCTAAAGGACCTGAATTCAAACTGAGCACTTTGTTGTGCAATGTGATGCCATCAGATTGAGGTTGGGCGTGCTCCTCCACAGGCAGATTTGGCTGAAGACCATCAGATGGTAGTGAGCATTCTCCCGCAGATAAACCTATGTGGCTTAGGAAATTAGAGGCCCAGTTGTACACTCTGGGACAGTGAATTGTTGAAATTGCTGCAACTCTTTGTTCGCCCATGACGGAATGAGATACCTCTGCAATGACCAACCTGCTTCGAGTTCCACCCTAGTGATTGATGTATGCCACAACTGGGCCATGTTGGATTGGATGGTCTGACAGAAGGCCCTGTCAATGGAGAAGAGACAGATGAATGTCTCAGTTTAAGGACATTGATGGGAAGAGACACTCCCTGAGTGTTCCAGTGACTTTGAACTGTGAGTTATTGTAATACTGCTCCCCATCTGACTAGACTGTCGTCTGTTGTCACAACCACAAGAGTATGGCTACCAGGCCAAAGATTGCTTGACTCGAGGCGGAAGACTGATTGGTTGATTCAGGAGAGGACTGTCTTGTTCCAATGTTACAAAAGGGCTAGCTGTAGAGGTCTGTTGTGAAACTGCGCAAAGGGGATCACTTTTATTGCAGCTTCCATCTTGAACACTCATGCAGAGATGGAGGGAACATGTGAAGGAACGACTCAGGGAAGTGTATCCCGTGATGGAGAGTTGATATCTTCTCTTTGAGAAAAAAAAGAGTCTTGCTTGTGCAGTAGCAAACAGCAATCCTAGAAATGCTAGAAGCCAGTCCGAGGTCAGAGAAGATTTTGATTTGTTGATAATCCATCCAAGACAAAATAGTTTATAGGGTGATCTGGACACTCTCTAGGCAAACCAATTAGGAGGGTGCTTTGATCAAAATGTCGTCCAAATATAGGATAACCAGGGTCCTTTTAGGTCATAGGATGACCACACACATGACCTTCTGGGGGCGATGGCAAAACCAAAGTGAAGGGTCAACAAACTGAAATTGAGAGTCTTGTTCTGAGAAGTGAAGGACTCTGGTGGCCCACAAAGATGGGAATATGAAGCTCGGATGTCCACTGAAAAGAGGAATTCTTTGGGTTCCATAGAAGCCATTACTAAAAGAAAGGGCTCCATCCGGAATTGGGCAGACAGACTCATTTGTTAAAACAAAACGGGAGATCAAAGATGGGGTAAACTGAGCCATTCTTCTTTGGTACCATAAAGAGGTTTGAAAAGAGGAATTCTTTGGGTTCCATAGAAGCTATCACAAAAAGAAGGGGCTCCATCCGGAAATGGCGTAGACAGACTCATTTGTTTAAAAAACTGGAGATCAAAGATGAGGTAAACTGAGCCATTCTTCTTTGGTATCATAAAGAGGTTTGAATAGAAATGCATGAAGCAATCCTGTGGAAGAATGGGAATGATCACAGACTGGAAGACTGTCATCACAAGCCCGAGAAGGGAAGTCTCTGGAATATGATCCCTATTGTCTCAATGCACAGTTTCGCTATGTTGTGCGAGCACACCAGAGAAGTGTGGCAAGGACTGTCCACCTGGTTGCCCCAGGCACTCTTCCTGTGTTAGTGGGTTAGGGTCCGGTTGCTTGGACCTGAGAGGATCCAAGGTGAGCACTGTGCTCTCTGTCTCTATTTGGGATAACATAATGACATTATCACTCTGTTTCCCATGTTGCAAGCTGAATTGGCAAGACAAAAGGAAAAAAAATAAAGGAAAACAACAAATTTAAGTTAGAAACAGGTCTGCGAACAAACCCAGGTCTACCTCCTACTGGCAGTAATCCAAAATTGATTATCTTGATGCCAGGTGGTAGGTGTGTCGCCTCCTACTGGCAACAGCATACATCAAGGGTTTCCAGTGTCCCCCAATGAAGCAACAGAGAATATTATATGCACCATGTTTCATCATATTCTGCGAAATGTTCAAGAGTTAAAAATTTAAACGGTTTTCCACTACTCAGAAAACCAATTCTCAATCTCACACTTTGCCAATTGAATCATAAATAAAGATATCCTTTTGTTTTTTTCCACCATCAATTTAAATGTCTGATTCTTTCTTTTTATGTCTATACGGAGTTGGGTCCTTATTAAGTACCTTCTATTGCCAGGAGTGCCATACCACTCTATAATTGGAGCCCCTTCTTAATCATTATGTCTCACCCCAGAAAATAACACCTATACTCCACTCCAGTGTCGACACTGGCTGTCATGGGGATTGTATGACATTATGTCATGTAATCCCTGTGACCAATCAGTGTTGGCTTCACTGTCCACTCCTTTGGACAAATGAAATATCCAGGGGAAATGAGAGCCATGACTTCTTTCTCACTTCCTTTAAGTAGACGCACCACGTACAGCAAATAATAACATAATAAAAAATTTGAGATTCTCTAAAAATCCATGTACAAAAGGGATAAAGCCTTAGATGAATACTGGATGCTTATAATCCACAAGCGATACTGCATTAGCACAAGCATAATTTAGTAGTGGAAAAATTAATGCACAACCTCTGGAGAACTTCCAGAAATCATCTGTGTGTGTACATAGTTCACATTGCAATCCACAAACGCTATTTAAAAAGGGAATATGTCAGCGGTGTCAACCCCCTAAGATCATCTATAGGGGCATGTAGATCTTAGGAAGATGAATAAAATGATACCATGAGATCTGAGGTCTTATTCCAGAGAAATCCACATTATTCTTCTATGTAATTGAGCTGTTATCTGTGGGCCGGACGCTGAGCTCCCTGAGAATCTGCCCTTGGAGAATATTGTAAATGAAAGGGGCACTACCAGAGGGAGACATGTAATGACTGACAGTCTGTTCTCCTGGTCACACTGGTAATGCTTCCATTAAGTTAAAATAAGCTCTAGAAGCAGATTCTCATGGAGATCTATGTCTGGACCATAGATCTTAACAGCTTGTTTACATATTAAGACAAATGTGGATCGGAGGTATGAAGTTAACATTTTATTCAGCTTTCAATGAACTACATGCTTATATAGATGGATTAGAAGGATTGATCTTACTAATTCCCTTTACAGCTCTCGCATGCAAAGAAGAAGTCAGTTATTCACACAATCCATAAATGCGCAGTCTTCTCTGGGGTCATGTACAATGGACTAAGGCAAGATGGAAAACTGATCTGGGTCAGGTGAATGAAAATGTGAAACTCTTCATGAGAACCACCGACGCAGTGTACTGGGCTCTCATAAGAAGAGGGACCATCCAGCTTGTCATCAGTGCACAGTTCCTGAATCTCGGATATGGGGCAGCATTAGTGCCTATAGCTTGGGCAGTGTTCACATCTTGTAAGGCAGTATCAATGCTAAGCATAATATAGAAGTTTTAGAACATGTTCTTCATCCAAACAATGATTTCAGGGAAGGCCTTGCATACTTTAGAAAGACAGTCCTAACCACATTCTGAATCCATCACAACTACATGGCTTCATAGAAGAGGTCAGGTGATCACCGGCCGCCTGCAGTCCAAACCTTTCACTGATGGAAATCTTTGGTGCATTATAAAATGGAAAATTCATCAAAGCATCAAAGACCCCTGGACTGTTGGTCAGCTGCAAACCTACATTACACAATATTCCTCTCCATAAACTCCAGCAATTGGTCTCTTCAGTTCACAGATTTTGTAAAGATAGGGTATGCTAGATACTGAAAAAAACCACAACGAGAAAAACAAGTGAGCAAATACCCTAAAATAAAAGTAAAAAGCTAAAGTGCAAAAAAGTAAAGAAGGTACTTGGTGACATTGTTATGATCATAAAAATGTGCAAGCTGTCCCACCATGACAAGGTGACCCCATCGGGACAGTCCCTGCCTAACATAAAGGTAAGACCTTGTCACCGACATGAAATGACAAGGAATGGATCAAGCAGGACCTGAGTCCCAACAGAGCACGAGCACGCCAGTGAGAATATGCACCACTGCACAGTTACACTTTGTTTCAGCCCAGTTTATATTTCATTATGCTAGATAATGGTAGTCATTGGCTGGGCCAAACATTTTGAGAAAAGTTGCTGTCAGCTATTTCTATATTAGTTACCGTATATACTCGTGTATAAGCCGACCCGTGTATAAGCCGACCCCCCTACTTTTGCCCCAAAAATCTGGAAAAACCTATTGACTCGTGTATAAGCCGAGGGTGGACCCCAGCACAGGTATACAGCCCCCAGCAGTGTGGTATACAGGCCCCCCCCAGTGGTATACAGGCCTTCCCAGTGGTAGTATACAGCAGCCCCAGTGGTAGTATATAGCATCCCCAGCAGCCCCAGTGGTAGTATATAGCAGCCCCAGCAGCCCCAGTGGTAGTATATAGCAGCCCCAGCAGTCCCAGTGGTAGTATATAGCAGCCCCAGTGGTAGTATATAGCAGCCCCAGCGGTAGTATATAGCAGCCCCAGCAGTCCCAGTGGTAGTATATAGCAGCCCCAGTGGTAGTATATATCAGCCCCAGCAGTAGTATACAGCAGCCCCAGTGGTATACAGGCCCCAGCAGTATATACAGCAGCCCTGGGGGTATACAGCAGCCCCCAGGGGTAATACAGCAGTCCCCTGGGGGTACCCAGCTGCCCCCAAATGCTGGCACTCACCCCCCATCTGCTTATCTTACCATCCCAGTCTTCTGATCAGCGCCGCTCCTCGGTGCTCCGTTCTTCATGCTCCGTCCTCCGTCCTCGCTGCATCCGGGATCTCCGGCCGTCGCACGATGACGTCATATGCCTGCGACGGCCGGGGATCCCGGATGTAGCTGGACGGACGGAGCACCGAGGAGCGGCGCTGATCAGAAGACCGGGATGGTAATATAACCAGCGGGGGGGGCCCTTACAAGGGGGGAGAGTGCTAGCATTTGGGGGCATATATGAATTGCTTCCCCCTGCCGCTGATTGACAGGGGGAAGCAGTGCATATATAATGAGCGGCCCCACGTGACGGGGCCGCTCATAGAGCAGCCTCCCCCCGCCTCCTCCAGCCTCCACAGCCCCCACCCGTATTGACTCGTGTATAAGCCGAGGGGGAGACTTTTCAGCCCAAATTTTGGGCTGAAAAACTCGGCTTATACACGAGTATATATGGTATATATTTATATATATATATATATTTTAAAATAAACGGGAAAAGTGTCCAATGTTCATCATCTGCTTTGTGTTCTAAGCGGGGCTGTGGGGTCAGCAAGCCAGACCACCGACTCAAGACTCCTCAATTTCCCCAACTCTGATTCCCTGACTCAGACTCCCACATACACAGCTTATGTTTAAGGGATGTTTTCACTGTAGTACAATGGTAACATCAGGCTTTTAATCATTATTATGATACGATAATCAATATATTTACATAGAACACAATAATAATTCAAAATAATAATAATATTCAGCACTTTCTGCATTGAACTACTGCACGCAATTTATTATATATTTTAATCCACAAGTAGATAGAAAGATAAGCGGCATTCGCCATAAGCAGATAATGTCCTTTATTTCATCTTAAAGCATCTGCAGAGATGCATACAGCGGGGAGAGGGAGTGAGGGTCGGCGGACGACGGCTCACCGTTTCACGGCTCCTGCCGCTTCAACGGGTCCAGACCCTTATTATATATTTTAGGATTTGGAATTAGTCCATTTTCTACCAACTCCACATAAAAATGGACACAGACTCCGACTCCACAGTCCTGCTTCTACAACCCCTGGGAAAAATGATGGAATCACGTGGCTCGGAGGATGTTCATTCAGTTGTTTAATGTTGTAGAAAAAAAGCAGATCACAGACATGGCACAAACCTAAAGTCATTTCAAATGGCAAGTTTATGGCTTTAAGAAACACTAAAAGAAATCAAGATAAAAAAATGTGGTAGTCAGTAAGGGTACCTTTTTTCAGACCAAGCAGAGGGAAAAATTATGGAATCACTCAATTCTGAAAAAAAAAAAAAAAAATATGGAATCGCCCTGTAAATTTTCATTTCCAAAATTAACACCAGCATTAAATAAGATCTGCTTATTAGTCTGCATCTAAAAAGGAGTGATTACACCTTGGAGAGCTGTTGCACCATGTTGACTGACATGAATCCTGGCTCCAACACAAGAGATGTCAATAGAAACAAAGGAGAGGATTATAAAACTCTTAAAAGAGGGTAACTCATCACGCAATGTTGCAAAAGATGTTGGTTGTTCACAGTCAGCTGTGTCTAAAATCTGAACCAAATACAAACAACATGGGAAGGTTGTGTGAGGTAGCGACCCGGGGAACTCGCTTGGCCACGGAAATTACATCAACACATGTTTCAACAATAAGATTTAGGCAGCAGTTGATTGGGTTCAAACCGCCCCTCTAATATAAATACATGATAGCCACATGATCCTCCATACCATATAAACATGACATTACAAATATAACATTACATACAACAACACATTACATTGCACTTATCATTTAATCCCTGGTACCCTTAATGTACCGTTATCCACACAGAGTACACGGATCAGTTGCCGTCTCACCGGGTTTCAGCTGCCGCCGGTACACTCTTACGGTTTCTGGCCGACTGCCAGGCCCTTCCTTGGCCCAGTTTCCCCTGGGGAGTCCAGGACTTGGACTTCTTCCCCTCCCAGGGGCGCTGCCCTGCTTCATGCACACACGGTGCCATCATACATGGCACTTTTACATAAGCCATCATCTCTCATACATGGCACTTTTACATAAGCCATCATCTCTCATACATGGCACTTTTACATAAGCCATCATATACTTCCATGGCACTTTTACATAAGCCATCTCCTACTTCCACGGGTCCTTTACTGACTGTCTAGTCCAGGGGTCTCAAACTCCAGGCCTCGAGGGCCGCACACAGTCCAGGTTTTCAGGATTTCCTTAGAGTTTGACAGTTGGTGATTTGATTGCTAACTGTCAAACACAATGGAAAACCTGGACTGTGTGCGGCCCTCGAGGCCTGGAGTTTGAGACCCCTGGTCTAGTCAGACCCAACGGTGGATATGCCCGCCTAGTATGATTCAAACATGGTACACCGTTCACTCTAGCATACGACAACTGCTGTCTTACCGGGCACGGATCTGGGTCAAGCAACCTGAGTCACGGATACACCATGCATCCTCCAAGGGCTCCTTCCTGGATGTGTTTTGCCCACGTCCAGACCAGCGTCCAACTGGTTCAGCCACGGTTTCCCCACTCTAGGAGCCATAACGCCCCGTTGCCGGCCACCGGTTCGCACACAAACAACAGAGGGTCAGGGGCCTCGCACACGGAGATATGCCGACTCCCGTCTCATCCCAACGGGACGGATTGCCTCTGCTCGTCTTCACTCCACAGAGCTCTGGACTTTTCTCATCTCCAGTCATCTCTTTTTCCATACAGACACCTGGGCTAGCTCTTATCGTAGCTGCCACACCCACACTGACACACCCACCTGGGCTGCTATGCAATCAGTACACACACAGTTCCCATACAGCCACTCATCCAGCTCATCTACTCCTTTTAGATGTTAACACACTGTGTTCCGGGTAGGTTTCACACAGCACAACCACAGTAAGACCGGCTAATGTGCACAGAGTCATATACCGACAATCCGTGTGATACACACGGCCATGGGTCGCATCACCACAGTTGTTAAAGGCAAACATACTGGTAAACCAAGGAAGACATCAAAGCGTCAAGACCGGAAACTTAAAGCAACAGGTCTCCAAAACAGGAAATACACAACAAAACAAATGAGGAATGAATGAGAGGAAAGTGGAGTCAATGTCTGTGACCGAAATGTAAGAAACCGCCTAAAGGAAATGGGATTTACATACAGAAAAGCTAAACATAAGCCATCATTAACACCTAAACAGAAAGAAACAAGGTTACAATGGGCTAAGGAAAAGCAATCGTGGACTGTGGATGACTGGATGAAAGTCACATTCAGTGATGAATCGCGAATCTGCATTGGACAAGGTGATGATGCTGGAACTTTTGTTTGGCGTCGTTCCAATGAGATTTATAAAGATGACTGCCTGAAGAGAACATGCAAATTTCCACAGTCATTGATGATAT
The DNA here is from genome assembly GCA_033576535.1 of Allobates femoralis. Classification (NCBI taxonomy): domain Eukaryota; kingdom Metazoa; phylum Chordata; class Amphibia; order Anura; family Aromobatidae; genus Allobates; species Allobates femoralis. Next base: position 207,127,151 of record JARQOC010000007.1, on the reverse strand, counting down.
GGGGCAGCATGTCAGGTAAAAGCACTGGGTAGATGGCTTTCATTACATCTTCAATAAATGCCCAAGTTTACATTGATGTTTTGGACAGTTTTCTTATCAAATCAATTGAAAGGATGTTTGGGGATGATGAAATCATTTTTCAAGATGATAATGCATACTGCCATAGAGCAAAAACTGTGAAAACATTCCTTGAAAGAAGATACACAAGTCATTGTCACGCCCTGCAAATAGTCCGGATCTCAATCCAATGGAAAATCTTTTGTGGAAGTTGAAGAAAATGGTCCGTGACAGGGCTCCAACCTGCAAAGCTGATCTGGCAACAGCAATCAGAGAAAGTTGGAGCCAGATTGATGAGGAGTACTGTTTGTCACTCATTAAGACCATGCCTCAGAGACTGCAAGCTGTTATTAAAGCCAGAGGTGGTGCAACTAAATACTAGTGATGTACTGGAGTGTTGTTTCGTGTGTTTGTTTTTCATAATTCCATAACTTTTTCCTCAGAATTCAGTGGTTCCATAATTTTTTCCCTCTGATTGGTCTGAAAAAAATTACCCTTACTGACTACCACATTTGTTATCTTGATTTCTTTTAGTGTTTCTTAAAGCCATAAAGTTGCCATTTGAAATTACTTTAGTTTTGTGCCATGTCTATGATCTCCTTTCTTTCTGCAACAATTAACAACTGAATGAACATCCTCCGAGCCCGGTGATTCCATCATTTTTGCCGGGGTTGTAAGTTCTGTAGTGAATAAATTATATTAGAGCGAGATGTTCTAATCATTGCAATCTTGCTTTCTTTACATTTTACACAGCGTCCTAACTTTTTTAGAATTGTGGATTGTACATAAAAGATATCAAAGTGCAGGCACGCCTCTGTTCTCTGGTTACACACGTGTCGTGCTAGGATTTCCTACACCATCTCACTGAATAAGCCTTCAGGGCATGGAAAAAGCAATGAAATCATGAAATCAGTCTGCAGAGAAGCATTACCTCATTCCTCTCCGGTTTTCTTGGCCCCTCATCCGATGCTGCCGCCTGGAGATCGTTCTCGGGGCTGATGTTTTGGCACAAGGTCTCACTGCTGCCTGGAATGTCTTTCTCCTGAGGAGTCTCACTTCTGCTGGAGCAATAAGACACAGTGTTCATTACATGTGCTGATGGGTTTCACAAATGTGAATTCTGATTGAATGGAAAACAATTGCAAGGAGTTATCCAACTAATGTACTACTAGAGAAAGGCAGAGAAGGCAGCTGGGGGCCATTTCTACACTATAAAACCTAGAAAACACAGACTACAATGTAATAAGGATAATAAATATAAATGTTATTAAGACAAAGTAATAGATAATAATATGATTTTATAATAAATGGGTAACACAGAAAGAATAATAAAGGTAAATATGTCATACACCCAGATACATACAGGAGCAATCAAAAATAATATCTAATATATCTATCCAAAATAAAAATATATTTATACCAAGAATAAATAATATTAGAGTGCTGATATATCTGGAATTTCCATCAAAAGAAAGAGTATATAAATTGAATGAAAAAAAGATGTAAATATGTGTCACACTAAATACATGTCAAATACCAATTAACATTGGGTAGATATATTAGATATTAGTTTTGATTGTTCCTGTATTATCTGGGTAAATATACATATTTTCCTTATCCTTCTTTGTCTTAGCCATTTATTATGAAATCCTATTATTAATCTTTTACTTTGTCTTAATATCATTTCTATATTTTATTCTGTAACATTGTAGTTTGTTTTTTCTAGGATTCATAGTACACAGGACTATTTTAGATTTAGTTATTTACACTCATTATACTCCTTACAGCCCAATGGTTTTTCTGGCAACCACAAATATTGGTTTTAGATTTTAAAAGTCAGTAGCACCTATTACGATCCTGCATGACGGCAGCGAGATCAGTTATACCCAGACATTGGAACACGGCACATTCTCCTAGTTTAGCAGAATGGCTGGGAGAGATGAACAGGATTCACCGGATGGAGGAGCTTCCAGCGGAGGTCACTGATGTCAGGGATAGATATCTGCGCACATGGAGCCCTTGGGTGCTCTTCCTTGGTTCCCCGGCTTTTTGGAATGCGTTCTCGGAGCAGGCAGGGTAGGTACGAGGTGACACACAGGAGTGGACTTGGTGGAGGTATGTGGTTTACGTAACACAAACTAGGGAGTGAATCGGATTCCTAACTACTATCTTTTACTTTCTACTTCTCTTTTCTTCTTTTCCTTTCCCCCACTAAATATGAAAAATAAAACATAACAGAGTATATAGACATAAAAGAAAGCTTTGAACCCTTCAGATACACGTTCTTTGCTACATAAATTTAAAGACACTGTTACCTTGTTGTGTTAAAATGTTTTGCGCATACAGCTGAGAATAAAAATATATGATTTTGAGTTTTTTGAAAAAACGTAAGTTTTTAACTTTTTTCTCATATATATATAGCTTGTTAGCACATATACATCTTTGGTAGTAACCGAGTGCTGCAGAGCATTTCTTTCTAGTTATTTGATCCAGCAGCCCTGCTGGCACCGGTTCACATTAGTCTGTGAGTGCTATGCAGTTTTTTTTCTGCTTTGTATCTTATGGAGTTGCTGGCTTCATGCTGCAATTGCACCCTTGTTGACTGCAGGTGATCTAAGGTTGAGATGGGGTCTGCCCACTGAGAGGTGGGGGGTGGACAAGGAGGATAGGGATATCAGAGTAGGACTCGTCGGACCTGAAGTCACTTTGTCGCAGTCGACGAGCAAACAGACATTGGCCAATGTATGTACCAAGAACTTAAGAATAAAAAGATATGATTTTGAGTTTTTTGAAAAAACGTAAGTTTTTAACTTTTTTCTCATATATATATATATATATATATATATAGCTTGTTAGCACATGTACATCTTTGGTAGTAACCGAGTGCTGCAGAGCATTTCTTTCTAGTTACAACTGAGTATGGATATATGCCTAATGTCAGTTATGAGAAGCATATGGTATGTTGGATTATAAAGATATTCTTGACCAAAGACCAACTATAGTTAATATGGCCATGTCAGATATGACAATTATATGGATTCTAGATCGCGGAGTTCCAACGGAGTGTATGAATAGACTTCCACACGGGGATAAACAACATCCTGATCTCAGAGTTACAATGTTATACCATTATAGACTCCTGGATACTTTTGTGTTCCTTTGACTGGATAAGTACGAGGTGGTTCTGTATATGGACATATATTGAATTGTAGGCATATTATGTTTTGTTCATGCTTGAACTAATAAACTAAGATTGAACATAAAGGTAAGTAGCACTGACACCCCGTAAAATACAACTTCTATCTATTTTGGTATTTCACGTGCCTCCCTGGAACTTAAAGGGAATTGATCAGCAGGTTTTTGCTAACGCATCTAAGAGCAGCAAGTTACAGGAAAAGAGATTCTGTATCCACTGATGTCTAAGGCTCCATTCACACATTGCGCTTTTTTGCGCACATTTTTGCACTCGCTTTTCAAAAAAAATGCACCTGCGTCTGCCGGCAAAGAGATTGGACTTTCCCTATTGCCGTGCAGAGGCTGCGTAAATATACGCTGTGCTTTTATGGGATAAAGCACATGCGTGAAAAGAATCAACATGTCAATTCTTTACGCACCTGCGCCTTCTCCCAAAGGGGGCCATTATACCGCTGGAATTACGCATCGCCGTTCAGACAATGCATGATTCCAGCGTGCATAATGCCAGCACTGCAAGATGTGATAACACACAGGGGAGGAAGAATCCAGTGTTCCTCCCCTCTGTGACATCTGTGACAGCCTCCTTAGGGTTTCGTAGTGTATTAATGTGCACTGCGAAACCTAAAAAAAAAAAAGTACGGTAATCTAAATGGTATTAAAAATAATAAGAATTTAATACTTACCCTCCGCCGGGTGTTCGGGTTACCGGGAGCCGAGACATCCACATCTTCTTTCCTTCCAGGGCCTGGCAAGATCTGTGATTGGCCGCTCACGATCATGTGATATCCACGTCACATATCACATGACCGCGAGCGGCCAATCACAGATCTTCGAAGGTCCGTACATGTGGATGTCTCGGCTCCCGGTAACCTGAACAGCCGGCGGAGGGTAAGTATTCGATTCTTATTATTTTTAAGACATTTAGATGACTTTTATTTTGATTTCGCAGTGTATATTAATACACTACGAAACCCTAAAGAGGCTGTCACAGATGTCACACAGGGGAGGAACAGAGGATTCTTCCTCCCCCATGTGACATCACTTCTCCCTGCGCTTTTGGGGGAGAAGTGCACCTGTAAAAAACGCAGTGGGCGAATGCACCGCGGTTTTTTTTACGACTTTTTTTTCGCGGCCGGAAAATGCGGCAAAAAGCACCTGTGCGAAAAAGCGCCAAAAAAATGCATTGTCTGAACTCAGCCTAAGGCCCTTTCACATCAGCGGTTTTGCTGATTTACCGCATCTGCCGCATAATGGCTGCACTTACAGCAAGCCCCATTCATGCTCTATGGGACTTGCGGCAGATGCAGTTTTGGCTGCAATCCGGCACTTGTTGCAGGTCTAAAAAAAAGCTGCTAGCTGTGGGTTTTGACCTGCCGCAAGTGCCGGATCATGGTAAAAAAACGCATCTGCCGCAAGTTCCTTGCAGAATGAATGGGGCTTGCCGCAAGTGCAGCCATTATGCGGCAAATGCGGGTAAATCTGCCGGATCTGTCGCAACTCAGCAAAAATGCTGATGTGAAAGGGGCCTAATTTTGATTGTGTCACAACGGCTGCAGGCAGTAATCTGAGCGTTTAGTTTTAGCCATGAAGCAGAGGTGGGAGAGCATCCCTCGCTCACTCCAGGCTCCTTATAGAGATTGTACATTGATAGTGAAGTGTCAATCACAAGAAGGGGCATGTTGGAGTTCTGTGCATGTGACAATGTAGTCCAGTAATGGTAATCACCAGGTGCTAAAGCCTTTAGTTTACGTAAACGATAGCACACAGCCTCATGAGAGGCACAGCTGGTTTTTGATTTTTAACCCTTGCAGCATGCTGTCCTCAGCTTACATAGCAAAATCCTGCTGACAGATCCCCTACAATTACATTACAGCGTGAGCTGGAAGGCAGGGTCATGGAGTCCATTTGTTTGTTTTCTGCCTAGAACTCCCAAAAGCTTTTGCATGCAATCTAGTTTTCATGCTTTTCATCACACATAAGGAAAAACCTCCACACACACAAAAAACACCTACAAATAGATTGTTCACCACTATATGCTTAAAGGGATCCTGTCACCCCAAAACACCTCTAAACCTATTAAAAGCTGTCCCTAGAGCATATTAACACTTACCCTACACTCCTTTTACCTCCTAAATGCAGCAAGTGACATTGAAGAAAAACGTTTTTATAGTACCTCATTACTGATGATAATGAGTGACTATGCTATTCATAGTCACTCATCAGGCTGCCCCTCTTCTTCATATCAGGCCTGAATAGGCGAGATCTACATGCCAGATTCAAATTGCCGCCTCCCTGCGCGCCTCCCCTCTCTCCCATAGCGTCCGGGCTGCAGTGTGGCTGGGTGACGCGATCCGCGTCATTCCCGGCGCAGTGCGCATTTTGAAGCTGACAGCGCGGCGCCGGTGTAAATACGCCACCCGGCGCGGGAATGACGCGGATCGCGTCACCAGCCACACTGCAGCCCGGACGCTATGGGAGAGAGGGGAGGCGCGCAGGGAGGCGGCAATTTGAATCTGGCATGTAGATCACGCCTATTCAGGCGTGATATGAAGAAGAGGGGCAGCCTGGATGAGTGACTATGAATAGCATAGTCACTCATTATCATCAGTAATGAGGTACTATAAAAACGTTTTTCTTCAATGTCACTTGCTGCATTTAGGAGGTAAAAGGAGTGTAGGGAAAGTGTTAATATGCTCTAGGGACAGCTTTTAATAGGTTTAGAGGTGTTTTGGGGGTGACAGGATCCCTTTAAATATTTTTCACAGGCAAGAGGTCTAAAAGATGGTCTGCTGGCCAGTGAGCGCTGGTTCACTGCTCAAGGAGTAGTATGAGGATCCGGCAGTCAAGGAAACGAAGCACGTGTGTCCAGCAGCGCTCACATCAGCCGGAGGACATACACACTGCTATATAGATTGTATATGGACATGTAATATCGCTCCACTGGATCATTTGTCGCATGTAAATGACCGGTTTTCTTACATTTTGTTGATCTGTACAATACATATAATAGTGATGAGACATCTCTTAACTTTGCAACAGATCAAAACTGAGTGCAAATCTCACAAGTTTCAGAAAATAGAAATACTAAGTAAGATCTCAGTTTGTGACCCAGCTATCAGCAGTGATCTGTGGGATCACCAGGTAGAAAGTGTCAGCTTCTGTACCATAGACACAATGATTGGCATACTGACACCCAGCAGGTCTGACCCTTCATTTCATTGATATTGCAGAAGGGGAAATGTTATTACATGAGTGGGCTCAGCTAATGTGTATGCCATATTACTCTATCTCAGATGATCAGCCGTGCCTCAGACATAAAGAAAAGAGCGTAGCTCATATGAACAAAAGAGGTCACAAGTGTTCTTAATGTCTTTCTAGGACAATTGGGTCTGGACTTCTGGGCTCTGGGATCCTGACTTGCAGAGTGAGATACCACAAACCTGCATGGATTTCCTGGTCCTCGCTGCACTTTACACATAGAATCAACCAATAACATCATTACAGCAGGTACTGTTCAGTAAGGCTTGGGTAAGTAAGGCTGGAATCACACTGTCTGTGTGACATGCCAGGCAGTCGGACGAGTCTTGGACGTAGAATGGCCTCTCCCTGTCTGGACGGGAGTGTCAGCTGCTTGTATTTCTATGCAGCTGCCACACTCCCCATCCAGAGAGGGGAGGCTGTTCAGGGTTAATGATCCAAATACTCGTCCAAGAGACTCGCATATCACACGGACAGTGTGAATCCAGCCTAAAGAGAGATCTGGTCTCACAATGAGAAGGGCCAAGGGGTTTTATAGGATCTCACTCTGCATATCAGGACTGCACAGCCCAGAAGTTCGGACCAGACTGTTGCTTGAAAGACATTAGAAATCTCATTTAATAGGTTTATTTAGAGAAGTCGTCATTCTGGGGCTGACAACTGATTTCTTAAAGAAACTTCATATAAAAGACCATGAGTTTAGCTTGTTCACAAGCTTTTCACAAGCTAAACGCGAATGTGCATCTAGGGGAGGCAGCCACAAGCGGTAGCTATTTTCTGACCCTATCCATTGCCCTGATTGTACTTTGTTGGTAACCACTTGGTTGATATATGTTTGGGGTATGTGGCAATTTATACTTAGGTGGGCATTTGCCAGGAGACATAATTATTGGTTTCCATGCACCTTTGTGTTGTACCTTGATGGGGGTCCTGCTTCTGTGCCTGCTTGTAACATCTTTGCTGTGAGCTGATATATGTTTTCAATAAAGTTGTTCTGATTATACAGTATTTTGGCCTTACTCATGGTCTTTTTCTATGAAGTTCCTTATGGTTGGAGGGCCTTATAATTAATTTTCTTTGGTCAAGTATATGAATTTATTATTTATGATTTCTTAAAGAGTTAATCTGAGACCATCAATTTTTCCCCTAACTCCCTAGCTAATTTATTCCTATAATCGAAGATATTTTCTCATATACGTCCTTATAAATTCCCCACAAGAGTCTCCGGCCCCCAGCCCCCCTCCCCCCCACAGTGCACTGTCTCAGCCCCGTTTCACCCCCTCCTCAGAGTGCTCCATCTCAGATTCCCCTACGCCTTCTCTCTCCCCATGCGATTGCACTGAAGTGTCACATTGGCGGTGCAGGAGGACATAAGCAACACCCAGCAGGTAACGTTAGTGGAAGTTCCCGATTTATCACTAAGGATAAGGCGCCCAAGAGACCACTGAGAAGCTGAGACAGCGCACTCTGGGGAGGGGGTAAGATGGGCCTGCACTGTTGGTTGGTGGGACAGACAGTGCACTGTTGGGAAGGGGGAATGGGGGGGGACTGAGACAATGCACTGGGGAAAGGGGAATTGGGGAACTGAGACAGTGCATGTCAGGGATGGAAGAGAGGAGGGGGGGGGGGGGGGACTGAGACAGTGCACTGTAGGTAGGTGGGAAGGGGGGAATGAGACAGTGCACGGCAGGGATAGGACAGCCCGAGCCTGAAACCAGTGTCACAGTGATGCTTTGTTTCATGGAGTGGCTGAGGCAGTTTCTGCGGCCTCTCCCCCTGCTTGATGACGCTCTGTGTGAGTTTCCAAGCATGGCTGGGCACTCCACGATATAGTCACGTCACATGAAACATTAGCTATTAGACAGTGTAGAAGAGGAACTGTAGGGAATATTTTAAACACAAATCTATTACAAAATATCTTCAATTATAGGAATAAAGTAGATAGGTTAAGAGAAAGTTAGGAGAAAAATGCATGGCCTCAGACTAACCCTTTAAAAAAAAAGGGCAGCCCCAGATAATAGTCTTTAAGATGCATTTACACTGCATGAGTGTTCTAGTAATGCTGATCAATGTATTATAGAATTCATTAAGTGTGCACTTGAAAATGAAGTGTTTAATGCCAAATGCAAACTGTTGTAAATTGGACCTATTAGCTATGGGTAGAGAGAGAATTTTTTTAGTCTTTTTATAGCAAATACACTCCAGAAAAACACACCAAAAAAAAAAATCTAAAAAGCATTTCTTCCTCATCAGTTTATTGTTCATCCACTTTGCTGTTTCATTCTAAGTTTTGGGAGTATTTTTCCCCATCTAAGGTTTTGAAAAATGCCTGGTGAACAAAAGAAAAGCCCGTCGCTTCTCTTTAGTCATATCCTTATGGACTCTGCTCTAAACTAATCCTTGACACTTCATAGGCTGCCCCAGAATAAAAAAAAATCTATGATACTTCAAAAACTACAAAAATTGCTTCAGGAAGCTGAAAACTCCTGGAAAGACTCCCCAAGGAAGAAGCATTTTGTGAATCTTGAGCACTTTAGCCGGCTGCCCGCAGTGTTCTCCTTGACTGGTCTCCCTGAGATCAGTGAGTGCTTTGTGATGTTGGTCTACCAGGCATTGCTCCCACCTAGCCAGAATCCTACTCCACACTGATGAGGGGCAATACCCCGAAACAGCTGTCTGTGGATGGATATCTGGCTCAGTTAATTCCCTTGTCATATCCTTAAGCTTGTAACTGAGAGGGATAGTGACTAAAAGGGCCACTTAATATGGTGGTTATGGTGGTCTCCGCAAGGAGTCCACCCTAGGTCCTTCCCTGGAGGGATATCTGGCTAGTCCTGTGTTTGTGACTCTTAATTGAGGCTCCACAGACTCCATTTGCTAAACTAATCCTTGACACTTCATAGGCTGCCCCAAATAAAAAAATCTATGATGCTTCAAAAACTCTACAAAATTGCTTCAGGAAGATGAAAACTCCTAGAAAAGACTCCCCAAGGAAGAAGCATTTCGTGAAGTAGTTTCTGCTTGAAGAGCTCACTGTTTATGAGCATCGCAAAAACGTTTGGCACAGAAAACACCGAATATTGTCACATGAGGTGTCAAAACTACAACAGGATGAGGAGATGTTCAGGTGATGTATTGGTGATAGGAATGCAGTGTGTGAGGTCTAGTGATCCTAACACTTGTCAGTACCTTTCAGATGACTCTTCGTAGATACTGTGACAGTCCGAGCTCTCCAACATTAAGCTGCGGCTGAGGTTCTGCACTCCGGGATAATGGAAGTTAGCAAATGAATGCGACATTGGTGAAGCTTTATTTCCAGGCTCAACTGTTCTTTTTTCATGACCACTCAGCCCACACGTGAGACCATCCAAGGCTGGGTTCAATGAGCGTGACATGTATGCGTCAGCAGACTGCGGCCGCCTCATAGGAGAGGAAGGGTATGGGGATAGTTTACTGATGAGAGGGGTGAGAAGATCTGCATAGCCGGCCTTACTGGGCTTCATAAGCCTGTCCACGTGAATGTTAAGGGTCTTCTGTTCAAAGGCACAAGAAAATACACTAGGAGGCAAATTCTGAAGCCAGGATAAGAGACTTAAGTCAAGATCGTCACATCCATTACCACAAAGGAGGTCTATTCCAAGTAGGACCTCGCTTTCTGTAATCTCCTCTCCTGTGGCCTTGCTCTGGCAAAACTCAACACAACATTCATACAGGAGGCCCTTCATGATGAGCTGGAACAGGCGGTTATTGCTGGCTTTGAAGCCGGCCTCACTTAGCTTCCGATCAGCAGGAATGAATTCGGCCACCATGGCACATGCCTCCTCGAAGCAGTGCACTCGAGCTGTGCTCGGATTCCAGTCCTTAAACTCTGCATGGTTCGTGAGCCTCGGCAGGGTGAGCAGAAGACACAACTTGCTGTAATCCTCCTTAGAGGAGCAGTACTCTTCTAGAGCATGGAGACACTTCACAGCTTCCTGCATTGTAAACTCCAGCTACAGGAAAAGAAGAAAACAGTTGATTATTCTGGCTCCAATCTGTTCCAATTTACTAAGATTTCACCTAACAAGCACACAAGTCTTCATATTCTATTCATTCTACAGAATCTGCAATAAGCTTTTGTCCACTACAGGCATCCTTATATGTAAGAAATGAGTCCCAGAGAATAAAACATGACTAAGTAATGCAGCAGACGAGTAACTGGAGAAGGAAACCCGATCATTGGAAACTCTGAACAATCTGTCTGAAATGGTCTGTTCCTGCAGATATCATTACTACCGTAGATTTTATGTAGGAGATCTGGCTGGTTTCAATCAACATTCTGGTTTTGTTTTTTCACATTGGCAGACAAAGGGGCGTCCAGGCAAATAATTAGGTACCAATTGCATTGTAAAATCATTCTCAATGTTGCTTATATTGTTCGTATTCTGCACTTGTATTTTTCGTGACAGGCGGCAGGTGAAAAGGAATCTGTCAGTAGGATTAACCTTTCTAAACCATCTATATAGGCATGTAGGTCATAGGAATCTGAATAAAATGATATCTTGATATCTGTGATCGATACCCAGAGCTAACACGAACAGCAGAACTTACACAATGCAGCAGAACCCAACACTAACACAGTGCAGCAGAACCCAACACTCACACAGTGCAGCAGAACCCAACACTCACACAGTGCAGCAGAACCAACACTAACACAGTGCGGCAGAACCAACACTAACACAGTGCGGCAGAACCAACACTAACACAGTGCGGCAGAACCAACACTAACAAAGTGCGGCAGAACAAACACTAACACAGTGCAGCAGAACCAACACTAAAACAGTGCGGCAGAACAAACACTAACACAGTGCAGCAGAACCAACACTAACAGTGCTTCAGAGCGAACATTAACACAGTGAAGCAGGACTAACACACAGTGCAGCAGAACCAACACTAACAAAGTGCGGCAGAACCAACACTAACATAGTGCAGCAGAACCAACACTAACACAGTGCAGCAGAACCAACACTAACACAGTTCAGCAGAACCAACACTAACACAGTGCAGCAGAACCAACACTAAAACAGTGCGGCAGAACAAACACTAAAACAGTGCGGCAGAACAAACACTAAAACAGTGCGGCAGAACCAACACTAACAGTGCTTCAGAGCGAACATTAACACAGTGAAGCAAAACTAACAGTGCAGCAGAGCCAATGCGGACATTGGCACAGGGCCGCAGAGCCAACACTGGCACAGGGCCGCAGAGCCAACACTGGCACAGTGCAGCAGAGCCAACACTGGCACAGTGCAGCAGAGCCAACACTGGCACAGTGCAGCAGAGCCAACACTGGCACAGTGCAGCAGAGCCAACACTGGCACAGTGCAGCAGAGCCAACACTGGCACAGTGCAGCAGAGCCAACACTGGCACAGTGCAGCAGAGCCAACACTGGCACAGTGCAGCAGAGCCAACACTGGCACAGTGCAGCAGAGCCAACACTGGCACAGTGCAGCAGAGCCAACACTGGCACAGTGCAGCAGAGCCAACACTGGCACAGTGCAGCAGAGCCAACACTGGCACAGTGCGGCAGAACCAACACTGGCACAGTGCGGCAGAACCAACACTAACACAGTGCGGCAGAACCAACACTCACACAGTGCAGCAGAGCCAACACTCACACAGTGCAGCAGAGTCAACACTCACACAGTGCAGCAGAGCCAACACTCACACAGTGCAGCAGAGCCAACACTCACACAGTGCAGCAGAGCCAACACTCACACAGTGCAGCAGAGCCAACACTCACACAGTGCAGCAGAGCTAACACACAGTGCAGCAGAGCCAACACTCACACAGTGCAGCAGAGCCAACACTCACACAGTGCAGCAGAGCTAACACACAGTGCAGAAGAGCCAACACTAACACAAGTGCAGTAGTAACACTTAGTAACACTAAGTGCAGAAGAGCCACACTAATACAGTGCAGCAGAGCGAACACTAATACAGTGCAGCAGAGCTAACATAGTACAGCAGAAGTGAATCTTGTCTCATTACAGACAGTTGAGCCTTTTTTCATAGCAAACACATTTGTAGTGAAGTCTGCTCTTATGTACGCCCTTTCCCCCCACTAGCTACTTGTAAGATAGAAAATGAAGCACTGACAGGACATCTGCAGTGCAAATGTGTGAGAACAACAGAAGTGAACTCTTAGTGATAGCTCTGCTGTATTACATTAGCTCCAATCTCGCTGCAGAGCTGGTAATGGCCCCTTTCATTTACAATAAGCACTGGATGCAGATTCCCATGCAGATCTGTCTGTCCCATAGATTTTAACAGCTCATTTACATACAGGTTGACCTAATGGACAGATTTCCTTTAATGTCTAGGGCTCTGGGGTCACTTATGGAGCTCACAGTAAAAATGCAGCTTATTGCCTTCTCAATATTTCACTCTGCAGGGAACTGTGGGCCATTATTGCAAAAACTCCAACTAGAATTCCTCTAGACTTTCTCCAGCCGTATAGAAATCACAGAAGTGGCAACAAACCGAGATTTTACAACAGCTAAAAATTATTGTAGGGCCATGGCCCAAAATATGTAAGTTATGCAGGTTAACACCTATTACCATACACATTGTTTATGTTGATGGGTAGTCCCTGTTGACAGTGGCACGGATTTCTTTTCTGTGCCATTATATTATAATTATATACGCTATAGCGTTTTTTAGTGGATCACCATGTACTAGGTATTACATATATGAATTATGAGTTCCAAATGATTATGCAAATTGGTTTTAAGTGTCATAGGGTTTTTTTTGTCAATGAAACCTTTTGATGGTATTGTTTCTCAGGGTTGTTTGGATCAATGTAAGCAATCTCAGATATCTGTGATAATTAGTTTGGCAGGTGAGCCCAATAAAAGGAAAACTGGGTGTCCCACTATATTAAGCAGGCCACAGTTTTCAAGTAACATGGGAAAGAAAAAGGATCTCTCTGCTGCTGAAAAGCAACAAATAGTGCAATGCCTTGAACAAGGGATGAAAACATTAGATATTGCACGAAAATGTAAGCATGATCATCGTGTTGTGAAGAGATTTGTGGCTGATTCAGAGCACAGACATGTTCGTGCAGATAAAGGCAGCATGAGGAAGGTTTATGCCAGGCAAGTTCATCAGATTAAGAGAGCAGCTGGTAAAAAGGCCTTACAAACCAGCAAACAGATATTTGAGCTGCTGGTGCCTCTGGAGTCCCTCAAACCTCAAGGTGTAGGAAGCTTCAAAGGCTTGCTGTGGTGCATAAACCTACTTTTCAGCCACCCCTAAACAGTGCTCACAAGCAGAAACGGTTGCAGTGAGCCCAGACATACATGAAGACTAATTTTCAAATAGTCTTGTTTACTGATGAGTGCCGAGCAACCCTGGATGGTCCAGATGGATGGAGTAGTGGATGGTTGGTGGATGCCACCATGTCCCAACAAGGTTGCGACATCAGCAAGGAGGTGGAGGAGTCATGTTTTGGGCCGGAATCATTGGGAAACAGCTGGTAGGCCCCTTTAAGGTTCCTGAAGGTGTGAAAATGACCTCTGCAAAGTATATAGAGTTTCTGACTGAGAACTTTCTTACTTGGTACAAAAAGCAAAAACGTGCCTTCAGGTGCAAAATCACCACTCATGCTGCAAAGAATACCTCTGTGTCATTGGCTGCTATGGGCATAAAAGGAGATAAACTCATGATCTGGCCACCATCTTCCCCTGACCTCAACCCTATGGAGAACCTTTGGAGTATAATCAAGCAAAAGATCTATGAGGGTGGGAGGCAGTTCACATCAAAACAGCAGCTCTGGGAGGCTATTCTGACATCATGCAAAGAAATACAAGCAGAAACTCTCCAGAAACTCACAAGTTCAATAGATGTAAGAAATGTGAAGGTGATATCAAAGAAGGGTTCCTATGTTAACATGTAACTTGGCCTGTTAGGATGTTTTGTAGTTAAATAGCTTTTTATTTCAGTGAATGTGACCTTCTAATGCTGCAAATTCAATAAATTAGCATTTTCAGTTCTTTCAAACATATCAAATGTTTAGAAACGCTACTGTGCCTAATAATTTGGAACAGTGAATTTAGAGGTTTTTTTTTTTAAATTTTGAAGATTATACGGTTATCATTGGGAGGTTTCTTCAATAAAATTCGATGTATACTCTAACGGGTGATGATTTATTACACTGATCGTCATTTGCACCGACCATTTCGGAAAATCAGATAAAAAGAACATTTGCATAATGATTTGGAAGGTGGTGTATGTGTGGAATCTTAGTGAGGCTATTATGCCACTCATACAAGTGCATCTTAATGAATTAGAATATCATGAAAAATCCATGTAATATTGCCATGATTCAGGGAGTTTCCGGGAGCCCTAAAATGCGCTGACCGATAAATCTATAATATAGTCACCCTTTGATGACTCATGGAATATGGCAGCACAGTTTTTAACCCTTCATCCTCCCTACTTTAATATTCTGAAATAATAATAATATTTATCCATTTATATAGCGCTATTAATTCCATAGCACTTTACATACATCAGTAATGCTGTCCCTATTGAGGCTCACAATCTAAATATCCTAGCAAATAATGACTTTTGGGTTTTCATTGGCTGTATGCCATAATCATCAACATTTACAGAAATAAACACTTGAAATAGATAACTCTGTGTGTAATGACTCTATATAATGTAGGTGTTTCACTTTTTGTATTGAATTAATGAAATAGAATATCTTCAAAAAGTTAATTTATTCCATTGAGATGCAGTTGTATCTGTAGGTTATGTGTACGGTATTCACCAGAAGCATATAAGAATGTGCCATTTCTTTGACATCGTCTGCTCTGTGTACTGCATGTAACATCTGCAGACTTCTGTATCCTATAATGAAGGAATAAACTTCTGACACGAGTCAGCAACTTTGGTGAGTGCCGCAGCTTCCGTTAATTTATTGACTATTTTCATCTTGCACCAATTTTTATACGTGTTACAATTTTGTCTTTTGTAATAAACTTAATGCAGAATTTTTATGCAAGCAATATAGCTCCACAAGTCGTTTTTCATGTGTATATATATATATATATATATATATATAACATCAGTGGCGTAACGAAGCTCATGGGCCCCGATGTGAAAGCTTCAACAGGGCCCTCAATTATTACACATCTTTAACAGCGATAATCTTTTTCTATAGGCCAAAAGGGACTTTTGAGGCCCCCTAGGCTCCGGGCCAGGGTGCAATTGCAACCCCTGCACCTGTTTTAGTCACGCCCCTGTATAACATCAGATGAGGCAAGATTGCTGCCTCTATTCATGTGAGAAATAGGAAATACAAAAAATATGTATACAATAAAATAAAAAGATATTAGAAATAAAATATGTATTTGATTTTTTTTTAACTAAAATGTGTTCTTCAGCACAGCTCATTGCTCTTCTCATTAATAATAACAAGACACGTGCACAATACCGTCCGATATCCCCAACACTGTAGGTTATACACAATGTCGGGGTCTTTCTGTTCACCTTGGTATATACTATTATACTTGCACTCTCTGCACCCACCATCATTCAGGACTGTCCTTATACATGGAGGATGGCTGTATACATAAGGCAGAGTGTGCAATGTATAAGAAAACAAAACGGATCCTCAAATATCCTGGAGAAATTAGCACAAATATTTTATTCATCAGCTTCTGAAGAAAACAGAGATATGAAAAAGTTTCCAATTTTTTTCTGCATAATGAATTAGCTGGCACACAACAAAGCTGACAGCAGGAGAGGAAGACGTGTCCCAAGGGCGGCTCGAGGAGCCCTACATTGTGAGCTCATTGATATCTTACATGCTGTGGCTCCTCTTCTGCTGACATGGCATTGTTCACACACAGTGCTTCCAAGAACTTCTGCTTCAGAACTATGTACCGAAACCTGCGGAGAGGAACATAGCCCTGTGTATATAGATCCTCACAGCGGAAAATACAGTAACATAGAATGTATACATTACATACTGCAGGGCGTCCACCAGACAAGGATAGGAAACGCTAAACTACACACGGACCTGTCTGCACACCGACAATCACCCATGTATCCATTTCACCTACTGAAATTACCTTTTTCTGTCAAATTTGTCCATGCACTCAAGTGGTTGGATAAACTGAAGGACCTCGTCCCATTGACCATCCAGTATCAATTGTCTGTGGGTTATCAAAGGAAAGAACATTGTCAGACAGCTGAGAACATCCCATCACCACTATTAGAGTCGGGGCTACACAGGAACTATGGCCGACACAAGAACACACACTGCTGCTGCTATATCACATCATACAGCACGGAAATGGGGTCATTACAAGATCCAAGGTACCAAATATCACAAACTGCCTCGGGCGCTTTGCTGTTAGCTTGTGGCAGTACCCTATAGGCCACAGCAAGAGCCCATTCACCTGCATTGTGCTCAAAATGAGAAAATAGTGATTTTTGGGGTTCCAATATGTGTCGTGGTGACCATCATTAAATAGCCTGAGCCTTAAAGGGAGTCTGTTCATATAATATATGTATTTAATTTATAATTTGTTTTAATATATATATTTATTCATTTATATAGCACTATTAATTCCATAGTGCTTTACATACATTTTACATCACTGTCCCTCTTGGGGCTCACAATCTAACCATCCTATCAGTATGTCTTTGAAACGTGGGAGGAAACCGGAGTGCCCGAAGGAAACCCACATAAACACGGGGACAACATACAAACTCCTTGCAGATGTTGTCCTTAGTGGGAATTGAACCCAGGACCTCAGTGCTGCAAGGCTGCAGTGCTAACCACTGAGCCATTAAGCAAAGTCCATAGCATTTTAGGGGCTACATGCTCTATAAAAACGGCATAGTTTATGTTAAAAAAATACTGCCTCTATTCCATAGAAACTAAAGTTTAATCATATATGCTAATTAGATGCTCAGTGCTCTCCTAGTGTGGCCAAGAGACTCAACGCACTGTTCCCCCCACCTCCGTCACTTTTTTTTTTTTAATTCTTAAAGATTTCTTCATTATGAAACAACATTGGTTTGCCTGAAGTGACATCTGTCTGCAGAGAAAACGTAGGCAAGCTAGCACTGTCAATCATTGATAAGAAAGGTAAGGAAACAAAACAGAGGGCAGAACTAGGCACTGAGCCTCTTGGCCACTCCTAGGGTGCACCAAGCATCCTAATTAGCAAATTCTTTAAAAGACCAGTTTCTGTAAAACAAAGCGAGTGATTAAAACAGTAAAGGCCCAGTCTCACATAACGACGCATCAGCGATCCCGATCCTGATCCCGATAACGATGTGCAGAGATCGCTAGTGTGTTGTTTTTCACATCGCTGGTAAGATGTCAAACAGGTATCTTACCAGCGATGTGAAAAACAACGCACTAGCGATCCAGAATTATACCGAGGTCGTTGTGAATTTTCTCTCCATAGTGTAGCATTGAGATCGTTGCTCATTATCTCTGTCAAACACAACGATGTACTAAAACAGAGAGAGAAGGGAGCGCACATAGGGTCTTATCTATGATGATAATTCAATGCCCCCCGATTAGTGTGACTCACCTTTTTGGGTTGTGTGAGTCACAACAAACTGCAAGAGCCTTGTTATCCTGGTCGCTGCAGACACCTGGTAAGGGAGAAATCTGTTTATGTAGAAAAAAGCCCAGGTTTAGATTCCGCGCAGACCACCAAGCAGGAAGGGTATGTTTGATGTCCGTTTATTGAGCCAACGCATTTCACAGCAGGACCTGCTGCTTCCTCAGGGCAAAAAAAAAAAAAAAAAAAAGGAAGCAGCAGGTCCTGCTGTGAAACGCGTTGGCTCAATAAACAGACATCAAACATACCCTTCCTGGTGGTCTGCGTGGAATCTAAACCTGGGCTTTTTTCTACATAAACAAACACAACGATGTAGCGTTCCCAGCAGGAGCACAACGACGCAGGAATGACCCAGAGTAGTGCGCAACGATCAAAGATCTCACAGCAGGGACCAGATCGTTGGTGCGTGTCACACAGAACGACATCCCTGTTGCGTCACGAATTTCGTGACGCAACAGCGATCCCAATAGCGATCTCTTTATGTGTGACAGGGCCTTAAGGGCTCATGCAGACAAGCATATGATCAGATGTGTGCAAACCGATTTTTGATTGGATGGCAAACTGACCCATGTTATTCCTCAATGCCCCCTCTAAAGACGCCCTGGATCCTGGGTGACAGACGCTGTGGGAGATGTGAGTGCAGCACCAGCTCTCTGCCACTGCTGTAGCTTCAGTGAAAGATAACGTCTATAGGGTTCTCCTGTCTCTAGGAATTATCCAACAGTTTAACCCCTCTGTCCTTCTGTTTCCAGGCAAGATCTTACAACATGCTCCCATTAAAAACACATGAACGCTTATCCTGCCATGTGTCTGCCTAAAAAAAGAAAACCCTTAATAAACACTGCTGAACAGAGGCCAGAAGTCCAACATGACTCCACCTGCCCCATTATAGTGAATCCTGTTCTGTCAATTAAATGAAAATTGTGCCACAGTGCAAGGGTCAAATGTGAATTAGGCCTTAGGTTTTTTGTTTATATAACTTTTTATTTCAACATTTTTTTGTTTGAATTCTAAGTACTCTTTACTTTGTGACAAAATACACAGTGCACATATTCATCAGGATATCTTAAAGATCAAATGTTGCGTAGAAGACATAAAATCCAGTGTAAAATAAAGCTGTGAACAGCAGTTGTGTAATAATAACAATGAAAATGGTAGCAGGGTAGAAGGAAAGTCCAGCTCACCCAGTTGAAATAGTACCGTAGTACTCCAGTACAAGGAAATGGTGCACGGATACAGTCCTGGTCTCTGGACCGGCAATCACCAATAATAATGTAGAAAAATCCAGCACTCATAAACTTGCAGTCATGAGGATTTATTCAAACATGAACGCCATCCATCTAATACAGGCAGTATGTGCTAACACCGACACGTTTCGACAGAGAACTTAGTTCGACTAAGACAGTTCTCTGTGGAAATGCGTCGGTGTTAGCACATACTGCCTGTATTAGATGGATGGCGTTCATGTTTGAATAAATCCTCATAATTGCAAATTTATGCGTGCTGAATTTTTCTACATTATTTATTAGTAACAGTGAAATCCCCATAACACCATATTGTGTAGCCGCTGATGTCTAAGGCCATTCAGTATCCTTCGCATACTGCGACATACCTGAGAAAAAGCATGTCATCTGAATACAGCCCATTGATCACCCCGCTCTCCTTCTCCAGGGCCAGCATGCTGATGTGCAGCTTCTTGGCATTGAGGAAGTCTAGAATCAGCTTTGTAATCTCCACTTCTTTAACATTCACAGTTTCTTCAGCCGTCATGGTGATGGTCTGGAAGAGAGGAAAACAAACCTCATTTATGTATTGGAATATAGCTGTAAGACAACACACTGCCCCGGCAAAGCGGCATTCACAGTGGGGTCACAATGAAGTCAGGCATGGAAATCCTGCACATGGAGGAAAGAACTCCTTTATAGCTGTCTTTTATTCCATCTGCCATCTACTGTGAAAGCCCAGAAATACAGAGACCCAGTGTTACAGCAATGGAAAAAAAGCACAGTATGCTCCTACATTGTATCCTGCTAATCCCATGCAAGGAAGGTCAGGCCGGCAGATCACATGGACCAGAGCTGAGGTGTAAAATTACCCAATATTAATGTTTATGAAAGAAAAAAAGGTCAGTCTTAAAGCTTGTTCATTGAATGGTTAAAGTTGGCATTATGTCCTATGTGACGGTGCTTGTGTATAGAGCTCAGGCACGCCAGCAGTAAATGGCAAGATGTAAAGTGGGAGGCCGGGAGTCGTGCACACCGAGTCATACACCGATATCGCCCTACACCCAGGTGTGAGCATGGAGACGACATCCGCACATAGAGGACACTTCACCGATAACTCATCAGGCTACAGGCTGCACTGAACTCTTCTAGATTTCAGACTCAACTATTCAAGGCTATGGGTGTGCAACAAAAAATAAAAAAATACATTTCATATGGATGAACAATACAGCAGCTGATTTTACAGATACATTTCCATTCATAACATCAACTTTATTTGGTCTTGTAAATTTTATTTCCTGCAAATGTATAAAAACAGATGCCTTAAAGATGATTTTTTCTATGTTCATGTCAACTTGGCCTTAAAGGGATCCTGTCACCTCCAAAACGCCTCCTAAGCTATCAAAACATGTCCCTGCAGCATCCTATCACTAATCTCACACTCCTTTTGTCTCCTAAAAGCATCCTGTGAAAGTGGAGAAAAACGTTTTAATACTTACTCATTAGTGATTATAATTAGCAGGGGCTATATTCTTTAGCCCTTAGGGCGTGTTGTTTTGCAGCTCCAGGATCCAGCCTCTCCCGTCAGTGCTGCTGTGATGTGGAGCTGAAGGCAGTACTAATGATTTGCATTCTGTGAGTGATAGAGAGGGGGGAGGGTAAAGGCTGCACAAGCAGAGCAAACAGACAGAGAGAGGGTGGATCCTCGAGGCTGCAAAACAGCCCGCCCTGGTGGCTAAAGAAAACAGCCCCTGCTAATTATAATCACTAATGGGTAAGTATTAAAACGTCTTTCTCCACTTTCATAGGATGCTTTTAGGAGACAAAAGAAGTGTGAGATTAATGATAATATGCTGCAGGGACATGTTTTCGTAGCTTAGGAGGCGATCTGGAGGTGACAAGATCCCTTTACTAATACATAAATGGTAGAAGTCCTTTAGTTTGGGTAGTTACACCCCAAACTGGCAGAACTACAACTGCATGATGATACAAGTAACAGCCTAGCTTACCCATAGGATTGTGCGGACATGGTGAGCAAGCCCTGCCTTGTAGTGGACAGATCACCACAGCTCCAGTGTATTCACCGTCATATAGAGCCTTTACATGTAAACCCTTCATCTATTTGGAAGACAGATGTAACTTAATACTTATTATCACCTACGGTAGTAGTATCAGGAACCAAAACTGCATAGATTTTCTAGTGCATGGATCTCTGCAGACCCTATTCAGGCCTGGAGACATTTCTAAAATAAATTTGTAAATTCACCATTTTAGGACAAAGAAAAGACCTTGCCGTTGCAGACATGGCTTGGCCATCTTTCCATTCTGTAGATCAGGGGTCTCAAACTCGCGGCCCGGGGCCGCATGCGGCCCCTGGGGCTTCACTATGCGGCCCGCGGCACCTTGGACAACTTAATGATGCATCGCCCCAGTGCAGGAGACCGCTGCAGTCCCCGCTGTGTGATGACTTCTATCCGCAGCACTAACAAGTTCTGCCACTCAGCAAGATCAATGTCACCTGCAACAGAGCTTGTCTGCGCAGCGGCTGGAGGAAGTCATAGCACAGTGGAGGCTGGAAGCCAGCACAGCGGGGACCGTGGCGGCCCCCTGCACTGGAGCGATGCATCATTAAAGTGAGAAAAGTGTGAGTGTGTATGAGAGGGTGTGTGTGTGTGAGGGTGAGTGAGGAAATGTGTATAAGTGTGTGCGAGTTTCAGTGTGTGTATGAGTGTAAGAGTGTGTATGAGGATGTGTGAGAGTGTGTGTGAGTATGTGTGTGGGGGGGGGGTTTGTGTGTGGGTTTGTGTGTGAGTGTGATAGAGTGTGTATTTGAGTGTGTAAAAAGAAGGTAAAACAGGATGGGGGAATCACTATAATTGTAGATCAGGATGGGGGACATCACTATAAAAGGGGATCGGGATGGGGACATCATCACTAAAGGGGATCAAGATGGGGACAACACTACTAAAGGGGAATGACATTGGGGACATCACTAGAAAAGGAGATCAGGAAGGGGGACATCACTACAAAAGGGGATCATGATCGATGGGGGACATCACTAGAAAAAGGGATCAGGATAGTGGACATCACTATAAAAAGGAATCAGGATAGGGATCATCACTAGAAAAAGGGATCAGGATGGGGGACATCACTATAAAAAGGAATCAGGATAGGGATCATCACTAGAAAAAGGGATCAGTATGGGGGAAATCAGTAGAAAAGGACATTACTACAAGAAAGGGATCAGGATTTGTACTTTACTACATTGAGCAAAAAATTCTGGTATTACTAAAAATATCACTTAGTCCTACAAGGGATGCGGCCCCCCGATATAAATGTTTCTCCATGTGCGGCCCACCAACCCAGCCGAGTTTGAGACCCCTGGTGTAGATGATGCTTTTATGTGGATGAGTGCAAGTTCCTGAGGTCGCAGCGCATAGTTTCTGCATATACAGCAAGTAGGAATCATCTCTGTATAATTATCTCCCCAGGTAATGAGCAACCATAATGTAGTCATTTGGAAATCAGCCTATAAGTAAAGATATTTAGCAATAATGAGAATAAAAAGCAGAGGACTGGAAGATTTGCTTTTCTAAACATATTTTCCTACTTAAACTCCCTTAGCTCCTAAATCTAGAAGTCAACTTATATTTATTGATCACCAAAATAAGACAATTAAACCGAGGACTGGCTGATCCCAGCACTAGACTGCCTCTGTGGTCTATCACTGAAGCATTTATAGAAAACAATGTCCTCTATGTTCTGGCTACTTGCAGCCACCACTATGTGGCAGCTGCAGGTAGTCTCAATACTACATGATAAATCTAAGCAGCAGGATTCTGGGCTAAAAAGTGACTGGCTGCAGCTGCCATTTATTCATGAGTCCGGATTCGGTGGGATAGAAGTGAAGGGTGGGAAAATTATCTCTTATTTTTAGCTTTAATCCATTTTGACCCTTTCGTTAAAAATCTTTAAAAGCCAGGTGATATTTAAAATGGGCACCATGACCACTATACTTTAAAAATAAATTAAAAATAAAATGAAGAATAAGTGCCCCCTTCTCATTCGGGATGCCAGCGTGAGGATGAATAAAGATGAAACTCAGCAATGTTTTTCTATTCAATGGGTTGATTAAGAAAAAAAAAACTACTTATAATCCCAATAATAATTTTTCCCTGTGCATAAGCAGGGTCCGCTATGGGACGTCTCTATATTCAAGTGACTGACATCTTTTCACTTTTGCTAAACCTGAAGGGAATCTCCATTTTTGATAATGGTGTTTTTAGATGAAAGCATTCAGTCCCAACTCATTTTCTAATACTTTTATACATCAGCTGAAATTTTATTCTCCTGATACACAGCGCCTTGTAACGATAACATGCTGTCTGCCTGTTGCTGCCACTAGAGGGAGCACATGAGTAGTTATACTCCTAAGTGGTTAGCTCGTATGCTCCCTCTAGTGGCATCTGTAAAATCTGTGCCCCTGACACTGTAATGTGACATACCCCTATTAATAGCCCCTCTTTACTGCTCAGTGTTATATTAAGTGCTGTGTCGTGCGTGTTATGTCCACACGTGTTGCTATGTGACACATTGTAAGAAGTGACGGTGCTGTGTTCAGCTTAATGCCAAGCAACAGAGGCCCAGTACACAGCAGCACAATGGAGGCTGGAAACCAAAGAGGTCGTGGCTCCAATTAGAAAGGAAACTTCAAAGGTCTACAACACAGCTATTCCTGCCAGATAATATGCTCATATGCAGCATTATTTTCTATACCAAAAGCCAAATTAGGGAAAACTATGCAGAGATTTCATGTGTCCTTTCCCCCATTCCTTACAATGAATGAAAACAGCTGCAAAAACACAAAGAATTGCAATGTTGTGAGTTTCACAAACTGCAAAGAAAAAACTGTAAATCTGTGCATGAGGATGCTCAAACCCTATTCACTTTGTCGGTAGTGGAAAATTCAATGCATTTCCTGCAGAAAAACAATTTTTAAAAATTACACTGCAAAAGCATCACATGTGAACATACCCCAAGGCGCCATCTTGCACAGATGAGTTTTATGAGAGAAACTACAGGTGCATCTCAATTACTTACAATATCAAAAAGTTATTTATCAGTAATTCAATATATAAAGTGAAATACATATGATAGAGACATTACAGAGTGATCTACTTCAAGTGTTTGTTTCTGCAAATGTTGATGATCATGGCTTACAGCCAATTAAATCCCCAAAGTCATTATTTCAGAAAATTAAAGTAGGGAGGATGAAGGGTTAAAAAAACCACGCTGCCATATTACACAAGACATCAAAGGGTGAATATAATATTGATTTATTAGTCAACGCATTTCAGAGCTACTAGAAATGCACTGAAACATGGCAATACGATATTGATTTGTCTTGAGGAAGGAGCCAGGGAACCCTGAAATGTGTTGACTAATAACTCAATATTATATTCACCCTTTGATGTCTGGTGGAATACTGCAGTGTGGTTTTTAACCCTGCCTTCCTACTCTATATGCACCACGCTGGGGACTGCAGCAGCCATGATATGCTTTTATAGTGGTTGTGACTCTCACAACCACGCAAGGTGAAGCCTCTGATACCTATTTACAGTAATATTTTATCTCTCAGACCCGTCATCCTCCCTACTTTAATTTGCTTAGATAACGACCTTTAGGTTTTCATTGGCTGTAAGCCATAATCATCAACATGAACAGAAATGAACAATTGAAATAGATGACTCGGTCTGTAACGACTCTATATAATATATGCACTTCATGTTTTGTATGGAATTAGTGAAATAAAATGATGTTTTTGATGATATTATAATTCATTGAGATGCACCTGTATGTGTCTACACTTAAGGCCACTTACACCACAGATATCTGTGCCAACTTCTGAACAGATCTCTGGTTGCAGTGAAATCATGGACACATTGCTCATGTTGTGGCTGTGTACAAATGTAACAATGTGTCCATGATTTCACTGCAACCAGAGATCTGTTCAGAAGTTGGACACAGATATCTGTGTGTGTAAAGTGGCCTTCAGATATTATCCAGGAGCACAAACTGAGGGAAAGCTGCTCCAAAAGCTAAAGAAAAAGACTATGTACAAGACTCCCGCTCAGTGGGTATGTGCACACAGTCTTTCTGATGAGTTTTCAGACCAATCGCTATTTGCATTCTTTTTAGAAACCTCTACAAATTCGGTTTGAGAAATTAAAAAACCTTGGAAATTTTAGTTTTTATGGTTTCCTCAAAAACTCAAGCTGCAAAAAGACTGGAGGAGAATTTGGATAGTGTGTGCTCCAAAAACTGTACATCACAAAGTGATCACTGATCTCAGGGAGACCAGTCCAAGAAAACACTGCGGGCGCCGGCTAAAGCGCTCAACACAGCGAATTCCTAGGCGCATTGCCCCCTGGGATTATGAATATGCAAATAGAGTCTGTGGAGCCTCGTTAGGAGTCTCAAACACAGGACTAGCCAGATATCCTTCCAGGGAAGGACCCAGCCAAGGGGTGGCCAAAAACTCTACACGCACATTGTCTAAAAAAAAAAAAGTGTCAAAATCTTCAACACTTGATGGAAGAAAAAAAACACTTCATACAGCCATGGCCGAAAGGGTCAACACCCTGGAAATGTTCCTGAAAATGAAGTAGTTCTCCCAGAAACGTCTTGCATTTACACGTGCTTTGTCATACACATAATTATTTCCTTTGTGTATATTGCAACAACACAAAGAAAAACAGAAAAAGACAAAATGGACAAACTTTCACACAAAACTCCATCGATGGATCGGACAAAATTGTTGTGGATTATCAGCTTTCTTTCAAGCATGTGATGTTTATTTAAACTCGCCTGTGGTAGTAACAGGTGTGGGCAATGTGCAAATCACACCTGAAACCAGATAAAAAGGGGAGAAGTTGACTCAATCTTTGCATTGTGTGTCTGTGTGACTCACACTAAGCATGGAGAACAGAAAGACAGAAAGAAAAAACAACTGTCTGAGGACTTCAGAACAAAATATCAACAATCTCAAGGTTACAAGTCCATCTCCAGAGATCTTGATGTTCCTTTGTCTACGGTGCACCAGAATCAAGAGTTTGCGACCCATGGCAGTGTAGCTAATCTTCCTGGATGTGGAAGGAAGAGAAAAATTGATGAAAGGTTGCAATGCAGGACAGTCTGGATGGTGAAAAAGCAGCCCCAATCAAGTTCCAAAGACATTCAAGCTGTCCTGCAGGTTCAGGGTGCGTCAGTGTCAGCGCAAACTATCCATCCACATTTGAATGAAATGAAACGCTATGGCAGAAGACCCAGGAGGACCCCACTGAATAACAGACATAAAATGCTATTCAGTAGTTTGCCAAAATCCTTCTGGAAAACATCTTCTGAACAAACGAGACTAAGATAAAGCTTTTTGGTAAAGCACATCATTTTACTGTTTACCAAAAACGGAATAAGGCCTACAAAGAACAGAACACAGGACCTACATCAAATATAGTGGAGGGTCAAAGATGTTTTGGGGTTGTTTTGCTGCCTCTGGCATTGAGTGTCTTGACTGTGTGCAACATATCATGAGATATTAGGTTACCAAAGGACTTTGTGTCACAATATAGTGTTGAGTGTCAGAAAGGAGTTTGTGTCCTAGGTCATGGGTTTTCCCGCAGACAATGACCCCAAGCATACTTCAAGAAGCCCTCAGAAATAGATGGAAACAAAACACTGAAAAGTCCTGAAGTGGCAGCAATGAGTCAGGATCTAAATCCCATTGACCACCTGTGGAGAGATCTTAATATTGCTGTTGGGAGAAGACGTTCTTCACATATGAGAGACCTGGAGCAGTTTATAAAGAAGAGTCCAAAATTCCAGTTGAGAGGTGTAAGAAGCTTGTGGATGGTTATAGGAAGAGAGTGATTGCAGTGATATATTACTCAGAGTATGCAACCAAATATTAAGTTATGGGTAATAATTATGTCTGGTCCATTTTTGGAGTTGTGTGTGAAATTAAGTCCAATTTGCCTTTTTTTCTGTTTTATTTTATGTTATTCCAATACACACAAAGCAAGTAAACATGTGTATGATCAAACCTTTAATTCCAATAATTAATGGAATAAATACTTCCTTTTCTGCAACAATTTCAAGGATTCTGAACACTTTTGTCCATGACTAATTCTTTTTCAAGGTTGACTCTGTACCGGCGCTAATCATGTGACAGATCGCGTATGCAATTTACATGCTTGGGGTCATGTGTCGACCACTTTCATTTAAAGAAGCGGCTGAGAAAGTGGTCGGCACATGATCCCAGGTATGTAAGTCACATATGAGCAGTGAGGAGCAGTGGTACAGTAAAACATCAGAATCCTGACACTGAGGACGTAATGCACTGTTAGGTTTCCGTATGTTACATACATGTCCAGGGCAGGTGGGGATCCAACATGCAGAACACCTGCCACGCTAAGGGGCCGGGGCGCTTCTGTGCCCACTTCATGCCCATACAAGGGCCGCATACGCCTCTGATGATCCCAGTCCCTGATGGCCTTAGGTTACATTGAGGTGGACATCCACTTGGAGAAAATAGAACCGGATGGATAGAAGCCGCGCTGACCACAATAAGAGTAACAGAGTAACACACACACTCTGTTTATTCTGTCTACGCGTTTAGTGGCAAACAGGCCACTTCATCAGGACATCCTGGATGTCCTGATGAAGTGGCCTGTTTGCCACGAAACGCGTAGACAGAATAAACAGAGTGTGTGTTTACTCTGTTACTCTTATTGTGGTCAGCGCGACTTCTATCCATCCGGTTCTATTTTCTCCAAGTGGATCCTTACTTTTTGCCGGGAGCCTGCTGCGACCATACGTGCTTGTCCAAGGGAGTTGTGACCATTCACAACCAGACCAGGTGAGTCTGTATTGTGGGAGTCCGTGTGACCATCAAACCCGAAGGTATTACTCTATGTGCGCTTCTTTTCCTTCTTATTTATTGAGGTGGACATGACAGATATACCGGGTGAATATTTTACTATTAATATTTTATTTTTTCACATTTCCTGCAATCCCCTACATTGTTTACCCCTGAAAACTCCTTTGATGACTGGGAATTGGGATGGATGGGATTTGATCCCTCCATCCAGCTGATCTATCGGCCCCATCAGCTCTCCGTATAGTATCACACAGGTCATCTATTGCTCTCTGCTATCAGACATTACCGTACTTGTATTCTCACACTGTATGAGGCCGTTCTGTTATTCTGCCACCTCCCCATAATAACCTGTAATAACTGTGCCACCAGAGACCAGCTGTACTTTGCATTCATGCCCAGGGCACAGATCTGAGACATCGGAGCGGCTGCCCGCTCTCCGGCACAGGGGGGCTCATTTGCACATCGTTCCATAAATAATTGAACAGTCTGGCTCTCCCATCTGGATAGGTCGTCCCTTCCCAATACACAGGGTGCAAAATAATGAAAAGTCAATACTAGAGCAGTTCTCAAATGAACCACAAGCAACAAAGGAAATGACATTCTGCCTGTATGGTTTCCCAGCCAGAGAAGACATAAGGGGCGGGTGGGATAGCTCTGCCAGCTGCCGCTCCCCCATTACTCCCACCAAAGGCGTGATCACTATCTGGCAGACAGGCCTCCCACCCTACTGATTACATAAACAACACTCACTATTTGGCAGCTAGGTCAATCCCTGTAATGCAATAGGGAAACTGAGCACCAAAAAGAGGCAAAGATAAAATATGATAATGGAAGATTGAAGAAAATCAGCGTCCTGCAGAAAATGCTTTAAAAAAGATCTCAGGTGGTAAAGGGGGTGGCATCAACATAGATGGAGCCATCTAATCAGAACTGGCCGGACAGTCATCACCGCCGTAATGGGCAAAGCAAGAAGTCACAAAATATGATCACCTTATATAATGTACCATGTATGGACAGTCAGTGATGGGCTACACAAGAAGTCACTAAATACGATCACCTTATATAATGTACCATGTATGGACAGTCAGTGATGGGCAACACAAGAAGTCACAAAATATGATCACCTTATATAATGTACCATGTATGGGCAGTCAGTGATGGGCTACACAAGAAGTCACTAAATACGATCACCTTATATAATGTACCATGTATGGACAGTCAGTGATGGGCTACACAAGAAGTCACTAAATACGATCACCTTATATAATGTACCATGTATGGACAGTCAGTGATGGGCAACACAAGAAGTCACAAAATATGATCACCTTATATAATGTACCATGTATGGGCAGTCAGTGATGGGCTACACAAGAAGTCACTAAATACGATCACCTTATATAATGTACCATGTATGGACAGTCAGTGATGGGCTACACAAGAAGTCACAAAATATGATCACCTTATATAATGTACCATATATGGACAGTCAGTGATGGGCAACACAAGAAGTCACTAAATAGGATCACCTTATATAATGTACCATGTATGGACAGTCAGTGATGGGCTACACAAGAAGTCACTAAATAGGATCACCTTATATAATGTACCATGTATGGACAGTCAGTGATGGGCAACACAAGAAGTCACAAAATATGATCACCTTATATAATGTACCATGTATGGGCAGTCAGCGATGGGCAACACAAGAAGTCACAAAATATGATCACCTTATATAATGTACCATGTATGGGCAGTCAGCGATGGGCAACACAAGAAGTCACAAAATATGATCACCTTATATAATGTACCATGTATGGACAGTCAGCGATGGGCAACACAAGAAGTCACTAAATATGATCACCTTATATAATGTACCATGTATGGACAGTCAGTGATGGGCTACACAAGAAGTCACAAAATATGATCACCTTATATAACCGTCGGTTGTATTCTCATTTTATAAATCAATCGTTTGCACGACAATAAGCAACTGTGCATCATATCTGATCAGAGACATCAGATTCTTCCTCCTCCTGGACCACTTACTCCTTCTCTAAGTCCTCAACCCATGTTTAAAGGGGCTGTCCACTACTCGGACAAGACCCCGATTCTTTAAGTTCCCCCCACCCCAGTAAAATAATAACAGCTACTCTCATCTCCAGCACCATTCCACCGATGTCAGCGCTGGCTCTACTGGGGTTTGTGTCACATTGTCATGTCATGTGATCCCTACAGCCTATCAGAGCTGGCTTCACTCTCCAGTACTTCAGACAAATCAGATATCTGGAGAAAGTGAGAGCCACAACTGCTCTATCACGTCCTCCAAATGTCAACTACATCCCATGGAGGAGAGTGAAGCCAGCACTGATTGGCCAAAGGGACCACATGACATGACAATGTCATACAATCCCTGGGAGAGCCAGCGCTAACATTGCTGGAACGGCTCCGGAGGAGTTTAGCTCTTATTATTTTACGGGGGGGGGGGGGGGGGGACAGAATTGAGAAGGGGTTGTCTGCATAGTAAACAACCCTTTTAAAATCTGTATTCAGGAAAGCTGCTCTATCCTCCTCACTGACCTTTACAGAGGAGATGATAGTTACTACTAATACTATCCTGAGTAATGTAATGATAAGTAAGTCTTCATTGAATACAGATTATTCGTAATAATTGGGAATTTTGAAAATGGAAGATCAATCCAGAAAAAGAAATATGAGGATTTGTCTGATAATAAAAAAAAAAAAAACGTAGTAATATATCTTATCACTGCCCTGACCAAAATTACTAACGACTTACTCACGGGTCAAAGCTAACAAGACAGTTCTCCGTCATTCTCCTTCTAGACCTGTCCTCTGCATTCGACACAGTCAACCACTGCCTCTTATTACAGATCCTCTTTTCCATTGGTATCACTGACCTTGCCCTCTCCTGGGTCTCCTCCTACCTTTCCAACTGCACATTTAGTGTCTCCCACTTCCACACAACCTCCTCGCCGCATCCTCTCTCTGTTGGGGTCCCTCAAGGCTCTGTCCTGTGGCACCTCCTTTTTTCAATCTATACTCTTGGTCTGGGTCAACTCATAAAGTCCCATGGCTTCCAGTATCACCTATACGCTGATGACTCTCAGATCTACCTCTCTGGCCCAGACGTCACCTCTCTGCTGTCCAGAATCCCAGAGGGTCTATCAGCCATATCATTCTTCTTCTCCTCTCGCTTCGTAAAACTCAATGTAGACAAATCGAACTCATCATCTTTCCTCCATCTCACACACCTTCCTTACCAGACCTATCAATCACAATAAATGACATCACACTTTGCCCTGTACCTGAAGTCCGCTGCCTCGGAGTAACCCTTGACTCTGCCTTGTCCTTCAAACCGCAAATCCAAGCCCTTACCACCTCCAACTCAAAAATATTTTCAGAATCCGTCACTTCCTCAACCCTCAATCTGCTAAACTACTACTGCATGCCCTCATAATCTCCCGTCTCGACTACTGCAACCTCCTCCTCTGTAGCCTCCCCGCTAACACTCTTGCACCTCTCCAATCTGTCCTCAACTCTGCTGCCCGACAAAACCACCCCTCTCCTCGCTATTCCTCCACTTCTCCCCTCTGCAAATCCCTCCACTGGCTCACAATTCACCAGCGTATCCAATTCAAACTACTAACATTGACTTACAAAGTTGTCCACAATCTGTCCCCCCATATATATCTCTGAACTAATCTCCCGATATCATCCATCTCATAATCTCCGATCCTCCCAAGACTTCCTTCTTTCCTCTACACTTGTATGTTCCTCATCTAACCGTCTGCAAGACTTTGCCCGAGCATCCCCCATTCCCTGGAACTCTGCACACCAAAACGTCCGACTGTCCTCCACACTCGGAACCTTCAAGCGGAACCTGAAAACCCATCTCTTCAGAACAGCCTACAACCTGTAATGACCACAGTGCCACCTCACCACCACTGGACCTGGCGCTCCACCACCATCAGCGCTGACCCAACCTACTGTCTCTCTCCCCACTGCCCTGTAGAATGTAAGTTCGCAAGAGCAGGGTCCTCTCTCTCCCCTCTGTATCAGTCTGTCACTGTTAGTTTGTTCATTGTATTCTTAGCTTGTTGTATGTATCCCTTTCTCATGTACAGCACAACGGAATCAATGGTGCTCTATAAATAAATAATAATAATCACATGTATTATTGAGTTATAGAATAAAAAATAAAAATGATGAAGTGACCCAATACTAAAAGTGCATTACTAGAAATCACTAGACTTACTGCTGTTCTAGCATTCTGCACTACAGTATAGTATGGATGTAGGAATACTGTCCATACAGTGTCCCGGCCTCCACGCCTGTATTCTGTGGATGGTGACACCAGTACAGTATCCTGGCCTTCACGCCAGTATTATGTGGATGGTGACACCAGTAGTGTCCCAGTCTCCCGGCCTGTATTCTGTGGATGGTGACACCAGTACAGTGTCCTGGCCTCCATGCCTGTATTCTGTGGATGGTGACACCAGTACAGTATCCCGACCTCCACGCCTGTATTCTGTGGATGGTGACACCAGTACAGTGTCCCGGCCTCCACGCCTGTATTGTGTGGATAGTGACACCAGTACAGTGTCCTGGCCTCCACACCTGTATTGTGTGGATGGTGACACCAGTACAGTGTCCTGGCCTCCACGCCTGTATTGTGTGGATGGTGACACCAGTAGTGTCCCGGTCTCCAGCCTGAATTCTGTGGATAGCCCTGGTCAGTGAACTAGTGAAGGAGAATGTACTCCCGATCAGTTCTACTATACACCAGAAGAGTCTCCCTCCTCATGTTATACAGATGAAGCAGAGCTCAGTGAAAAGGAGTCCTGGTCGTCACTCATTTATATGAGTCCAACAAGATCCGATGAGATATAACCTCCCAATAGATCAGATAAGCAGGACCAATAAAAACTAATACAAATTCTGCAAATCCCGTTTTTTTTTGCAAGCAGTGGAGGCCGGAGATCACAGACAGCAGAGTATGATCTCCTCACAAACACCAGACAATACCTTCACTAATGTGATCTCACACAGATCCAGCAGATCACACACCCCACCAATGTGGCAGATCAGCAGACCTCACATATCTCTGACAGATCAGTGGACAATCACTTCATCAACAAGATCTTCTAATATGGATCTACGGCGGCCGTCACACGCTGCAATATCGTGAGTGATATTGTAAGCGATCACGTGCACGCGCGATCGCTAACAATATCGTTCACATCGCTGGTGAGCTGTCACACAGACAGACTCACCAACGATGTGGAGCAGTGAGATCGCTGGTAACTATGGTACACATCGGGTTACTAGGCGCCGCGCGGCGCTTAGTCACCCGACGTTTACCATAGATACCATCTCCCAGCATAGGCTGTGCCGCTGGGAGATCGTTCATCGTGGTGTCACACACCACGATGAAGCAGATTGAACAAGCGTTTATCGCTTGATATGAGCTCCGGCTCTCATATCTGCGATGTCACGATCAAGCGATTTTACATTGTAAAATGGCTTGATTGCACGCAGCGATGCACAAACGATATCGCTTAAGCGATCAAAAAGCAGATCGCTTAAGCGATATCGTGCATTAAATTGAAGCGTGTGACGGCCGCCTACTGCATATCAGCAGATCACACACCCCACCAATATGATCTAATATATTGATCTATACTGTAGATCAGCAGATCAATTTCACCAATGTGATTCCCTAATATAGATCTACTGCAAATCAGCAGATCACCAATTTGATCTAAAGGTACAGCTACACGTGACAATGTCGTTAAGATCTCACCAATGATCTCACGGGAGCGCGGTCGTTAGGACATCTTTTTGAGATCGTTGGTGAGATGTCACACGGCTAGATATCGTGAACGACGCACCAATGATCCAGAGATCGCTGGAACGACACAGCCAATGATCTTAGCGGTCGTTATCACACTGTCACACGGCAGCTACATGAACGACTCCAACCTCAATGTGGGCGTAGTTTGCGACCAAGGCTAGGAAGTAGGCCTGCCAGATTGTGTTTTACCGCACCCCCTACAGCTCCGATTGGTGGCCACAACTGCGTTACCATAGGTCAGCCTTGTCTGGCAAGATGGCCACTTTCTTAACGCTCTTGCCCTTTCAACCATGACGCCATTCAAGGCTGTGTTCATTTGGTGACGCCTGTGCAAGCCATTGATGCGTCCCCAAATTGTCACACGTGAACGCTCGTGTGTGCACTGTTGCCAATACAATGTATGGCTATGTGTACGTGCTGTTTTCAAGATGGGAACCTACACACAACACTATGTACATACATGTCTGCATATTAGGATGCATGTAGTAATT
Organism: Allobates femoralis; assembly: GCA_033576535.1. NCBI lineage: Eukaryota > Metazoa > Chordata > Amphibia > Anura > Aromobatidae > Allobates > Allobates femoralis. The sequence continues at coordinate 207,092,490 of JARQOC010000007.1, read as the reverse complement.
ATGTGTCTGTGCATAGATGTGTACATGTAACTGTATATGGTTGGTTATGTGTACAAATGCGTGTATGTACTTTGTATCTCTGAATTAAAATCATATATGTTGACATACTTTAGGTACCAATGTGGCAGACATACATGACCAAGGTTCTGAAGGTTGCTATATGTGTATATTTATTTAGATATGGTGCACATGTTGCCTCCTACATTTTATTAAAATAAATAAGGATTTAACATAAGCACATATATATATATAGGACTGTTCAAATCTATTGTTACACCAATTGTTTATTTGCGTGCACACGCGGGTAGGTAAACGCCTAGAGAAAAGGATGGCGACTTCAATGAGTCTCCTTGTTTAAATGTCTTTCATGATAGTGTAAAGAATAAACAAGTCAACGAGTCTACTGATCAAAGCACGGATCAGCAAATATGGCGCCTTTCCCATAACCAACGCCAGCCAATCGGAACGCACTAGTGACCACCAATCAGCGCACATGGGGCGCAGAAAACACAACGCCAATGCACGCCTATGGGATTGGTTTCACGATCCCAGAAATCGCAAATGTCATCGTTATCGCAGTGTCACACACAACGATGCAGCAGGTTGGCTGAACGACGATCGTCTGATTTCAGAACATGCTCTCAAATCTGCAATCAGCGATCCAGCGATTTATCGTAGTCGTATCTCAGTGTCACACACAACGACGTACTAACAATGTCGTTAGAACGACTCCAAACCCGTGACGTTTCAGCGATATCATTCATGATCGTGTACCGTGTAACAAGGCCTTAATATAGATCTACTGCAGGTCACACACACACCTCACCAATATGATCTCACATTAATCTATAACACAATTGCAGATCACACCCTCCCCCAATGTGATCTGACAGATCAGCTGACCAGAGATCTCACATATATCTCTAAAGGTACTGTCACACGGCACGGTTGTTGCAGACATCGTTTTGACATCGTTGGTGAGCTGTCACACGTCTTGATATCATGGACAACTCACCAATGATGTTGTGAACAGGTATTGTTCGCACAAGCCAGCGAACGATCCTTGCTCATTGCTGTGAATGGGTGAAGTCGTAAACGACATAGTTATCGCGGTGTCACACACAACAATGCAGCAGGTTGGCGAATGACTGATCGTGGGGTTTGAGAACATGTTCTCAAACCTGCGATCAACGATCTGATTTATCGTAATTGTATCTTGGTGTTACACGCAACGACGTCCTAACGATGTCACTTGAACGACTCCAAACCCGTGACGTTTAAGCGATATCGTTAACGATCTTGTACCGTATAACGGGGCCGTAACACATTAGTAGATTAGATGATGCCAATATGATCTCACATAAGGCCACGTTACATACAGAGATATATTGCTCGCAGATCTCTGGTTGCAGTGAAATCATGGACATATTGCTCAATTTTGTGGCTGTGTGCAAATGGAACATTGTGTCCATGATTTCACTGCAACCAGAGATCTGTGACCAATATCTGCACAATTCTCTGTGTGTGGAACTGGGCCTATAGATTCATGACAGATCAGCAGATCACAGACTTCACCCATGGGATCTCCTTATGGTGGGTTTACACACACCAATTTATCTGTTCAATATCTGAACAGATCTCTGGTTGCAGTGAAATCATGGACACATTGTTACATTTGACACAGCCACAAAATTGAGCAATGTGTCCATGATTTCACTGCAACCAGAGATCTGGTCAGATATTGAACAGATAAATTGGTGTGTGTAAACCCACCATTATACAGATCTATTGCATGTCAATGTGATCTCACACCGATCTATAACAGCCCTGCCCATCACACAGTCTACCTATGTGATCTGGCAGATGTGTGACTTATCGGCCGATCCCGGCTCTCTGCCTTGGACAGATGGAGTGACAGCCGGACATGGCTGCTCCGGACAGACAGCCCCTCCAGGCCACCCGGCATCCCCCCGTACAGTCAGCCCTGGCTGTGATGCTCTGGGCGCCGCCCCTCCTCCCCGGTACCTGGCTTTCCCGTCTCCCGGTCCGGTGTCCCAGAGTCCCGGCCGGCTCCGTGGTCCCTGTGAGCCCCGTGTCCGTGCAGGCTCCGGTGCTGTCTCCCCGCTGTTCCCCGGTGCCCGGGCCGCACCACCCAGTCTCTGCGTCTCTTTTCTCTCAGGCTGCGGTTGTCAAGCGGATCCGCCGGTAACCAATCACAATCCGCAGTGTGAGGACCCCGGGCTGAGCTGTCCGCAGTCCTGCCTGAGAGGGTGTGGTGCACATGATGGGGATGAGGGGCCGCGCTGTCATGTGACCGCAGGGTGCGGGGTGCGCCGTGTGTACAGCGTGTATGGGGTGCAGGGTGTGCAGTGTACAGGGAGTGCAGTGTGTACGGTGTGTACAGGAGTGCAGTATGTGGGGTGTGCAGAGTACAGGGAGTGCAGTATGTGGGGTGTGCAGAGTACAGGGAGTGCAGTATGTGGGGTGTGCAGAGTACAGGGAGTGCAGTATGTGGGTGTGCAGTGTGTAGGTGTGCAGTGTACAGGGAGTGCAGTGTGTACGGTGTGTACAGGGAGTGCAGTATGTGGGTGTGCAGAGTACAGGGAGTGCAGTATGTGGGGTGTGCAGTGTGTAGGGTGTGCAGCGTACAGGGTGTGCAGTGCAGGGGTACAGGGTGTACAGCGTCTGGGGTGTGCAGTGTACAGGGTGTGCTGCTGTACCAGCTCTCCTGACCGACAGCATCCAGTATTATTTCATGTGGACATACAGCTGTGGCCAAAAGTATTGACACCCCTGCAATTCTGTGAGATAATACTCAGTTTCTTCCTGAAAATGATTGCAATCACAAATTCTTTGGTATTATTATCTTCATTTAATTTGTCTTCAATGAAAAAACACAAAAGAGAATGAAGCAAAAAGCAAAACATTGATCATTTCACACAAAACTCCAAAAATGGGCCAGACAAAAGTATTGGCACCCTCAGCCTAATACTAGGTTGCACAACCATTAGCCAAAATAACTGCGATCAACCGCTTCTGGTAACCATCAATGAGTTTCTTACAATGCTCTGCTGGAATTTTAGACCATTCTTCTTTGGCAAACTGCTCCAGGTCCCTGATATTTGAAGGGTGCCTTCTCCAAACTGCCATTTTTAGATCTCTCCACAGGTGTTCTATGGATTCAGGTCTGGACTCATTGCTGGCCACCATAGAAGTCTCCAGTGCTTTCTCTCAAACCATTTTCTAGTGATTTTTGAAGTGTGTTTTGGGTCATTGTCCTGCTGGAAGACCCATGACCTCTGAGGGAGACCCAGGTTTCTCACACTGGGCCCTTCATTATGCTGCAAAATTTGTTGGTAGTCTTCAGACTTCATAATGCCATGCACACGGTCAAGCAGTCCTGTGCCAGAGGCAGCAAAGCAACCCCAACACATCAAGGAACCTCCGCCATGTTTGACTGTAGGGACCGTGTTCTTTTCTTTGAATGCCTCTTTTTTTCTCCTGTAAACTCTATGTTGATGCCTTTGCCCAAAAAGCTCTACTTTTGTCTCATCTGACCAGAGAACGTTCTTTCAAAACGTTGTAGGCTTTCTCAGGTAAGTTTTGGCAAACTCCAGCCTGGCTTTTTTATGTCTCGGGGGTAAGAAGTGGGGTCTTCCTGGGTCTCCTACCATACAGTCCCTTTTCATTCAGATGCCGACGGATCGTACGGGTTGACACTGTTGTACCCTCGGACTGCAGGGCAGCTTGAACTTGTTTGGATGTTAGTCGAGGTTCTTTATCCACCATCCGCACAATCTTGCGTTGAAATCTCTCGTTAATTTTTCTTTTCCGTCCACATCTAGGGAGGTTAGCCACAGAGCCATGGGCTTTAAACTTCTTGATGACATTGCACACGGTAGACACAGGAACATTCAGGTCTTTGGAGATGGACTTGTAGCCTTGAGATTGCTCATGCTTCCTCACAATTTGGTTTCTCAAGTCCTCAGACAGTTCTTTGGTCTTCTTTCTTTTCTCCATGCTCAATGTGGTACACACAAGGACACAGGACAGAGGTTGAGTCAACTTTAATCCATGTCAACTGGCTGCAAGTGTGATTTAGTTATTGCCAACACCTGTTAGGTGCCACAGGTAAGTTACAGGTGCTGTTAATTACACAAATTAGAGAAGCATCACATGATTTTTCTAACAGTGCCAATACTTTTGTCCACCCCTTTTTTATGTTTGGTGTGGAATTATATCCAATTTGGCTTTGGGACAATTCTTTTTGTGTTTTTTTCATTGAAGACAAATTAAATGAAGATAATAATACCAAAGAATTTGTGATTGCAATCATTTTCAGGAAGAAACTGAGTATTATCTGACAGAATTGCAGGGATGTCAATAACCTGTCATCTGTTATTCTCTGTTATCAGCTATTTCATTCTCGACAGCCTGTGATCTTACCATGAAATGTTCTGTGCTTATATATATATATCTCCTAGTGCTGTGGTGTAGCTAGGAGTTATCTAGGATGTGTAGGGGAAAAAATCATAAAATGGTGGAATGGAAGGGACCTCCTGGGTCATCTGGTCCAACTTCCTGCTCAAAGCAGGATTCACTAAATCATCCCAGACAGATGTCTGTCCAGGCTCTTTGTGAAGACTTCCATTGAAGGGGAACTCACTACCTCTCATGACAGCCTGTTCCACTTGTTGATCACCCTCACTGTCAAAAAGTTTTTTCTAATATCTAATCCGTGTCTCCTCACGTTCAGTTTCATCCCATTGTTTCTAGTCTTTCCTTCTGCAAATGAGAATAAAGCTGCTCCCTCCACAGTGTCACAGCCCTTGAGATATTTGTAGAGCTATTAAGTCTCCTCTCAGTTTTCTTTTTGGCAACCAAAATATTCCCAAATCTTGTAACCGTTCCTCATAGTACATGGTTTGCAAACCGGTCACCATTCTAGTTGCTCTTCTCTGAACTTACTCCACTTTGTTGATGTCTTTTATAAAATTTGGTGCTCAGAACTGGACACGGTATTCCAGATGAGGTCTGACCAAAGAGGAGTAGAGGGGTATAATGACTTCACATGATCTAGACCAGGGGTCTCAAACACGCGCCGGCCGCAAGCGCCGCTGGCTTCCCACTGCGGCCCGGGGCACCTTGAAGAAATAACATGCCCCGGGCCTTTGTGAAGGGAGCCGCCGCGGTACCCGCTTTATAGTGACTTCCGGGTACCGCTGAAACAAGTGCCATGATCGCGCCTGTACATTCAAGCAAGCAGGCGGCCGGCGGACCAATCAGAAGCCTCCTGTCACAGGAGGCGGCCGGCGGACCAATCAGAAGCCTCTTGTAACATAGTAACATAGTTTTTAAGGTTGAAGGAAGACTTTAAGTCCATCTAGTTCAACCCATAGCCTAACATGTTGATCCAGAGGAAGGCAAAAAAAAACCATGTGGCAACACTAAGCTCCATATTGGGGGAAAAAATTCCTTCCTGACTCCAGATATGGCAATCAGACTAATTCCCTGGATCAACGCCCTATCAAAGAATCTAGTATATATAACTGGTAATATTATAGTTTTCAAGAAAGGCATCCAGGCCCTTCTTAAATGTTAGTAGTGAGTCACTCATTACAACATCATGTGGCAGAGAGTTCCATAGTCTCACTGCTCTTACAGTAAAGAATCCGCGTCTGTGATTATGATTAAACCTTCTTTCCTCCAGACGTAGAGGATGCCCCCTTGTCCCAGTCTCAGGCCTAAGAGTAAAGAGATCATTAGAAAGGTCTCTGTACTGTCCCCTCATATATTTATACATTATTATAAGATCCCCCCTAAGCCTTCGTTTTTCCAAGCTAAATAACCCCAAGTTTAATAATCTGTCTTGGTATTGCAGACCCCTTAGTCCTCTAATGACTTTTGTCGCTCTTCTCTGGACCCGCTCTAGTTCAGCTATGTCTTTCTTATACACCGGAGACCAGAATTGTACACAGTATTCTAAGTGTGGTCGCACTAGTGACTTGTATAGAGGTAAAATTATGTTCTCCTCATGAGCATCTATGCCTCTTTTAATGCATCCCATTATTTTATTTGCCTTTGCAGCAGCTGCCTGACACTGGCCACTAAATGTGAGTTTGTTGTCTACCCATACACCCAGGTCTTTTTCAGTGGCAGTTTTGCCCAGTGTTTTACAATTAAGCACATAATTATACCTTTTGTTTCCTCTGCCCAAGTGCATGACTTTACATTTATCCCCATTAAAGCGCATTTGCCATTTAGCAGCCCAAGCTTCTAGTTTACATAAATCCTCCTGTAATATAAAATTGTCCTCCTCTGTATTGATTACCCTGCAGAGTTTAGTGTCATCTGCAAATATTGAGATTCTACTCTGTATGCCCCCTACAAGGTCATTAATAAATATATTAAATAGAAGCGGGCCCAACACTGACCCCTGTGGTACCCCACTGTTAACTGTGACCCATTCTGAGTGTGTTCCATTAATAACCACCCTTTGTTTCCTATCACAAAGCCAGTTCTTAACCCACTTACACATATTTTCCCCTATCCCCATTGCCCTCATTTTATGTATCAACCTTTTGTGTGGCACCGTATCAAAAGCTTTTGAAAAGTCCATATACACCACATCCACTGCATTTCCTTGGTCCAGTCCAGAACTTACTTCTTCATAGAAGCTTATCAGATTAGTTTGACAGGAACGGTCCCTCGTAAAACCATGTTGATAATGGGTCATGAGGTTATTTTTGTTCAGATACTCCAGTATAGCATCTCTTATGGTACCTTTACACGCCGCGACGGCAGGCTGGATACATCGCGCTACAAGCTACAATTGTAGCTTGTAGCGTCCATATCGCCTGTAGTAGCGGCGTCTGAAGAGGCGACGCTACAGCCGGCGACAGATACATCTGTTTATGGTCTCTGCTCATAAACTTAAGGCAACATCGCCGATTGTAGCGAGCTGTATCGGCGTGTAAAGAAGCAACGGAAGGCAACTCTGGACACCCGGCGATGTGGCTGCCATGTATCTAAGGCGTGACACAGTCGCCATGTTACCCGCGCCCCATCTGCGATCATTGGAGGTCGCTCCTGCTTTATGATTGGTAGTCGCAGCATAGGGCGGGATATTTAAGGAGCTGACCAGTCACACTACACAATTACTCGAGCGTGCTGTATTAATCAGCCTACTGCGATGCCTGGCCAATCCTGATGATATTGCGCTGTCCTATCATCGTACGGACGGCTCGTAATCCAAGATTGTTGCACGCCTATGTGCTATCCATGCTGCACCGGGTCCGCCCATAGTAGCTTGTTGGAGCGGTGTGTAAACATGGTACGCTACGCTACAGCTGGCTACTTGAGACACCCGGCGATGTAGCTAGCTATAGATGTAGCGTGGCGTAGCGCACCTTATGGCGGCGTGTAAAGAGAGTGCGTTGACCGTTTGTAGCCGTTCGGGCGTGCTCGTGCACGTGAAGTAGCGCGATGTATCCAGCCTGCCGTCGCGGCGTGTAAAGGTACCATCAGAAAACCCTCTAGGATTTTACCCACAGTAGAGGTTAAGCTTACTGGCCTATAATTTCCAAGTTCAGTTTTTGTCCCCTTTTTGAATATTGGCACCACATTTGCTATACGCCAGTCCTGTGGTACAGACCCTGTTTTTATGGAATCTTTAAATATTAAAAATAATGGTCTATCTATGACAGTACTTAATTCCTGCAGCACTCTGGGGTGTATCCCATCCGGGCCCGGTGATTTGTCAATTTTAGTGATTTTTAGACGATGCCGTACTTCCCCTTGGGTTAAGCAGGTGACATTTAATTGAGACTTTTTGTTATCACTGATCATATTGTCTGTCATGGGATTTTCTTGTGTAAATACTGTTGAAAAAAAGTCATTTAGCATATTGGCTTTTTCCTCATCCTCATCCACCATTTCACCCAGACTATTTTTAAAGGGGCCAACACCATCATTTTTTAGTTTCTTACTATTTATGTAGTTAAAAAATATTTTGAGATTCTTTTTACTTTCTCTGGCAATGAGTCTCTCTGTCTCAATCTTTGCTGCCTTGATTTGCTTTTTACAAATGTTATTTAATTTTCTGTATTTATTTAATGCTTCATCACTACCTACTTGCTTTAGTTCCCTAAATGCTTTCTTTTTGTCATATATTGCACTTCTTACCGCTTTATTTAGCCATAATGGTTTCCTCCTATTTCTAGCATGCTTATTCCCATAGGGTATATATTGTGCACAGGTCCTATTCAGGATGCTAATAAACATCTCCCATTTGTGTTGTGTACTTTTATGTCTCAGGACATCGTCCCAGTTTATTGCACTAAGATCATCTCTCAACCGTTGGAAATTTGCCTTCCTGAAGTTTAGTGTCCTTGTGGCCCCTCTACTACACGTCTTAGTAAAGGATACTTGAAAGCTTATTAAGTTATGATCACTATTACCCAAGTGACCTCCAACCCGTATATTTAATATGCGGTCCGGCCTGTTGGTTAATATTAGGTCCAGCAGTGCCCCCCTTCTTGTTGGGTCCTGAACCAGTTGTGAAAGGTAATTGTCTCTCATAGTTTTCAAAAACGTATTACCTTTGCTGGAACTGCAGGTTTCTGATCCCCAATGTATTTCAGGGTAGTTGAAGTCCCCCATAATAATGACCTCTCCCTGAGTCGCTGCTTCATCTATTTGCTTTATGAGGATATTCTCCTCCACTTCCATTATTGTTGGAGACTTATAACAAACCCCTATCAGTAATTTATTATTTTTTTCCCCCTCCCCTTATCTCCACCCACAGGGACTCTACATTTCCATTAGATTCACCTATATCATCACGCAGGATGGGTTTTAAGGATGATTTTACATATAAACATACACCTCCTCCTCGCCTATTTGTACGGTCATTTCTGAACAGACAATAGCCCTGTAAATTAACAGCCCAGTCATGGCTCTCGTCCAGCCAAGTCTCCGAAATCCCCACCTTGTCATAATTATTTTCCAACAAAATCAATTCTAATTCCTCCATTTTGTTGGTGAGGCTTCTGGCATTAGTGAACATGCACTTTATGCATCTCTCTTTACCTCTCTTCCTTCCTACTATATTGACTGTTCTAACCCCACCCCCCATGCCACCCCCAATTTTATTACTTGTGCCCAGGTTACTATTTACACTATCTTCCCCTCCTATACAATGAATACCCTCCCCCCCAATCCCTAGTTTAAACACTCCTCCAACCTTCTAGCCATTTTCTCCCCCAGCACAGCTGCACCCTCCCCATTGAGGTGCAGTCCGTCCCTAGCATAGAACCTGTAGCCAACAGAGAAGTCGGCCCAGTTCTCCAGGAACCCAAACCCCTCCTTCCTACACCAATTCCTGAGCCACTTATTTATCTCGCTAATCTCCCTTTGTGACAGGAGGCTTCTGATTGGTCTGCCGGCCGCCTCCTGTGACTTTTCCCTATGGGCCGCCCACTAATGTGGTGCGTGGGCCCGCTCCTATGTCCGCACACTGCCAGAGGAGTAAGGCCAGAAGTGTGTGGCCTCTGGCCGCATTAAATCATTTGCCGACGAGCGGGCACATCATTCAGGGCACAGGGCCACGGACGTGAAGGGGGCGGGGCCGTTTACCTAAAGCAGGCACCCTCTCACACCAATCAAGATGAAAGGTGCAGTACCCAGGCCCTCCCACCTCAGCTGATCATGTGACCCCTGATGACTTCCCTCCATGTGACATCATGACAGGTCCTGTGTGTGAGTATCATATCTGTGTCTGTCTGAGTGTCTATCTGTGTGTCTGTCTGTCTTTACACAACACTAAATAGTATATACAGGTCCACACTACATGCTCTACTAGTGTGCTTATATACTGTATATATATATATATATATATAGTGTGGACCTGTATATACAGTATAGTGCTGAGTATACAAGATATACAGCAGCACTCCAAAATGTGTACAGAGCCCCAAGTGTTTAATGTGCAGAGCCCGCAGTGTGTAATGTGCAGAGCCCGCAGTGTGTAATGTGCAGAGCCCGCAGTGTGTAATGTGCAGAGCTCGCAGTGTGTAATGTGCAGAGCTCGCAGTGTGTAATGTGCAGAGCTCGCAGTGTGTAATGTGCAGAGCCCGCAGTGTGTAATGTGCAGAGCTCGCAGTGTGTAATGTGCAGAGCCCGCAGTGTGTAATGTGCAGAGCCCGCAGTGTGTAATGTGCAGAGCTCGCAGTGTGTAATGTGCAGAGCCCGCAGTGTGTAATGTGCAGAGCTCGCAGTGTGTAATGTGCAGAGCTCGCAGTGTGTAATGTGTAGAGCCCGCAGTGTGTAATGTGCAGAGCCCGCAGTGTGTAATGTGCAGAGCCCGCAGTGTGTAATGTGCAGAGCCCGCAGTGTGTAATGTGCAGAGCCCGCATTGTGTAATGTGCAGAGCCCGCAGTGTGTAATGTGCAGAGCCCGCAGTGTGTAATGTGCAGAGCCCGCAGTGTGTAATGTGCAGAGCCCGCAGTGTGTAATGTGCAGAGCCCGCAGTGTGTAATGTGTAGAGCCCGCAGTGTGTAATGTGCAGCATCAGAAAGTTTTCCTGCGGGCAGAGTTTGCGCTCTGTTCTTCCTGGTCCCTCCATGGATTCTGTTCCTCTCTGCGCCCAGCACTGGGCTTTCTGCCGCCACCTTTCATCTTTCCCCATCTTTACGATCTGGCTGAGTCTTGGCTATCTCTATAGCACAGCCTCCTGGGTATGCTGGGTATAATTCTCCTGTCTACTGAGTCTAATACTCAGTATCTGTATTATTGTGTATATATATATATACACTGCACAGTACCACTTCTCCTGTCCTGTATACTGGGTGTAATCCTCAGTATCTGTATTATTGTGTATATATATACACTGCACAGTACCACTTCTTCTGTCCTGTATACAGGGTGTAATCCTCAGTATCTGTATTATTCTGTGTGTATACACTGCACAGTACCACTTCTCCTGTCCTGTATACAGGGTGTAATCCTCAGTATCTGTATTATTCTGTATATATACACTGCACAGTGCCACTTCTCCTGTCTTGTATACTAGGTGTAATCCTCAATATCTGTATTATTCTATATATACACTGCACAGTACCACTTCTCCTGTCCTGTATACTGGGTGTAATCCTCAGTATCTGTATTATTCTGTATATATACACTGCACAGTACCACTTCTGTCCTGTATACTGGGTGTAATCCTCAGTATCTGTATTATTCTGTATATATACACTGCACAGTACCACTTCTCCTGTCCGCTGGGTGCTGGCAGTTGCCAGGTGCCGCTTTACGCCGGTGTGCTGGCAGCTGGCACCTGGTGCTGCCGGGTGCCGCCTAATGCCAGGTGATGGCAGCTGCCGGATGCTGCTGGCTGCAGGCTTGTGCCGGCAAGTGGGAGACCGGGAGCCACAGAGGAAGAAGCGGCCGGGATGAGAAGAGTGGAGTCAGGTAAGGCGCTGTTACAGCCGAAGATAGCAGCCTGGGGAACGTGACCGCTGAAAGTGCCTAGGGCGGCAGGAACTCCAAATATGGCCCTATGTAAGTGTGTCAATGTGTGAGTGTGTGTGTTTGTGTGAATATGTCTGAGGATGTATGTGTGAGTGTGTGTGAGTGTGTATGTGAGTGTGTGTGTATATGTGTGAGTGTGCGGGTGTGTATATGTGTGAGTGTGAGCGAGAGAACAAAAAGAACAGAGACCAGGTTGTGGGGACTTCTCTACAAAAAGGCGTTGGGATGGGGGACATTACTACAAGATGACAAGGGAGGGAACATTACTAAAAGATGGGGACATTACTACAAAATGAGGACCAGGATGGGAGACATTAATATAGGATGGGGACCAGGATGGGGCATTACTACACATATGGACCAGGAAGGAACATTACTACAAGATGGAGACCAGGGCTGGGGCATTACTACAAGACGAGTACCAGGATGGGGGTCATTAATATAGGATGGGAACATTACTACATGTAGGGACCAGGGAGGAACATTACTTTAAAAAGGGCACCAGGATGGGGACATTACTACAAGACGGGGACCAGTTTGGGGGACATTAATATACAATGGGGACCAGTATGGGGACATTACTACATAAAGGAGATTAGGGTAGGAACATTCCTACAAGAAGATCAGGATTTGTACTTTACTAGATTGAGCAAAAAATTCTGGTATTGCTAAAATGTCACTAAGGGTACCGTTAAACGTCGCAACATTGCATGCAGTTTCACAGGCAATTTGCTGGTTGCAGTGAAATCATGGACACAGTGTTCCATTTGTACACGGCCACAAAATAGAACAATGTGTCCATGATTTCACTGCAACCAGCAAATTGCCAGTGAAATTGCATGCAATGTTGCGATGTGTAACGGTACCCTTAGTCCTACAAGCGATGCGGCCCCCCGATATCAATTTTTTTCTACATGCGGCCCACCAACCCAGCTGAGTTTGAGACCCCTGATCTAGACTGTATGCTTCTGTTAATACATCCCAGACTTGTATTTTCCTTTTTTGCTGCTGCATCACACTGTTGACTCCTGTTCAGTCTGTGTGTATTACAATAAAAACAATAGCAATTGGGAATATGACCACACTCCTGTTAGTATAGGAAGAAATTCTTCTTGAGCAAAAAATTAGTAATTATGTGATTTTATTTTCTACGTGTTTCAGGGTAACCAACAAACCCCTTCTTCAAGAAAAATCACACAGATGTACATCCACATCTTTTTCATGCACACATATATATATGTGCACAACAATAAAGAGCAGAGTCCCACCTATAATTAGAGAGGAACTCTTTTCAGTGGATCACCTGATTTTACACAAGTTAACAACCTGTTTGAAACATATAAGGCTGGGTTACACGCAAAGATATCGCTAACAATATCGTTGCAACGTCACCGGTTTTGTGACGTTGCAGCGACCTCGTAGCGATGCCACTGCGTGTGACATGAGGCTCGCTGATCGTTGGTAAATGGGCAGGACAATTTTTTCGATCGTTTGTGTCACAGTGAGCGGCCAGCATTGGAGTGTGTGACAGCGGGAGACAGACGATCAACGACCTCCCAGCGCCGCACAGTACACGCTGGTAACCAGAGTAAACATCGGGTAACTAAGCGCATCTCTAAGCTTAGTTACCCGATGTTTACCCTGGTTACCAGGGTTCTCACTGGTCACTGATTGCTGGTGAGTCTGCCTGTGTGACAGTTCACCAGCAATCAGATAGCGATGTCCCAGCGATCCCGATTGTTGGTTGGGTCGCTGGGACATTGCAGCATGTAACGGGGCCTATATTGCCCTTGTTTATACAACACACATATATGCACAAGGTAGAAAATTATATTCACATAATTATTCATGTATACATATTAAACAAAACTACTTTAAAACCTTTTATTGTATAAAAATAATCTTAAAAAATATATTTATACATTGTATTTGCCTTATTTTCTGCTGCATCACACTGTTGACTTGTTCAGTCTGTGTCTACTAGTATACCCAAGTCTTTTTCCCATTTGCTGTTGCTTAACCCCATTCCTTTGATTCTGTATATGCTCTTTTCATTTTTCTTGCCCAGATTTTGGACTTTGTATTTTTCTCTATTAAAAGGCTGGCTTTAAAAAACTTATGCTGGAAAAACTGTGGAGAAGTCGGAACTACCACACATGTCTGGTGGCATTGTCTGGGCATTCGCTCTTTTTGGTCACAAGTCAACCATTTGATATGTACTACTACCGGACTCAATCTCACGTTGACTCCTCAGATGGCCTTACTAGGTTTAGAAATTCAGGACTTACCTCGAGGACTGAGACCAATTATTTCAAATATACTTATAGCAGCTCGATACTGCATAACTAAATACTGGAAAAATCCTACCTTCCCATCTATACAGGAAGTCATCTCCCAACTTAATCTACACTTCAATTACGAACTGATCCTATCATCAGAAACAGCTAAACGCACGAAAATCATTAATTGGTGGGACACATGGGTGAGCTCGCAGCATAATAACGTTGTAATAACAAACTAAACATACTTGTAAAGCGACTAATGATGAAGCTAGTTCAAGTAATGTTATTAATTGCACTACATCCACCTATCTTGGGTTCCCTAGCCGACCTGCTAACTGCTTTCCCCTCCCTCCCTTCTCCCCTACCTTCCCTAAGTTTATCCACCCCCCCCTGTTTGTCCCAACAAAATCTGTATTTTTTTTGATTGTACTTTAATGAATAGATGCACACTTAATTGTCTATTTGACTGCTTGACTTACCACTGTACCCAATGTTTGGGTCCAATTTCATTTGATTTAAATATGTTATGTTATGTGTTTGAAAATACTCTAATAAAAACATAATGATTCAAAAATAAAAGGCTGGCTTTACATTGGCGTTCCCCTCCGCAGCGTTCTGCGGAGGGGGACTGCAATGTGAGCGCAGCCACCTCAAGTCCTTATGTTTATAATGGGGACGCACGGTGCTGCGCATGACCGTGCGCTCCCATTCATTTGCCTGTGTGATTTGTACGCATGTGCATGCATGCTTGCCTACAAATCATACATTGTCGTCCGCACCAGGAACGCGACATGTCACGTTCCTGGTGCGGACGAGAGAGTGTGATTTGTAAGAGAGCATACACATGCCTACAAATCACACAGTCAAATGAATGGGAGCGCACGGTCATGCGCAGTCAAGCGCAGCACCGTGCGTCCCCATTATAAACATAGGGACTTGCGGTGGCTGCGCTCATATGGCGGTTCCCCTCCGCAGAACGCTGCGGAGGGAACGCCAATGTGAAGCCAGCTTAAACCATTCTGTTAATTGATGGCCACTGTTTCAGTTTGTTTAGATCTTTTTTAATCCTTTTTTTCTCTAGTATTAGCCAACCCTCTAGCTTTGTGTCATCAGCAAATTTAGTCAGTTTACCCTCAATTCCTTCATCTCATCCTTTCTGGACATTTCTGTTCTTAAGGGCCCGTCACACAGGGACATATCGCCGGTGATGTTGCCGGCAACTGAGGGGCGTGGCCAGGTTGCGGCGACATCGCCGGCGAATTGCCGCGTGTGACAGGGCGATAATCAGGCGATGAATCGCCTGAGTCACATCGCCAGGTTTCCCAACAATGTTGGGAAATCTGGCGATGTTGCTCAGGCGATCATGCGTGATCGCCCTGTGTAACGCGGCAACCAGCAATGTTGCGGGCGATTCTGCCTATGTACAACATTGCGAGTTATCGCTCGCTGGGTTGCTGGGCAACCCAGTGAGCGATAGCCGTGGCAACTAGCCGGCGACATCGCCGGTAAGTTGCTCTGTCTGACAGCTCACCGGCGATGTTGTCAGGGATGCGCGCTCCCGCGATCCCCGGCAACATCGCCGGCGATATGTCCCTGTGTGACGGTACCTTTAAAGGGAACCTGTCAGCTAGTTTATGCCTCCCCAGCTATCATTGTCTGTACCTGCAGCTTCATAATACTATTCTAATCATCCCTGTCTGATCTAATGGTGTAATGTGAAAGGTGAAAAAAAGCATTTATACACTTACATTTTCTTATGTAAAGAAAAGCCAAGGAACCCACAAGGTGGAATGGCTACATGACAATCGGGAGGGGAGGGAGTTAAATGGTTAATAGGTGCATTAGGTTGCAATAAGGAAAATGTGAAATGAGGTGATTGGCTGGGGAGTGGTCTTGGAAGAAGGAAGGGGGGGGAGCAATATAAAGAATATAGGGGGAGGTAAGGAGAAGCTTCTTCCTCTTGCAGCTTCTCTGGACAACAGCTTAGGCTGCTTTCACACTGCGATTTTCTGTGATCCGTGGCTGTCCGTTGTAAAACGGACAGCCACGGATCAGATTTTGGCCCCATGTTATCTTATGGGCACGGATCACATCGGATTTGCCCTTAATGGCATCCGATTTTTGTCGGATGCGATCCTGGCCGATTTTTTGCTGTGCCCAAAATCGCAGCCTGCTGCGATTTTGGGCACAGCGGGTCAGATCGGACCGAATTGGATCCGACCTGATCCGCACCAAATAACATGGGGCCTATGGAGCGCGGATCCGAGGAAACAGCTGAGCGTTCCTCGGACCCGATCTTAGTGTACTGAGCATGCTCAGTACACTAAAATCGCTCTGTGCCATGTAATATCACTTCTGCAATGTATATTCATACATTGCAGAAGTGACATCTCCTGAAAATAAAGGGTTAAAAATAAAAAAAACTTCATTCTCACCTCTCCACGATCCAGCGATGCCTCCAGCGCTCTGTGCTTCTAGGACCTGGCCTGACGTCACAGTTGAGTCACATGGCCGGTTACCGCGGTAACCGGTCATGTGACTGTGACATCACGCCAGGTCCTGTTGATCAGAAGAAGAGAAGCTGGAAGCAGCGCGGGTGTCGTGGAGAGGTGAGAATGAAGATTTTTTTATTTTTTAAGGTCTGCAAACAGGGGAGCAAAGAGGGGGGAGACAGAGGGGGACAAAGAGGGGAGACACAGGGGGACAAAGAGGGGGTGCAAAGAGGGGAGACAGAGGGGGACAAGGAGGGGAGACACGGGGACAAAGAGGGAGACACAGGGGACAAAGAGGGAGACACAGGGGGACAAAGAGGGGAGACACAGGGGGACAAAGAGGGGAGACACAGGGGGACAAAGAGGGGAGACACGGGGGGACAAAGGTGACAGGAGGGAGAGAGAAGGGGGACGAGATGACAGGAGGAGCAGGGACAGGATCCAAACTGATGCTGCAAAATATCGGGATCGGATGCTTATTTGGCATCCGATTGCAGTCATCAGTTTGGATCCGATGCTGTCCGAGGGGAGCAGCAAAAAGTCTGATCCCCTCGGACAGCACAAAAACGCTGTGTGAAAGCAGCCTCACAGCACACACAGATAATGATCTGGCTTCTCTGGAAGGGATTTTCTGAGCAACTATGACGGTGCATGGGGCACAGGCAGTGCAGACTCCTGTACAGGCTGCCTGTGAACTCCCATCGGTACTGACTCACCGTGGCCGGGACTCCGGTTTAGACAGGCGATGCTCCCTTCCTCCTTGTCACGGGTGGACCGCGCCTGCCGGTAGTGGGGCCCGGTGTAGTGCAGATCAAAAGTGAAGACGTCTTGGTGGAACAGATTAAAGGGGTTTTAATTTATTCGTGACGCCACCTATGAGTAGATTCGGTAAGGGCTACCGACGCTGCGGAGCCCCAGGGGGATGGATAGCAGCTAGCTGTTACGCTCCCCACAGGCTGAGCGGTGATCCCCGGAGGCTGGAGCTGCTCAAGATGTTGTGCGGCAGCTGCGGTTACCTGTTAGTGCGGACGGACAGTTCATAAGGAAACACGGACACAGAAAGTCTCTGCAACGGGTCTTTACTGTAACCAGCAGGCAGTACATGGCTTACAGTGGTTGAGTAGTAGACCGGGTGGACTCAGCAGTGATAGTGTCCCTCAGAGATCCGCAGTGTTCCTCCATTCTACCTAACTTATTTGCCAGCGTCGCCCAGGAATACCAGGTCGGGTACGGGGAGGCTGCTTCAATGCCCTATCCATGATGTACGTTCTGGATGCTTTGGGGAGCCTTGGATCCCTCAGTGGGTACACCGCTGGTTAGACGACTGGAAACTGGCTGGTGGTGGGGTGCTCCTTTGAAGCTGCTCCTCCACTCTTCTGGTTCGCGTGGCAGAGGTGAACTGCTGCCAGCTTCGGTACCAGTGAACCGGCTGTGAGTTGTGGGCACGGGAGTCTTTTGGGAACCCGTGTAGATAATGCCCAATCCCGGTGGTTAAGGCCTCAGGTGCTGACACCCGACCGGTGACGGCCCAGGGGCCCGCACGGGGTGCGGAGCCCCCGCTCCTCTCCAAGCTTTAGTCCTAGACCCTTCTTCTCCGAGTTCTAGACTATTCTCTATCCTGTCTAGATTATTGTGTGTTCTACTACACTACCCTAACACTCCACCCACCAGGACCTAGGATTGGCCCTCTGTTCTAGGTGATGCATGTTGGGTTGGATCTCAAAGTTAACTGGATCATTGCTGAGTCAGAGGATATTGCGACTGCCTTTATGGCTGCATTACCCTCTTGTGACGCACTCGTTGCGGGGCGCCACAGTACCAGCTCTCTCCCCTCTTGCAGCTCGTGGTCGGAGGTCCCGACCTCCCGAAGCATAGTCTCCCTATGCTGGGGGGTGCACACAATAGACCTCGAGGCTGTAGGTCAGAGAAGGGTGGGGAGCGAGAAAACAGGCGCAGATCTAAATGTAAAAGTACAATATTTCTCAGAAGTACACTGGGCAAGAGAACTCACCTTTATTGTGTCTTGTTTCTTCGCATATCGACCCACTGGAGGTCTTACAGGGGTCTTTGTCTCCTTGGTATGCTGCTGCTATCCTCCAGAGAGCGGAACTCCCAGCTATGAGCCCATGAAATGAAGCAAATAATCAAGGTATCCAGATGATTGAGCGCTCCCAAGGAGATTGACCTTATGATAAGGACTCTGACTCCTTTTTTTTTATTCCTTCTTGGAGATTTATTTCAAATGGCTTCACAGTAGTAAAAAGTCATAAAAGCATAATTAAAACAACGCGTTTCGGCGTTTCTATGTTGATAGAAAATGTGCAGGATCGATTCCGTCAGGAGTTGAGAGAAAGAAAAGGGAGAAAGAAGAAAAAAAGGGAAAAAAGAAAAAGAAAGGAAAGGAAAGGAAAAAGATTTTTAAAAGTTTTTTTTTTTTTTGGGAATATAATTTTTTGATATCAAGTGGATCATAATTGATGGGAAGTAAGAGTGATGCTATGATATTTGGACCTTGAGTTCGAAACACAAAAAGAAAAAGAAAACAAAGATAAAGATTAATAATGGAACAAAAGGGAACTAATGATGTTTGGAATACAGTTGTTTTTTTGAATTATACCCTTATATGTATATATATACAAAAAGGAAGAGAGAGATATATGTGTATATTAGTTCTGTTGTTCTCTTTTTTATCTTGGGAGGAACTGAGTGGCACTAATGAGACTGGATACTGAGGAGTCAGACATGTGTGATCAATATAATTAATTAGGAGGGATAACATACACTATATAACCTCCAAATTTTATGTGATACTTCATATACCTGAGGAAGGCTATTTTATGACATTTATAGCCGAAACGCGTTGTTTTAATTATGCTTTTATGACTTTTATGACCTTTTATGCCCTTTTATGCTGGGGGGTGAGGAGAGCGTTATTTAGGAGCCCCGGTGGGGACCCTCCGCGGGGGGCTGGGCACCTGGAGGTCTTTGGGGTCTATTCCGGCCGACGGGAGGAATCCTCGACTAGATCCATGGCCTTCTTCCGGCCTGGGGCCTGGGGAGTGGAAGACATAAGATGGCGGCGGCTTCTTGCTGGGCTTAAGCAGGCAGCGCGCTGGGCTGCCGACAAGGATGGATGTTACCCCCGCAGCTGGCGGGTGGCCAGGTGCGGCCTTCTAGACAGGAAGGGCCAACTACGGCAGGCACTGTGTTGGGATCCCAGATACCAGGGGCACAGCGGCTGATTCTGCAGCGATGGAGTCTGGCAGGAGCGGTGTCCTCTCAGTGGTGTGGAGGATGAACCCGGCGGCTGGTCTTCTTTGGGTAAGGAGTTGTAAGTGGCAGCAGTGGTTTCCCCCCTTCTCTGGTCAGTCGGGGGGACGAACCCGGCAGGATATCCCCTCCAGTGAGGGAGTAGTTGCGGTGTCTCACAGGTGGTCCTGGGGTGAACCCGGCATTTAAAGGATCAAGAGCAGCCCTCCTGCGGTCGGCAGGGTGGGTTTGGGACTGGTCAGCCCATTGTGGGCTACGGCCTGAAGAGACTGCGGATTTCGGCTGCAGCCTGGGGGTCCATAGGTCCCCTGATCTTTCTTACTACTGATAACCAGATGGAGGAGGACTGCGTTTCAGCTGCTCGGAGGAGGTCTCCGAGGCAGCTGGGTGAGTTAATAGATTTTCATTACAATTCATGCTGATTGAGAGGTTGGTGGGTGGTAGGATGTAGGAGGTTGGTGTGGGTGCATAATCTGACGGCAGTTCGGAAGGACGGGATTTACGGTCCCCGGTGGGGAGCATGGGTTGGCCCGGTGGAAGTGGGGTCGGAAGTTCTAAACAGCACAGTGGGGGCTGCAGGTTGGTAGCAATGTTCTGTCGATAATGGTGCTGTTGGGGACAGCAGTGACGGGAAGGGGAATTTAGGAGACTGACAAGGTGGGCGAAGAGGTGCAGTGGTCGATAGTTGTATGTGTGCTTTGAGGGCCTGTCGGGGTGCACTTGGAGATGAAAGAACGGGACAGTTTCTGGAAGGGGATGTGTGTGGACGGATTTTCTTTACTCCCACTGCAGGTGTTCGTGTTTTTTAGCTAGGGCTAGTGGGGAACAGAAGCCGGAGGTGCTCCACATTGTTTTGGTATATGGCTG
Source organism: Allobates femoralis (assembly GCA_033576535.1). Classification (NCBI taxonomy): domain Eukaryota; kingdom Metazoa; phylum Chordata; class Amphibia; order Anura; family Aromobatidae; genus Allobates; species Allobates femoralis. The sequence goes on along the minus strand of JARQOC010000007.1, from coordinate 207,072,050 downwards.
CTTTATGCAAGACTTATAGACTTTACCAGGGAGCTTGTCCTGGTGGGGGTTATTACGAGCAATTTAGCAGAAGAACACTCTGCATCAAGGACTGCTTTGGTTTAAAAGGACGTTTCCTTGTGGATGTGGTAATTACTTCCCCGGCTCGACCTCTTTCATATGAGGGCCTGGGGAGGGGCTTGTATTGATCAGCGCATATGAGGGGGGACAGGAAAGTACCATGGTGAGGGTTATAGTGCTGTTTCAAACAGGTATGGGGACGCTAAAGCTGCAAAGTGGTTTACAGTTGGTTTGGTTTGTTTTTTCGGACACCATGTGATTTGGGGGGTGGTGTTGTTATATTCTGTAGTTTAAACTGGATAATTGAGCACTCAGAGGAGGCGGATGGCAAGTTTAGCGGAGGTGGAAATGGGTTGAAGGGCAGGTCTGTTTAGGGGGCTGCCAAGGGTGGAATTGAGGATATCCCCGTCGGGAATAGTGCCTGATGAAAGTCGAGCAGGTTTAGGCATATTCAGTTGTCGTGCCCGACTGGGGGCGTCAGTAAGGATGGGGATCGCGCTGGAACTGGCAAGACGGTTATTATGTACCTGTGGATGGGGTATTGGAGTTAGTGTGTGTAATTGTACTTGGGGGCCTGGATGGTAAAAAATTGGACGTGAAGACGGCTTTTTGATTGCTATCAGGGCACACGGAGAGTCAGCATTTGTTGGGTGGCATGTGAATGGAGAATAATATATTGACTGTTTACTGCTGGGCTGTTAAGTTTATTGTTCATAATTTGAAGTGTCCAGTCTTGCTACATGGGCAGTGTGAGATGTGTTTGGTATTGGTCAGTATATTATCTGGATGATCATTTCTGTTGGGACGGCAGGTTCATCCTTTTTTGGGCTCTGTGACTGTTTTGCATTTTCAAAATAAAAAATGTGGGATAAAGTGTGCGGTTTTGTCGGGTGCATTTAATTTACTTGTAGGATTATGTTCATGGGCTGACTGCTAGGTCCCTAGCAGTTGGTATAGTGGGTGAATTGCCTGGCACATTTGTTGAATTGAGGTCAAAGCGGAGAGTTTATGTTGTGTGGGGTGTTTTTTCTATGGAATATCATGGTTGAGATGTCTGGCATAAAAAAAAAAAAAGAGGGGCAGTAGTGCCAACAGGTGTGAGCAGTGTGTGGCAGTTGTATAAGAAGGTGGTTGGTTTGGTGCCTTTTTAGGGTCATCGGTGTACGGGCAGGTGGCCGGTAGGCAGGGTACAAGTAAAAAGTGCAGATTTTGATGGTATTGGAGATTATACCGGTTAGCTGCGGTATTGTGGGAACTGGAATTCTTAACTTCCTAGGTCAGAGGGTTTGTTTTCAGTGTGTCGAGCTTTCGGTGATCTCAGCTTTAATGTGTTGTTTAAACATGTCTAGTAGGGTCTCTTTGTCTGTTGGTGCAGATGTGTTTCTCATGGAGCATTGGGGGGTTGCAAAGTACGTACCAGGAGTATTAAATGGGGGGGCTGCTTCATTGTACCGCTTTCAGTCTCGTAAATTGGGAGTTGATCCCTGACGTGCATAAAGTGGATATGCAGAGCCTGGATAGTTAAGGGACAGTGATAACAATGGGGTTAAGGGTTTATTGCCGAGACTGGTGATTGAGGCTACAGGGTGCCGTTCCAGCAAGGTGGCAGGAATGGGCAGGTTTCTGGAATGGAATGGGGGTTACTGTGGAGGTTGTTGGGTTCTTTGGTATTATCATTCGTTGGGGGAAGGAATTTGTAACTTGTAAATCAGCCTCAGTGGTGTTGCAGAAGGTGGCTACGATTGCATTTTGGTTCAAGCTGCGTGGGATGCAGGATTTGACCAGGGGATTTTTGGGGAGGTGTTCTGCACTGGGGATGTGGTAATAATGCCAGATGGAGTGGAATGTTGCTGATGAAGAGTCAGAGATGGATTGAGTTCAGGAGGGAGACTATTCGTGGTGTATGGTCTCCCAGGACTTTGGGTATTCCTGGTTTCCACTGTTAATTGTCAGGGGAGGTAAGTGTGGGTTAACTTGGCTCCCATTGTTACAGACAGGGAGATAATTTGTGTCTATCACCATGCCAGTTTGTGGTTATTTTAAAGGAATGTTTGAGGAAGATGGGTAAGCAGCCGGGTGAGGATGGGTTGCTTTCATTCAGGATTGGCGCTGCCACAGAGGTGCCACGGTTGGGATTGAACAATTAGGTGTCTCAATGGGTTTGCAATTGGGAATCAGCCTGGTTTCAGCTAAATGTGCGGCCTCTTTGGTAGGTAACGTGGCTGGGGGGGAAATGGCATGGCACGGAGAGAAGGGGTCGTAGGTAACATATTGCTTAGGCCCCTTTCACATCAGCGTTTTTGTGAAATCTCTGCAGATGCGGTGAAAAAACCGCATCTGCCGCGATTACCGCATACCGGCTGCACTTGCGGCACAGTTGCGGGAAGCCCCATACAATGTATATGCGGGCTTGCGGCAGGTGCGGCAAGTGCGGTTTTGGCACTTGCGGCAGGTGCGGCCGCGAAAAAAACGCGGCTGACCGCATATACATTGTATGGGGCTTGCCGCAACTGTGCCGCAAGTGCAGCCGGTATGCGGTAATCGCGGTAGATCCGTTTTTTTCATCGCATCTGCCGCGATTTTAAAAAAACGCTGATGTGAAAGGGACCTTAGACGTTGTTGTGTTTATTCTTATGAAGTTATAACTCGGTTTTGATTACTATGGGTAATAATTGGGCGTGTATATTGGGACGTTGCTTGTGCCCTTTGGGGGCAGGGCAAGGCGATGTTTAAACATATGACTGTCAGCTGGGGCAGGACCTGGCTTCGATGTTCAAGTGGTTTTTAGGAGGGGTAGGACCTTAGGGCAGGGTCTTGAGTATTGTGGTAGGGTGGATCAACCCTTTAATGAGTCGGGTTGCATGAGGGGAATGATCTTGGGTTTGTTCATTCCAGGAGTTGATGCAGGATATTAGGTGCAATTTGGTACGATGGAAGTATTCATACCTGGGTTGGTTTGTGATGTGGTTGGGTAGTATGGCCTGTCTTTCAAGGTGGTATGCCGGATTTGTAAAAATAAAATAATAAAAAAAATGTTGAACAAGGCTAAAGTTAAAGTCAAGTGGGTGGTGTCTCTCTTGTCTCCAGTAATGGGGTGTCATGGTGAGACACCGGGAGTTGGAGTGATCGGCTCTGCAATATTGGAAGTTGGATGGTGTTAATTTATTTCAAACAGATAGGGGGATGTCGGGCTTGCATGAACGAATTGAGCAAGCGTTTCGTGGTGGTGGGTCCAGTGCACGTAAGGTGTCACGTGGCCAGTCCTGTGGCGGGGGTAGGTCTGGTCCAGAGGCGGTTTAATGGATAATCGTAGTTGGGAGGGGAGCCACTAGTACGGTATAGTGGCTCTGGTTACAGGTAATTTGCAGGCACGGGACCTGCAAGGTAGGGGTATTAGTTCTTGGTAATTAATAACTCTTGTGGTTTAATGGATCATGGTATCCGGGAGGTGAGCCACTAGTAAGGTATAGTGGCTCCAGTTTCAGATAACTGGCAGGCACAGGGTTCTGCAACTTAGGGGTATTAATTCTCAGTAATTAATACCTCGTCCCTGGGGTCGGTGTGTTGCGGCCAGGGACAATCCCTCGGGTCGGTGTGTTGCGGCCGGGGATAATGTTTCAATGTGGGAGGTGGCTTCTGGACCAGACTTATCCAGGGTTACGTATTTGTATTACGTACTGTATTATTACTGTGTTACCTATTGTTTAATGTTGGGACACCAGGGTGCGGTGTCCCTGGGTTAGTATGTAAATAATAGGTAATAAAAGGGCTGCTGTGGCCAAATTTTAACCAAGTCGCAAGCAGTGTCCATGTATTATTTACAAAGAGTTTAATGGGTTGGTAACACAAGAATTTAACGACCGGAGAATCCCTCGTCGATTGTCATGAGGCAGTCAGTCCCCAGCTTGGAGGACGGGGACTGTTTGGCAGGTTAATAGTTAACATTTCAGCCTTGTGCTAGAACATGTGTGGAGACCTGATGTGATGTCACAACCATGTGACTACAATAGGCGGAGCTAAGTTCTCATAGAACATAATACATGTGCTGGCTTAGCTCCGCCCACTATGGTCACATGATTGTTACATCACACAGGTCCTTTAGCTATCCAAGTTAAAAGTGAGTTAACTATTATCCTGCCAGACAGTCCCCCTCCTCCAAGGTGGGAACTGAAATGTAAGTGTATAAATGCTTTTTCTTTCACCTTTCACATTACACTATGAGCTCAGACAGGGGCGATTAGAATAGTATTATAAAGCTACAGCTACAGACAGTGATAGCTGGGGAGGCATAAACCACCTGACAGGTTCCCTTTAAGAAAACAGAGCAAACGCTCCCTGGGAAAAACCTGATGGATATTTTGCAGGAACACTATGGTGGGGGTATATAGATGGACTCTCACCTAATCTGGTTGTGCTGTCTCTGCACAACCAGAGTGTACGCTCTCCAGCTCCGCTCTGTTTCACCGTCCGGATCCGTCTCCTCAATCACGTGGTGCGAGCGGTCGTGTGACCGTGGCGTCACGGCAGGTCCTTCACTTCCTCCTGGCTCCTGTATTCAAATTACCGATCGGCTCCGCAGCTCTAATACAACCCACAGCAAGTGGGAATCAATTCAGTGTAATATGTGTTGTCCTTATAGGAGCGCTGGAGCACAAATGGGGTCCGGTTCTCTAAGATTAATAATCCACCTGAGGAAGATGACATACCGTCGTTGAAACATGTTGTGGTTGTCAAATAAAGCCTTTTAATCTTAGAGAACCAGACCCCATTTGTGCTCCAGCGCTCCTATAAGGACAACACAGGTTCCCTCTAAGGACATCCAGCCATTTTCTCTTTCGCAGATCCTTAAAATCTGCCTGTTTGAAATCAAACCTTGAAGCCTGATGGTGGGTTTACACGCCGCGATATCGGCGTCCAACTCCGACCCAACTCCGACAAAAAGTCACGTGGGTCGCGAGTTGGAGCCGATATCGGGTGCGCATTGGACGGTTTGAGCGTACAACGCGATGCTGGAACGATGCCAAAACGATATCGGGGTTGAATAGCCGAGCTATTCAACTCCCCGATATCGCAAGGCCGTTGTACCAGCATCGCTGCGTGTGACAGCCCAACTCCGATCTGTACTCGCACCTCACCCATTAACTCCCATGTTAAATGGTCGTTACTGGGTTGGTGGGCGTACACATCGGAGGGACGTTGTTTCCCGATATCGCAGCGTGTAAACCGGCGATATCGGGACGTGTAACCCCACCATACGTCTTCACAGGTCTTCCTCCTCTAGTTATACAAATTCTATGATAGCATGATCACTGCCTCCTATATTCCCAGTCACCCTTACCTCCTCAACTATTTCTTCCCTGTTTATAAGGATTAGATCCAAGGTAACAGATCATCTTGTTTTCTCCTCTAGCTTTTGGAACATAAAGTCAGTAAGAGAGGATAAGTAATTGCTTGACTTGTTACTTTTACCTGAGAGCAAATATCTGAATAGTTAATGGGAACCTGTCACCTACCTAAAGCCCCCCAGGCTATCACTACCTGTCCCTACTCCTTCCTATTACTACTCTAACTATCCCTCCCTGTCCTAAATGTGCCCTATGACTGTGTTAAAAAAACGGTTTTGATACTCACTCATTAGTATATTAATGATCCGAGGGGCTACCGTTGCTAGCCCCCCTGGGCGTCCTCCCTATGTCCCCTTCACCGCCTTCTTCATTATTTATCACGCCCCTATGGGCGTGATAAAGCCCCTATGGGCGTGATGTTGCCTTCCCAATGCGTGCTTTCCCTGCTAGGCTCGCAGCCGTCTGCAGAGTTGCGGGTGTGACGCCGAACGCGTCATTTCTGGTACTCCGCAGCCGGACTTCAGTACGCATGCTCTATGGAGCACATTACGTCAGCTAATCTGTGATGAGCTGACGTAACGTGCTCCACAGAGCATGCGCAATGCACAGCTCTGTGGACGTGCTACGGAGTATCGGACATGACGCATTCGGCATCATACCTGGCATTCTGCAGAGTGGAGCGAGCCATGGTGGGGGGCACTCATTGGGAGGGCAAGATCACGCCCATCGGGGCATGATAGACAATGAAGGAGGTGGCGGCGGGACACAGAGAGGACGCCCAGGGGGGCTAGCAAAGTTATCTCCCCAGATCATTAACATACTAATGAGTATCAAAACCATTTTTTAACATAGTCATAGGGCACATTTAGGACAGAGGGGGATAGTTAGGGTAGTAATAGGAAGGTGCAGGGACAGGTAGTGATAGCCTGGGGGGCATTATGGAGGTGACAGGTTCCCTTTAAAATGTCCCATGAGTACAACGTCTTATATCTGCAAAGGAAGCAAGCGCAAATAGGGTCTTATCGTTATATGTGAGGGGGCTCTGAAGCCGCTAAGTGTAACTGCTCACCTTTTTAGGTTGTGTGACACACAACCAGTATAAAACACATAAGGTAGCTGCTGCGAGACACACACTTCCACGTGCAGCGTGGTAGGCAATCCTTAGATACAAAAGGGACGGTGTGTAGTTAGTCCGCGCTGCTACAAAAGACACGAAGCCCAAATCTTCAGTTACTTGAGGTTTATTGGATCCATCCAACGCGTTTCAGAGCCTGCTATGCTCCTTAATCCCTTCCCGGCCCTTGGCCCACCGTTTGGGCCATGGAAAACCGTTCGTTCACGACCCATGGCCCAAGGGGTGGGCCATGAAATGATCAGGCTCCTGAGGCCCGTGTGAGGGAGGTGACTCAGGTGTCACTGTAGCTAATGCACAGTCACAACCTGTAGTTCACCCCACGGGGGTGGATTAACCCCCCGTGCCCAGGGCCCCTCTGATTGGCAGTTGAAATTCAGACTGCCAATCAGAGCGAGTAATCCCCTCCAGATCTGATTGGAGCTCTCCAATCAGATCTGGAGGGGCGGGATGGCATGTGCCCTCTCCCTCCTAGCCCCTTCTCCCTTCAGGGCCCCCCGATCACTGTCCTGGCCCCCCGATCGCTCTCCTACCCCCCCTCCCCGACGGCGGTAACAGTCATCCGCCGGCGGTATGCCCGCCGGCGGTAAATGACTATCACCGCCGCCGCCTGTCAGCTTCCTCAGCCCCCTCGATGCGATCACGGAGGGGGCTGATGAAGCTAACACCCCCATGCCCCGTATCCCCCCCACCCCATCCCTCTCTCACCTACCGGCGGGTCTGCTGGTGCAGCAGCCGTCCAGCTCCTGTGTGGGCTCCTCCTCTTCCGGGCTCCTCCTCCTGGATGAGGTAAGAATGTAGTATGTGTGTATGTATGAATGAATGTATGTATGTATGTAGTATGTATGTATGTATGTATCAATGAATGAATGTATGTATGTAGTATGTATGAATGAATGAATGGATGTCTGCAAGCGTGGATGTCTGTGTGTGTGGATGTCTGCGTGCGTGGATGACTGTGCGTGGATGACTGCGTGCGTGGATGTCTGCGTGCATGGATGTCTACGTGCGTGGATGACTGCGTGCGTGGATGTCTGCGTGTGTTGATGTCTGTGTGCGTGGATGACTGCATGCGTGGATGACTGCGTGCGTGGATGACTGTGTGCGTGGATGACTGCGTGCGTGGATGACTGCGTTCGTGGATGTCTGCATGTGTGGATGACTGCGTGCGTGGATGTCTGCGTGCGTGGATGTCTGCGTGCGTGGATGACTGAATGATGTATGTATGTATGTAGTATGTATGTATGAATGAATGGATGTCTGCATGCGTGGATGTCTGGTGTGTGGATGTCTGCGTGCGTGATGACTGCGTGGTGAAGACTGGTGCATGGATGTCTGCGTGCATGGATGTCTGCGTGCATGGATGTCTACGTGCGTGGATGACTGCGTGCGTGGATGTCTGCGTGCGTTGATGTCTGTGTGCGTGGATGACTGCGTGCGTGGATGACTGCGTGCGTGGATGACTGCGTGCGTGGATGACTGCGTGTGTGGATGTCTGCGTTCGTGGATGTCTGCGTGTGTGGATGACTGCGTGCGTGGATGTCTGCATGCGTGGATGACTGGGTGCGTGGATGTCTGCGTGCGTGGATGACTGCGTGCGTGGATGACTACGTGCGTGGATGTCTGCATGCGTGGATGTCTGCGTGCGTGGATGTCTGCGTGCGTGGATGTCTGCGTGCGTGGATGTCTGCGTGCGTGGATGTTTGCGTGCGTGGATGACTGCGTGCGTGGATGTTAGCGTGCGTGCGTGGATGTGTGTGTGCATGGATGATGGGTGCATAGGTGAATGGATGGGTGCAACAAGAAATCATGTATCCTCTTGTTGTAGTCTCTGGGATCATAGTCATGGTGCACTGTATGACAGATCATTGTCATACAGTGCACCATAACTCTGACCCCAGAGGCTGTAGGAAGAGGACACTTGATCCCTTGCTGCAATCTCTGGATTGAGCAGAGGCGATCGAGCGTCGTGGGACCTTCATTGTAGACTACGTCGGAGGCGGTCGAGTGCCGTGAGACCTTCGTTGTGGACTACGTCGGATCTTTATAATAAAAATGGAGTCCAAATTTTGTTTGTTTTTTTTTCAAATAAAAAGATTTTTCTCTGTGTGTATTTTCTGACTATTTACCAGAGATTCCTAATGGCGAGTCTAACATTGGCCCTATATTATGAATCTCGGGCTTAGTGCCAGCTGCCAATAACAAGCTGACATTAACCCCTTTATTACGCAGTTTGCCACCGGCACCAGGGCAACTGGAAGAGTCTGGGTACAGCGCCAGAAAATGGCGCTTCAATGAATGCGCCATTTTTTGGGGCGGCTGCGGGCTGCAATTTGCAGCATGGGGGGCCCAAAACGCTTGGGCCTCTCCATGCTGTGGATTCCAGCCCCCAGCTGCCTAGTTGTACCTGGCCGGACCAAAAATATGGCGGAGCCCTACGTCATTTTTTTTCTAGAATTAGTCCCAGAAAAAAAAGGGCTTTGCTGTATTTTTGGTTACCAGCCAGGTACAACGAGGCAGCTGGGGGTTGCTGGCAGTCCGTAGCTGCCAAGTTGTGCCTGGCTGGGCCAAAAATATGGTGAAGCCCCACATCATTTTTTTTTTATTACTTCTACCAATAAAATGACAAGGAGCTTTGCCTTATTTTTGGATGCCAGCAAGGTACAACTTGGCATTTGGGTGGCTGGAATCCTCATCGTGGAGAGACCCAAATGTTGTGGCCCCCCCCCACGCTGCAAATTGCAACCCACAGCCACCCCAGAAAATAGCACATTAGAGGCGCCATTTTCTGGTACTGTACCCCAACTCTTCCAGTTGCCCTTGTGCTGGTGGCAATAGCTGGTGGCAATAGCTGGTGGCACACAGGAGCACTCCATACGCGACATGGTGTCCGCTAACAAGTTGAATGGAAAATTAGCTCCAATTATTAGCGGACACTATGTCGCGTATGGAAAGCTCCTGTGTGCCTAAACATTGGAGCTTCCCCACAAGTGACCCCATTTTGGAAACTAGACCCCCCAAGGAACGTATCTAGATGCATAGTGAGCACTTTTAACCCCCAGGTGCTTCACAAATTGATCCGTAAAAGTGAAAAAATAAATTTTTTGTGGAAACAAAGTACTTTTTCATTTTTACGGATAAATTTGTGAAGCACTTGGGGGTTCAAAGTGCTCACTATGCATCTAAATAAGTTCCTTGGGGGGTCTAGTTTCCAAAATGTGGTCACTTGTGGGGGAGCTCCAATGTTTAGGCACACGGGGGCTCTCCAAACGTGACATGGTGTCCACTAACAATTTGAATGGAAAATCAGCTCAAATTGTTAGCGGACACCATGTCACGTTTGGAGAGCCCCTGTGTGCCTAAACATTGGAGCTCCCCCACAAGTGACCACATTTTGGAAACTAGACCCCCCCAAGGAACGTATCTAGATGCATAGTGAGCACTTTTTTTTTTTTGAACCATATTTTTATTGGGTTTAAAATATTTCACAAGTAAGAATTGTTAGGATAAGCATATCCAACATTGATTTACACGTAATAAATAACTGAAACTGAAGCTAACAGTAATCATCTAGTTGTAAATCCAACTGAAAACTTTCCCCAAACCCTTTCCCTCCCACTCCGGAAATTACCTCTTATTTCTATCATGTCTTATATTCTCAAGATAGTTTAAATATGCTATATATATACCAGTTTAACATTCATTTTAGTTTCTCAAACATCACACCTCAGTCTACCAAGTGTCCCACATAATTCCCCCTCTGCATACCAGACCGTCGAACGAAAAGGTAGCATAAAGTTAATTATGTCATCATCTGTGAATTCCTTTTCAATAAACAGTTTCCATTTGAAGAAAAATTTCTTTGTTAGTTTATTTGGACTGCGCAACGCATCCATCGATTCGAGTGTCAGAGTGTGGCGCATCATTAATTTGGTCTGGTTCAGGTCTGGGGGTCTGTCATTGAGCCAGTGTTGGAGGAGGAGTCTTTTAGCAAGTATCGCAATGTAGTGCCATAGTACATGTGGCTGCCTGTGGACTCCATCATCCTTCTGATAGTGAAAGAGCCAGCGCAACGGGTCTAGACCCTCCATATCCCCACACAGCTCCTTCGCCCAAGTAACCACTTTTCTCCAGTAATCTTTTGACTCAGGACAAGACCAGAGACCATGTTCCAGGTCCGTCATCCCAGTTCTACATTTTGGGCAGTGAATCCATCTCCCCTGATTGGCTTGGGAGGGGGGAACATTGAAGCCCTGAATAGCCCCATGCATAATCCTGAATTGGGAATCCCTCCACCTCTCATTACTAATGCATCGTCTCATATGTCCCCACCCCTCTAGAATTTTCTGGGTGAGTTCAGGGTCTTTGATGTGTTTTCGCCACTTGTTGAAGAACCCTCTCCTCCTCAGCGGGCGCAGGATTTGTTGTAGTTTGGCATATAACGAAGTAATTGATACATCACTTACGTCAATGCCAAGTATTTCGGACCATAAGTTGTTATCAACCTCACCCGAGAGGTCCCGCAGGCGCGAAAGGAGATGATGATCCAACTGACGATACTGCATCGCCTGAAACTGGGGTAAATTAAAAGTAGTGAGCACCTCTTTCTCCGTCATCCACCTTCGTTCCTCAAAATTTATGAGGTCTTCTAGTGTATTGACTCCCTTTTCTTTCCAGCTTTTAAATAGGGCGTTTTCACGACCCAACTCAAAAGCCGGGCATTTCCACGGGTTAAGACGTCTGGAGATTTTCCATGCTAGTTTAAGTTTTTTCCTGACCTCTCTCCATGTTATAATAGTGTCTCTATATGTTACTGTATTTTTCAAGGCGGTCGGAAGGCAGGACAACGGAGAATGCAACAAAGCGGTCAAGTCCCATGGTTTCGCCCATTCTCCCTCTAATTCTAAGTCTGAAAACTTGCATGTTCCCTTAATCCAGTCCAGTACATATCGTAGGTTACATGCTAAGTTATAACCCCTAACATCAGGAAGCTGCAGTCCCCCTTCTTGTTTGGGTTGTATTAATGTCCTAAAGGCTATTCTAGCTTTCTTTCCTCTCCATAAGAATTTAGTGAAAGCTTTGTTAATTCTAATAATATCCGTATGTTTCATTAACATAGGAATGGTTTGGAGAGGGTAGAGTAATTTTGCAAAGCTCATCATTTTGAGTAGATGGCAGCGGCCTAACAGAGACAACGGCAGCCCTTCCCATCTTCCCAATTCCTGTTCTATTTTTGTAATAATCGGTAAAAAGTTAAGTTTATATGTCAGCCCACTGGATCTAGCTAAGTGTATCCCCAGATATTTGAGACTTTGTTTCGCTACAGGTAGTCCGCAAAAGTGGTCCCCTTTTCGTGCTCCTTCTTCTTGGTTGATAAAGAGGACTTCACATTTGCCTTTATTTAAAGCAAAGCCTGAATATCTACCCCATTTCTCTATATCTGACAATAGATCTGGAAGGTCTCTTTCTGGGTTCTGAACATATAAGATAATATCGTCAGCGAAAAGTGAAAGCTTAATTTCAGCCTTCCCTACCCTAAAACCCTCATAGGTGTGATGACGTTCCAGATATAGTGCCAGAGGTTCTATAGCCAGATTAAATAGTAGGGGCGATAGTGGGCAGCCCTGTCTCGTTCCCTTTTGGAGGGTAAAGGAATCTGATAGAAAGCCAGGCGTACTAATACACGCTTTGGGGTTACTGTATAAGGCTTTAACATATTGTCTAAAGGGGCCTCGTATACCTACAGAGTCAAGCACTTTACCCAGCCATGACCATCTGACATTGTCGAATGCTTTTTCAGCGTCAAGAGTGATCATGGCTGGGTTACCACCGTTAGTCTTTGTTTTCTTTCCCATAACATCTATCATCAGCATTGCTTTTCTAATATTCGTCGTGGTCGACCTCCCCTTTACAAAACCCGCCTGATGTATGGGTATCAATTTGGGTAGGATCACCGCCAGTCGGTCAGCCAGAATTTTGGAGAGGAGCTTCAAGTCTTGATTTATTAATGAGATCGGTCTATAGTTTGCTGGGTCTGTGGGTGTTTTTCCCGGTTTAGGTATCAATTTGATGTAAGCTAGATTCATCCTCTCCGGTATAGGAGCCCCACCCAGTATAGAATTAAATAGGTCGCATAGCACCGGAGTGATCTGCTCCCTTAGTGACTTGAAAAAAGCTCCGTTATATCCATCTGGTCCAGGCGCTTTACCTGGGTTTAAATGACGTATAGCCAGTTCAATTTCGCCAGTAGTAACTGGGCTATTAAGAAATTGAGCATCCTCCTGGGAAACCGCTGGCAGCGTTAACCCTCCCAACCAATCAAGGCTGTCTGAGTTATCAGTGTTGACCTCCGTATAGAGAGAGGCATAATATCTGCCCAACACTCTAGAGATGTTTTTAGGGTCATGCCACGTATTGCCATGTGTGTCTACTATCGCTTGTATCGGGGAGGGTCGATATCTACCCTTAGCTAGCCTGGCTAATAGACGTCCTGCTTTATCCCCGAATTTCTGAAGTTCTAGTTCCAAGCGATTTTTATAAATATCTTCCCGTTTTCCCGCCCATACATCAAAATCTCTCTTTGCTTGGATCCATTTATCTCTGTCAGGAGCCGCCATTGTGGTCTGATAGTGCGTATACGCGTCTCTTACCATTAGGCTGGTTTGAATAAATTTGTCTTTGATTTGTCGTTTAACTCTCATGGTATATGCCATGATGTGCCCTCGCATCACCGTTTTTGCTGTTTCCCAGTATAGAGCTGGATCAGATCTATGTTCCCGATTGTCAGAAGAGAAGTGCGCCCACCATTCTCCCAGTAAGTTAGTAAAATTTTCTTCTCTGACAAACGTGTCAGGGAATCTCCATAAGTAATCGGAGCCTTTCTCAAATTTGTCCCTGGTCTCTAACACCAATGGGCTATGGTCCGAGATTAGCATGTCTTCGATTTTGATGCTCGTCATTTGTTGGATTATCTTGGGTGAAAGAAAGAACATATCCAACCTGGACCACGACCCATGGGGGTGCGAGAAGTGGGTAAACTCCCTACCTAATGGATTCACTAACCTCCAAGCATCTAGCAATCCAGCTTCTCCCACTAAGTTTTCCAAGACACTGTGATCGTCCGCCCCACCTCCTGCTTGCTTCCTCAAATGCGTTTGTGATGTAGTGCGTCTATCTTCCTCTTCCTTCATGACCATGTTGAAATCTCCACCAATTATTTTATTATTCTCGCTGTCTAGGAGCAGTGATTTTTGTAGTTGTTGGAAGAAGGGTTTCTGTTTCCCGTTAGGGGCGTAGACGTTATAGATATTAAAGATGTCATTATGAATCTGTATCGTTATTTGTATTATTCTGCCTTCCTTATCTTTAGAAGTAGATAGTATGGTATGGGCTAGTGACCTATGTATCAGAATTAGGACTCCCGCCTTTTTTTCTAGTGCTCCTGACCCGTAGACCTCTCCCACCCATAATTTCTTAAGGCGAAAAAAGTCCTCCGCGGCCAGGTGGGTCTCCTGGAGCAGAGCTATATCCACATGCAGCCTCTTAAGATGACGTAAAACCATCATGCGCTTTGCCGGGGAGCGCAGTCCCTTGACATTCCAGGAGGCCCACCTAACCATCGGAAGCCTCCCGTTCGGGTCCCAACTCTCTTCATGGTGAATAACATCAAGTTATCAATCTCAACTGGTATGTTTTTAAGTGATGTGTGAGAAACAACAATGTTATATCTTTTTAAATACACTTTTCCAAGGGCAATTTCCGTTTTTTCCCCCCTTTTCTTCCCACCCCCCCACCCCCCAATCCATCTACCACCTTTCAACATCAAAAAGTCTGCGACTTCACTTATGTCCTCGAGTGCGAACCACTCAATTGGCTCCACCCCGCCTCGTCCTCCGCCACCTCTGAAAGTATTTAATCAGTCAACATGGACACTCCAACATTTTGCCCAAACAACTTCAGTGATCATTTAATAGTGAGCACTTTTAACCCCCAGGTGCTTCACAAATTGATCCGTAAAAGTGAAAAAATAAATTTTTTGTGGAAACAAAGTACTTTTTCATTTTTACGGATAAATTTGTGAAGCACTTGGGGGTTCAAAGTGCTCACTATGCATCTAAATAAGTTCCTTGGGGGGTCTAGTTTCCAAAATGTGGTCACTTGTGCGGGAGCTCCAATGTTTAGGCACACGGGGGCTCTCCAAACGTGACATGGTGTCCACTAACAATTTGAATGGAAAATCAGCTCAAATTGTTAGCGGACACCATGTCACGTTTGGAGAGCCCCTGTGTGCCTAAACATTGGAGCTACCCCACAAGTGACCCGGTGACAAGGTGTTGTCTCAGAGCTCCGCGGTGTTCCTCCATTCTAAGCTTGTTCTAAGTGAGTTGCCGATGTCGCCTTTGAGTGCCAATTGCCCTGCCGGTGTGTACGTTCCGGTGTGAGGGGTAGTCTGGGTCCTTTTGGTGGGTACTCCGCTGGCAAGACGGCTCTGTTTGCGGCGGCGGTGGGGTACTCCTGTAGAGGGATCCCTCCACTCCTGGTTTGCATGGCAGTGATAAACGACTCCCTGCTTCGGAACCAGTAATCCGGCTGTAGATGGGCATGGGTGTATTTTGACCCGCGTGTGGTTGCCCAGGGTTCGGTTGTTGAGGCACCGGGGTAATGGCGCCTAACCGGTGGTGGCCTAGGGGCTGCACGGAACTGTGCAGGACCCCCTCTCCTACGTTCCTCCCGGCCACCTTGCTCCTTCCTCCTTCTCCTACATTCTTGCAGACTCTTCTCTCCTCTAACTTCTCCACTAATACACTACTCCTACACTCCGCCCACCAGGACCTTATTGTCCCTCTATGCTGATGTGCATGTAGGGTATGGAGCTCTGAGTTTTAACCATGTCATTACTTCGGTCAGAGAATATTGCAGCTGCAGTCTGGGCTGCAATACACTCCTGTGACGCACTCGTTGTGGGGCGCCACACATTTAGGGCATGTGTGCCTTCTCTGCACTTAAAGGGCCAGCACATTTATTACCCAGAAGTGCCTCTTAACCTATGGTTAGAAGCACTACACTGTGTGCAGAATTATTAGGCAAGTTGTATTTTAGAGGATTATTTTTATTATTGATCAATAACTATGTTCTCAATCAACCCAAAAGACTCATAAATATCAAAGCGTAATATTTTTGGAGTTGGAGTGGGGTTTTTTTAGACTTGGCTATCTTAGGAGGATATCTGTTTGTGCAGGTAACTATTACTGTGCAGAATTATTAGGCAACTTAATAAAATCCAAGATTACTTACCGTTAATCATATTTTACGGAGTCCATGACAGCACCCACATGAGAGAGGGGATGCACCCACAAGGACAGGAAACCTACAGATAAAAAGGGGCGGTCCCCCTCGCCTCCTCAGTTGGTTACAGAGACATTGAAGGAACCGCCAATCGTATAAATACATAAATATAAACGTTAAACATCAGAAACCACAACCCTCAGGTGTGAGAAAAAGGGCATGCAAAAAACACCCTAAGGAAAAAAGTGCCCACCCTTGACACTTAAGTGGAAAAAGCAAACGCAATGCCAATAAGGCAAAGACAATATCAATAAACAAGCGTGACAAAAATCTACAGGGTGGGAAGCAGGGGCTGGCTGGAGCCTCTTTCCCTGGGTGGCAGTTAGGTATCCCCGGCCCTGGTTGAGAAGCGGGGGGGGGGGGGGGGGTGCTGTCGCGTCCGGTCCGGCAGCCTTGAGAAGCGGGGGGGGGGGGGGGGGGTGCTGTCGGGTCCGGTCCGGCAGCCCCTTGAGAAGCGGGGGGGGGGGGTGGGTGCTGTCGGCTCCGGCAGCCGTGAGAAGCGTTGGTGCTGTCAGGTCCTCACCTCCTCCAGCCGCAAAGCGAGCCCGCCTGCCGCAAACCGTCGCGCCGGCCGCAAAGCAACGCCCGCGGCCGGCCCGTTTCTGCAGGGGGCGGCCCTAATGGTGGACTATACCACCAGCCCAGGGGCACTTGCCCCCCTGCCACCTGGGCCAGCCCGCCCCTGGTGGGAAGTGAATGGATGCTGTCATGGACTCCATAAAATATGATTACCGGTAAGTAATCTCGGATTTTCCTATCGCCATGACAGCACCCACATGAGAGACTTGCAGAGAACAGTATCACCTGGGAGGGACCACAGTAGTAAGAACTGCTCTCCCGAAAGCAAGGGCAGAAGAAGTCAAATCAAGACGAAAGTGATGAAAATAGGTAGAAGAGAGAACCAGGTGGCCGCATTACAAATTACCTCTAAAGGTATGTTAGCACTTTCTGCCCAAGAGGCAGAACAGCTCTAGTAAAATGGCCTTACACCCCATCCGGAGGCTGCTCACCTGCTGAGGAATATGCCAAGCAGATAGCATCCCGGATCCAACTAGGCACAGTGTTCTTTGTAGTGCCAGACCCCTTCTTAGGACCCTGGAACCAGAGGAAGAGAGCCCTACACTTCCTAAAGGGTAGTGTTCTATCGACATACTCCAAGACAGCCCTGCGCACATCTAAGGTATGAAACCTAGCCTCCACTGAGGCAGATGGAGTATCATAAAAGGGTGGCAGGATAATGTCTTGACTACGGTGAAATTTAGACGACCATGAAGGGAGAGATGCTGGGTCAGGTTTCAGAATTAACCTATATGGGAGTACTAACAAAAATGGAGGGTCAACCGACAGAGCATGGAGGTCACCCACCCGCCTAGCAGATGTCAGTGCAACTAGCAGTACCGTCTTCAAGGTCAGATGCCCGAGGGAAGCCGAGGTCAAGGGCTCAAAGGGAGGACCTGGGAGTGCGTCCAGGACCAGGTTCAAATCCCAAGGGGCTATAGGGGGAATGCGAACTGGAGTACTACATTCGCAGGCCTGAACAAACCTAGCAACCCAACTATCACCAGCGATGTTAGAGTTATAGAGGATTCCTAGAGCTGATATGTGCACTTCTAAGGGACTAACTGCCAGACCCAACTCCCAACCCTTCTGCAGGCATTCCAAAATAGCAAAAATAGGCGGGTGGTCAAAGAGTACCCCACAGTAGAAATACAAAAACGTCCGCCAAACCCTGCAGTATAGGTTGATAGTGACAGGTTTAAGACTGTTCGAAAGGGTCGAGATTAAAGTGACAGAGAAACCCCTCTGGCTCAACAGCTACCTCTCAAAATCCAAGCAAACAAATGTAACCCCTCTGCCTGGGGGTGGAAGAACGGCCCTTGAGAAAGCAGCTCTCGATCCTTTGGGAGAATCCACGGGTCGGCCATTGACATTGCCCTCAGTCATGAAAACCACAGCCTCTTGGGCCAGAAAGGCGCAATCAGAATCATCCGAGCCCTGTTGTTCCTGATCTTCCTGAGTACCAGTGGAATGAGACATATTGGCGGAAAGGCATAAGCCAGGGTATAAGTCCAAGGAACCTATAGGGCATCCAATACCTCCGAATTATCTGTCAGATTCCGGGAGCCGAACCGACAGACTGTCAGTTGGACTTGGTTGCGAAGAGATCTTATCTCTGGTGACCCCATAACCGCACAAGCTGTTTGAACACCTCCCTGTGCAACATCCACTCCCCCTGGTAGAGAGAGCGACAGCTGAGGAAGTCTGCCCTGGTCTACTCCCTAAATGTGGAGGGCTGAGAGAGAGAGAAAAAGCTCCTCTGCCAACAGAAAAACTATTACTGTGCAGAATTATTAGGCAACTTAATAAAAACCAAATATATTCCCATCTCACTTGTTTATTTTCACCAGGTAAACGAAAATATAACTGCACAAAATTTAGAAATAAACATTTCTGACATGCAAAAACAAAACCCAAATTTTTTTTTAACCAACATAGCCACTTTTCTTTATGATGACACTCAACAGCCTTCCATCCATAGATTCTGTCAGTTGCTTGATCTGTTTACGATCAACATTGCGTGCAGCAGCCACCACAGCCTCCCAGACACTGTTCCGAGAGGTGTACAGTTTTCCCTCCCTGTAGATCTCACATTTTAGGAGGGACCACAGGTTCTCTATGGGGTTCAGATCAGGTGAACAAGGGGGCCATGTCATTATTTTTTCTTCTTTTAGACCTTTACTGATCAGCCACGCAGTGGAGTAGTTGGATGCATGTGATGAAGCATTGTCCTGTATGAAAATCATATTTTTCTTGAACGATACTGACTTCTTCCTGTACCACTGCTTGAAGAAGCTGTCTTCCTGAAACTGGCAGTAGGTCCGGGAGTTGAACTTCACTCCATCCTCAACCCGAAAAGGTCCCACAAGATCATCTTTGATGATACCAGCCCATACCAGAACCCCACCTCCACCTTGCTGGCGTCTGAGTCAGAGTGGAGCTCTCTGCCCTTTACTGATCCAGCCTCTGGCCCATCCTTCTGGCCCATCAAGAGTCACTCTCATTTCATCAGTCCATAAAACCTTTGAAAAATCAGTCTTAAGATATTTCTTAGCCCAGTCTTGACGTTTTATCTTATGTTTCTTGTTGAAAGGTGTCGTTTTTCAGCCTTCCTTACCATGGACATGTCCCTGAGTATGGCACACCTTGTGCTTTTTGATACAGCAGTAACGTTGCAGCTCTGAAATATGGCAAAACTGGTGGCAAATGGCATCTTGGCAGCTTCCCGCTTGATTTTCCTCAATTCATGGGCAGTTTTTTTGTGCTTTTTTTGCCAAACACGCTTCTTGCGACCCTGTTGGCTATTTGCCATGAAACTATTGATTGGTCGGTGATCACGCTTCAAAAGTTTGGCAATTACAAGACTGCTGCATCCCTCTGCAAGACATCTCACAATTTTGGACTTTTCAGAGCCCGTCAAATCTCTCTTCTGACCCATTTTGCCTAAGGAAAGGCATTTGCCTAATAATTAAGCACACCTTATATAGAGTGTTGATGTCATTAGACCACACCCCTCCTCATTACAGAGATGCGCATCACCTGATTTACTTAATTGGTAGCTGGCTTTCAACGACTTTATTAGAACATATTAAAATAGGTGTCATAGTGGGTACATTCTTGGTGTACGGAGCGAGGTTATAGATATAATGATTTTTTTTTTTTTTGTGGGATACTAATCTTTATACTACCTACTACCTACCCTCCCGTTTTCCTTCTCCGCTTATTGTTGTTGCTTTTTTTTTCCATTTTTAAGCAATATTATGCACATTAAATGGAATTGTACCTCCCGATGGGGAGAGAGGTTTTCAATTTATTGTTAATAGTTGGGCATTTTCTTGCAAATTTCACATGGAAACATGGGAAGGTTTCTTCTGTTTGGTTTTTGCTCTCCATCTTGCCGGGTGGGTGTTATTATAAATACGTTTCTCTGTGCTCGGAATTATGCCATTTATTTATGTGACTTCCTCTTAGAGAAATCTATAGAGAGTCTAAATAATAATAAGAATGATCAATATTTATAATGTATGTTTACATGTACATATGAGTATGGTGGTTCCTATAACGATGTACTGCAATTATCATCTGTGTTGGGATAAGATATGCATATGTATGCAAAAAAGTTATTTTATATATATATATATATATATATATATATATATTTATTTTTTTTTTTTCTCGGTCTCATAACATTTGAACTACATGAACTGTGAGTGGTTTTCTTATTCTATCTAACCTGAAGGGGTTAAACTGACACATGTTGGCTATTAAGGCCTTGAATGTTGCAGCAAAGTTTTTTTATTTGTCTATAAATGTATTTGTTTTATATTTGTTTATACGCCGATGAGTAAGGACCTTGTCCGAAACGCGTCCGGCGGGATGTAAGTGTTTTTAATATGTTCTAATAAAGTCGCTGTCAGTATGGTCCAGTGGCCCTGGAAAATACCTTTTTTCTTCTGAACTGATTGGTGGAGCCAGCCACTGTTCCAGGCGCCTGGGAATCCGATGAGTGTTGAGGTGAACAGCTTCCTATTCCCCACCCCCATCAGCTGTGCAGTTGGCTTTCAAGCCTATACAGCTTGGAGTAGGACAACATGTATAAAAAGTATCATGTGATCAAAATACTCATTTGCCTAATAATTCTGCACACAGTGTAATAATTTGACGCTAGGGGAGGTGCCTGGGCAACATGTTCAATTTGTTTCTGTCAAGTTAGCTAGTGAGCAGGTCCCAGTGGCGTAACTTCAGGCCCAGGGGCCCCGATGCGAAAGCTCCAACGGGGCCCCCAATTATTGGAAATCTTTAATAGTATTAGTCTTTTTCTATAGGCCAAAGGGACTTTTGGGGCCCCCCTAGGCTGCAGGGCCGGGTGCGATCGCAACCCCTGCACCTATTGTAGTTACGCCCCTGGCAGGTCCTGTGTCTTCTGTGCCTGTTACCTGTACCTGTGTACCATCCATACTTGCATGGATCTGTTGTCTTGTCTGTTTTAGCCATTCTGACTGCACCTGCAAACTATAGAGTCTGTTCCGGTCCTGTGAGTCATCTGCCATAGTTTTCCTGTGGTCCAGTGGCTCCACTGCTGCTTCCCTTCCCAGTGAGTGTAACAAGATTGTTGAAAGGTTTCAATTATTTTAATTCTCAGACAGTTCTCTTCTCCTCTTTCTGTTCTCCAAGCTTAGTGTGGCACACACAGAATGCAAATACAGTCCCTGAGAAAAGTTATGTCACTTATCCATGTTATGTAAATAAAAGCTTAAAACCTGACGTTAAATTCATCCATTGGTTGTATAAATTACTCTTTTGAAAGCTGAAACCCTCCCAAATGTGGTTTAGGTTAAGAAAATAAATTGGCATCAATGCTGAAATATTGATCATTTAATGAACACAGAATGCTCAGATTTTGGCAAGACAATAGTTTTGTCACCTGGTAATATAATGCACCCAATCCTAGCTTACATCCTCACCTGTGCTCCGTAAATGATTGGTTAATTTGTGGGTGTGTATAAAAAGAAACTCAGCACCCCAGACCTTCACTTGAACTGCAACTTGAGCTATGACAACATGCCATAAATTCTACCC
The DNA here is from genome assembly GCA_033576535.1 of Allobates femoralis. Taxonomy (NCBI): domain Eukaryota; kingdom Metazoa; phylum Chordata; class Amphibia; order Anura; family Aromobatidae; genus Allobates; species Allobates femoralis. The sequence goes on along the minus strand of JARQOC010000007.1, from coordinate 207,050,531 downwards.
TGCCACCAAGACCAGATCCACTGCAGAGGTGGCTGGCACATTTAATGTGTCTTAGCGTCAAGTACAAAGAATTAAAAAAAATTTGAAGAGACTGGAGATATTTTTGACAAGCCCAGGTCTGGCAGACCCCACAAGACAACTGCTCAGGAGGAACGTTTGTCGTTTGTTGGTTAGAAAATCCAAGCAAGCCCATCTTCCACTTCAGCAGAACTCCAACAGGCCTGGTCACCTCAAGTCCCTGTGTCAACTAGAACAGTTTGTAGGATTCTGTCTCGAAATGGCCTCCATGGTCGAAACAGTGCGCAGAAGCCAGCACTAAACAAAATGCAAATAAAAAACGTGTCGCATTTACAAAGTCCCACAGCCTGCTAAACATCATTGAGCGTGTTTGGGGTAGGATGAAAGACAAAGCTTGGAAGACAAAAGCAAAGAATCTAGATGAACTCTGGGAGGCATGTACGTCTGCATTCTTTGCTATTCCTCATGACTTCATTAATAAATTGTATGAATCATTGTTGAACCGCATGGATGCAGTCCTTCAAGCTCATGGAAGTTCCACAAAATATTAAATAGGACTCTAATAGCACCACAACTTCATTCACCAATGTTATTCAACATATATTTGTATTTTAAGTTAATTATTTGTTCGAAAATCACATTACTTTCTGTGGGCGACAAAACTTTTGTCTTGCCAAAATCTGACCATTCTGTGTTCATTAAATGATCAACATTTCAGCATTCTTAACCTAAACCACATTTGGGAGGGTTTCAGCATTGAAAAGAGTAATTTATAAAACCAATGGATGAATTTAACGTCAGGTTATAAGCTTTTATTTACATAACATGGATAAGCGACATAACTTTTGTCAGGGACTGTATTAAGTCAACTTCTCCCATTTCTATCTTGTTTTATATGTGATTTTCATATTGCCCACACCTGTACTTGCCAAATGTGAGTTTGAATGAACACTACATGATTGAACAGTGTTGTTTACTCACAATTTTGGAAAGGTGCCAACATTTTTTTCTGGCCCATTTTGGGGGTTTGTGTGAAATTATGTATAGTATGACTTTTCTTCTCAGTTTTGTTAGTGTTGTTCCAATAATAAATATGTGTAGAACAAAATTGTAATAATTTTCTTGGAGAAATGCTTCATTTTTTGGAACAATTTCAAGGGTGCCAAAAGTTTCGGCTATGACTGTATGAAAAATTAAAAGCACGTTCATAAATAAGGAATTCTGGAGTGAAGCACATCTGAAAATAGGCTCTAATTACAAATGAAGTATCACAGACAGCAAGCATTTGTATGCAATCCAGGCAACTGAAAAGTACAACACTTTAATATCACAAATATAAGAAAACACATTAAAAAGGAAAAAAAAATCAATAAAAGCAGAATTCACAGAAGGCGTTTTTGTGATCTTTTGCTAACACAAACCCATGATAGGGTAATCACCTATTGAATAGCTACAGTTGTGCCAAAAGTATTGACACCCCTGCAATTCTGTCAGATAATACACAGCTTCTTCCTGAAAATGATTGCAATCACAAATTCTTTGGTATTATTATCTTCATTTACCGTATATACTCGTGTATAAGCCGACTCGTGTATAAGCCGACCCCCCTACTTTTCCCCAAAACCTGGGAAAACCTATTGACTCGTGTATAAGCCAAGGGTGGTCCCCAGCACAGGTATACAGCCCCCAGCAGTGTGGTATACAGCAGCCCCAGAGGTATATACAGCAGCCCCAGTGGTAGTATACAGCAGCAGCCCCAGTGGTATATACAGCAGCAGCCCCAGTAGTTAGTATACAGCAGCCCCAGAGGTATATACAGCAGCCCCAGTGGTAGTATACAGCAGCAGCCCCAGTGGTATATACAGCAGCAGCCCCAGTGGTATATACAGCAACAGCCCCAGTGGTATATACAGCAGCAGCCCCAGTAGTTAGTATACAGCAGCCCCAGAGGTATATACAGCAGCCCCAGTGGTAGTATACAGCAGCAGCCCCAGTGGTATATACAGCAGCAGCCCAGTGGTATATACAGCAGCAGCCCCAGTAGTTAGTATACAGCAGCCCCAGAGGTATATACAGCAGACCCAGTGGTAGTATACAGCAGCCCAGAGGTGTATACAGCAGCCCCAGTGGTAGTATACAGCAGCCCCAGAGGTATATACAGCCCCAGTGGTAGTATACAGCAGCCCCAGTGGTAGTATACAGCAGCCCCAGTGGTAGTATACAGCAGCCCCAGTGGTATATACAGCCCCAGTGGTAGTATACAGCAGCCCCAGAGGTATATACAGCCCCAGTGGTAGTATACAGCAGCCCCAGTGGTAGTATACAGCAGCCCCAGTGGTATATACAGCCCCAGTGGTATACAGCAGCCCCAGTGGTATATACAGCCCCAGTGGTAGTATACAGCAGCCCCACAGGTTATATAAAGCCCCAGTGGTAGTATACAGCAGCCCCAGTGGTATATACAGCCCCAGTGGTATATACAGCCCCAGTGGTAGTATACAGCAGCCCCAGTGGTATATACAGCCCCAGTGGTAGTATACAGCAGCCCCAGAGGTATATACAGCCCCAGTGGTAGTATACAGCAGCCCCAGTGGTAGTATACAGCAGCCCCAGTGGTATATACAGCCCCAGTGGTATACAGCAGCCCCAGAGGTATATACAGCCCCAGTGGTAGTATACAGCAGCCCCAGAGGTATATAAAGCCCCAGTGGTAGTATACAGCAGCCCCAGTGGTATATACAGCCCAGTGGTATATACAGCGCCAGTGGTAGTATACAGCAGCCCCAGTGGTATATACAGCCCAGTGGTAGTATACAGCAGCCCCAGAGGTATATACAGCCCCAGTGGTATATACAGCAGCCCCAGTGGTATATACAGCCCTAGTGGTAGTATACAGCAGCCCCAGAGGTATATACAGCCCCAGTGGTAGTATACAGCAGCCCAGTGGTATACACAGCCCCAGTGGTAGTATACAGCAGCCCCAGAGGTAGTATACAGCCCCCCATCAGTATACAGCAGCCCCAGAGGTATATACTGCCCCAGTGGTAGTGTACACGCTGCCCCAGTGGTATATACAGCCCCAGTGGTAGTATACAGCAGCCCCAGAGGTAGTATACAGGCCCCCCCGCCTTGTGCACAATCCTGTAAAGGAAGAGATTAGTATACTTACCGCTGTCCCGCCGCCGCCATCGCGCTCCTCCGTCTTCTTCCGGTTTCCTCCTCGGTCGCGCAGACAATGATGTCATTGCCTGCGCCGACCGGAGGAAGACGGTAGAAGACGGATGAAGACGGAGGAGCGCGATGACGGCGGCGGGACAGCGGCAGCGGGACAGTGATAAGTATACTAATCTCTTCCTTTACAGGTTTGTGCTGCAAGGGGGGGCCTGTATACTGATGGGGGCGGGCCTGTATACTGTATACACTGTATACAGTGTATACAGTATACAGTGACTCGCGTATAAGCCGAGGGGGGGACTTTTCAGCCCAATTTTTGGGCTGAAAAACTCGGCTTATACACGAGTATATATGGTAATTTATCTTCAATGAAAAAACACAAAAATAATTGTCCTAAAGCCAAGTTGGATATATTTCCACACCAAACATAAAAAAAGGGGTGGACAAAAGTATTGGCACTGTTAGAAAAATCATGTGATGCTTCTCTAATTTGTGTAATTAACAGCACCTGTAACTTACCTGTGGCACCTAACAGGTGTTGGCAATAACTAAATCACACTTGCAGCCAGTTGACATGGATTAAAGTTGACTCAAGCTCTGTCCTGTGTCCTTGTGTGTAACACATTGAGCATGGAGAAAAGAAAGACCAAAGAACTGTCTGAGGACTTGAGAAACCAAATTGTGAGGAAGCATGAGCAATCTCAAGGCTACAAGTCCATCTCCAAAGACCTGAATGTTCCTGTGTCTACCGTGCGCAGTGTCATCAAGAAGTTTAAAGCCCATGGCACTGTGGCTAACCTCCCTATATATGGATGGAAAGAAAAATTGACGAGCGATTTCAATGCAAGATTGTGTGGATGGTGGATAAAGAACATCGACTAACATCCAAACAAGTTCAAGCTGCCCTGCAGTCCGAGGGTACAACAGTGTCAACCTGTACTATCTGTCAGCATCTGAATGAAAAGGGACTGTATGGTAGGATACCCAGGAAGACCCCACTTCTTACCCCGAGACATATAAAAAAGCCAGGCTGGAGTTTGCCAAAACTTACCTGAGAAAGCCTAAAACGTTTTGGAAGAATGTTCTCTGGTCAGATGAGACAAAAGTAGAGCTATTTGGGCAAAGGCATCAACATAGAGTTACAGGAGAAAAAAGAGGCATTCAAAGAAAAGAACACGGTCCCTACAGTCAAACATGACGGAGGTTCCCTGATATTTTGGGGTTGCTTTGCTGCCTCTGGCACTGGACTGCTTGACCGTGTGCATGGCATTATGAAGTCTGAAGACTACCAACAAATTATGCAGCATAATGTAGGGCCCAATGTGAGAAAGCTGGGTCTCCCTCAGAGGTCATGGGTCTTCCAGCAGGACAATGACCCAAAACACACTTCAAAAATCACTAGAAAATGGTTTGAGAGAAAGCACTGGAGACTTCTAAGGTGGCCAGCAATGACTCCAGACCTGAATCCCATAGAACACCTGTGGAGAGATCTAAAAATGGCAGTTTGGAGAAGGCACCCTTCAAATATCAGAGACCTGGAGCAGTTTGCCAAAGAAGAATGGTCTAAAATTCCAGCAGAGCATTGTAAGAAACTCATTGATGGTTACCGGAAGCAGTTGATCGCAGTTATTTTGGCTAAAGGTTGTGCAACCAAGTATTAGACTGAGGAGGCCAATACTTTTGTCTGGCCCATTTATGCAGTTTTGTGTGAAATGATCAATGTTTTGCTTTTTGCTTCATTCTCTTTTGTGTTTTTTTCATTGAAGACAAATTAAATGAAGATAATAATACCAAAGAATTTGTGATAGCAGTCATTTTCAGGAAGAAACTGAGTATTATCTGACAGAATTGCAGGGGTGTCAATACTTTTGGCCACAACTGTAATACCACTGACTAAATTTTAAAGCACCACTCCAGCATTTTTTGTTTTGTTTGTTTTTTTGTGTTGGAGTGGAGTTTTAAATGTAAGTCCCCTGCCCCTTGTCATATCCTCAACTTCCAGTGGCTTCACCTTTTACCAACGCTGCTCCGATCCTACGATGCAATCTTGTGCCTGTACCTTTTGACTGTCCATAAGTCAGAAGTTACATCACAATCACCCAAAGCATCTCTGTGAGAGCCAGAAAGAAGCCAGAATGAGGCACTCCTAGAGATATATTGAAAAGTCATGTCCAGCGTGCTCCATGAAACACTGGAGCCAACAGCAGGTCACTTTTCGCTGTAGACCAACCAGAGCAATACTGGAAAAGCACGAAGGTGTCAGAAAACAAGTATAACACTAGGGGCAGACTTACACTTAGGGTGTGTGCTCATGGTCAGTATTCGCAGTGTTTTGGATACAGCGTCTTGCCGCTGCGTCCAAAACACTGCGTAGTACAGTTTAAGCATAGTGGATGGGATTGTAAGAAATCCCATCCTCACTATGCTTAACCCGCCCGCAGCATGTTTGGAGCTGCAGTGCGGGTTGACGGCAGTCCGCTCCTCCACAGCATGTTTATTTCATGCTGTGGAGTCGGAAGCGGCTGCCATTGGGTGACTGCAGGGAGAAGCCGCTCTGCACCCACCGCACATGGTGAGTACAGGGCGGCTGCGGGCTCCCTGCGGGCACCCGCGGCTTCACTCAGGTCCGGAGGAGCTGTGTCCAACATGCAGCTCCTCCGGACCGTGAGCACATACCCTTAAAGCACCACTCTTACATTGCAATAAAAAAAGATGCTGGAGTGATGCTATAATAAAACATAATGGCAAAAAACGTCATTTGCAGTCCTAATTTCCAACCTATATCCTTTGATTGTTTCTTGGACACTGAAATGTATTACCGTACTTATTCAGTTTAGTCCATTTTGATCAACTTTGTTTATCATTGTTGATTTCTGCCACTTAGTAAATTAACGCGGATTTGTCAGCAGATTGCACATTACAAACTGGATATACTTTTAGATAGATCGCTTACATCTTATGAGACTGGTTTATTTACCTTGAAAATCCATGTCAGAATGGCTCTATAATCCTGATATGAAAATGAGCATTTAATCCATCTATAGAATGAAATGGCTCGCACAAGCACAAATTTATTTCATCTGTCAAGTTTGACTCATCTGTCAGTTGCAGCTTGCACTGACCAGTGTAAGGCTGGCTTCACACTACGTTTTTGCCCTGTTTGATTGGATCCTGTTTTTTGCAGGATCCAAACGAACAGGAACGGACAGCATCGGACTGGCACCTTCAGATGCCATTTCTGTGTCTGGTCTGGTATCCGGACACAGAAAGATCAGCAGGGAACCGAGCCGCTGTCAGCGCAGTGTGACAAGTGCTGTCAGCGCTATCTAATATCATTTTACAGTGTATATCTATATACACTGCTAAAATGATATTAAATAAGGGATAATTAAAAATAAAAAATCATAAATACTCACCTTCCGGCGACTTCTGAGTGTCCCATGCTGAATTTCCCGGCATTTGAGGACTTTGCATGATGTCACTGGGAGGGGCGGGGCAAACCAGTCACATGACCACATCAGCACCAATTACAACCCCGCACTGATGTGGTCATGTGATCGGGTTGCCCCGCCCTCCCAGTGACATCATGCCAGGTCCTTGAATGTCCGGGATATTCAGCGTGGGACAATCGTTGTCGCTGGAAGGTGAGTATTTATGATTTTTTATTTTTAATTATCCCTTTATTTAATATTATTTTAGCAGTGTATATAGATATACACTGTAAAATGATATTAGATAGCGCTGACAGCACTTGTCACACTGCGCTGACAGCGGCTCGGCTCCCTGCTGATGATTTATTTTTTTTATTTTTAACCATCCTTAGATTTAATATCACTTTAGCAGTGTATATAGATACACTGCTAAAGAGATATTAGACAGATTTACCATGGGTCCAGAGCAGCGCCCCTGTTCTGCGCATGCTCTGTACCCTGGCACCAGATCTGGGAAATGATTCTGTTGTTTCCCGGATCCGGTGCCATAGGCCCCCATATTAAGTGTGTCGGACAGGACAGGATTCGTTTCTGTCTTGTTTTGTCACCGGAGCCCAAAAACGCTGCAGGCCTCGTTTTTGGGACCGGTGAAAAACAGGACAGAAACGAATCCTGCACCGGATTCACAAAACCAGATGGCCAAATAGGGCCAATCTGGTGCCATAGGGATATATGGGGCCAAAAAACGATCATGTTCTGTTCGTTTCAAAAACGAACAGAACAGGATAGTAAAAAACGTAGTGTGAAGCCAGCCTAAGATCTCAGCGCTCAAGGACTGTTGATTAGGCTGGCAAAGATTGAGTTAAAGGTAATCATAGCAGGATTCCTCTTTATCTAAACCAGGGGTCTCAAACTCGGCTGGTTGGTGGGCCGCACATAGAAAAATATTGATATCGGGGGCCGCATTGCTTGTAGCGCTAAGGCTGCTTTCACATCAGCGGTAAATGCTGATCGCGGCAGTTGCGGTGAAAAAAATGCAACTACCGCGATTACAGCATAACGGCTGCGATTGTGGCACACTTGCGGCACGCCCCATACAATGTCTATGGGGCTTGCGGTAAGTGTGCGGCAGGTGCGGTTTCGGCACTTGCTGCTGCAAAAAAAACGCTGCATACCGCGTTTTTTTTCGCGGCCGCATCTGCCGCAAGTGCTGAAACCGCACCTGCCGCACACTTACCGCAAGCCCCATAGACATTGTATCGCGGCCGTTATGCGGTAATCGCGGCAGTTGCGGTTTTTTTCACTGCAACTGCCGCGAACAGCGCAAAACGCTGATGTGAAAGCAGCCTAAGTGACACTTTTAGTAATACCAGATTTTTTTGCTCAATGTAGTAATGTCAAAATCCTGACCCCTTTCTTGTAGTAATGTCCCCATCTTGGTCCCTTTCTTGTTGTAATGTCTCCATACTGGTCCCCCTCTTGTACTAATATCCCCAACCTGGTCCCCTTTTGCAGTAATATTCCCCATGCTGGTCCCCTTTTGTAATAATGTCCTCCATGCTGATCCCCTTTTGTAATAATGTCCTCCATTCTGGCCCCCATAGTGTAGTAATGTCCCCATCCTGGCCCACCTAGTGTAGTAATGTCCACATTCTGGCCCCTTTTGTAGTGATGTCACCATCCTCACCCCCATAGTGCAGTAATGTCCCCTATGCTGGACCCCTTTTTTACTGATGTCCCCAACCTGGTCTGCCTTCTATACTAATCACACACACTAACTCACGCACACACTAACACACTCACTCACTGTCACTCATGTGGAACAAAGGGGGGGGGGATCCACAACCGACGAGCGGTACCTGGTGGTCTAGTGGGGGCGACAATAACAGATGTGGGGGTTCGCATCTCACCTTTGCAGGTTGTGCAACCCTGCACAACCTTGGCGTATCGCAGTGGATGGCTCCGGACTCCAGCATTCGGGGTTTCCTCCACGAGCAGCTCCTTCTTCCAGTCAGGTGACTCGAGCAAGCCGATCACCTGACCCTGTGACGTTCTCAGCTATGTCACCGCAGGTCCTTTGGATCCTGTTAGCGGTGACTCTGGTTCACAGCTGCTCCTGCTGCAACCCTAGGATGGGGATATGATATTTGTACAGAAGTGTGAGATTATAACAGAAGCGCAAGAGCACAGGAGGCACACGTTTAATTACCATTAATATACCACAACGTGTTTCTACGGCGGTCCGCCGTCTTCATCAGGTAAATCCACCTGATGAAGACGGCGGACTGCCGTGGAAACGTGTTGTGGTATATTAAAGGTAATTAAATGTGTGCCTCCTGTGCTCTTGCGCTTCTGTTATAATCACACACTTCTGTACAAACTCGCAGGCACTCACACAGGCAGGCACACAGGCAGGCTCACAGACAGGCACACAGGCAGGCACACAGGCAGGCACACAGGCAGGCACGCAGGCAGGCTCACAGGCAGGCTCACAGGCAGGCAGGCTAACAGGCAGGCTCACAGGCAGGCTCACAGGCAGGCACACAGGCAGGCACACAGGCAGGCAGCCAGGGTAACAGGCAGGCTCACAGGCAGGCAGGCTAACAGGCAGGTTCACAGGCAGGCAGGCAGGCTAACAGGCAGGCAGGCTCACAGGCAGGCAGGCAGGGTAACAGGCAGGCTCACAGGCAGGCAGGCTAACAGGCAGGCTCACAGGTAGGCACACAGGCACTCTCACAGGCAGGCACACAGGCTGGCACACAGGCAGGCACACAGGCACTCTCACAGGCATTACAGGAGCTCACAGGCAGGCTCACAGGCAGGCACACAGGCACTCTCACAGGCAGGCACACAGGCACTCTCACAGGCAGGCACACAGGCACTCTCACAGGCAGACACACAGGCTGGCACACAGGCAGGCACACAGGCACTCTCACAGGCACTCTCACAGGCAGGCTCACAGGCAGGCACACAGGCAGGCACACAGGCACTCTCACAGGCAGGCACACAGGCAGGCTCACAGGCAGGCACACAGGCACTCTCACAGGCAGGACACAGGCACTCACAGCGGCCACAGGCTCACAGGCAGGCACACAGGCACTCTCACAGGCAGGCACACAGGCAGGCACACAGGCAGGCTCACAGGCAGGCACACAGGCAGAAACACAGGCAGGCACACAGGCACTCTCACAGGCAGGCACACAGGCACTCTCACAGGCAGGCACACAGGCAGGCACACAGGCACTCTCACAGGCAGGCACACAGGCAGGCACACAGGCACTCACACAGGTACTCTCACAGACACACTCACAGGCACTCACACATTAACACACACACACACACTTTTGCTTTGCTAACCATGCTGGCGGCGGTCCAGTGCATGGGGCCGCCGCGGTCTCTGCTATAATATGACTTCCGGCCGCTTCACTCTGCCGCTCGCTCTGCGGATGTGCCAGTTCAATGGAAGCCGCAGTCAGCCAATGAGAGGCCCGCAGGTGACCTCGGTGTATGACGTCACCTGCGGGCCACTCATTGGCTGACTGCGGCTTGCATTGAACTTACAGAGGGGCAGAGCGAGCATCGGAGTGAAGCGGCCGGAAGTCATATTATAGCAGAGACCGCGGTGGCCCCATGCACTGGACCGCCGTCAGCATGGTCAATTGTCCAAGGTGGCGGGGGCCGCACAGGGAAGCCCCAGGGGCCACATGCGGCCCGCGGGCCGCGAGTTTGAGACCCCTGATCTAAACTATTTATTTGCACATGTAACACAAATGTAAAGGCAAACCCTGCCATACCTTAGGGTGCCTTCACATTTGCGTTCCCATCCGCAGCGTTCTGTTTATAATGGGGACGCACGGTGCTGCGCTTGACCGTGCATCCCCATTATAAAGATAGGGACTTGCAGTGCCTGCGCTCACATAGCGATTCCCCTCCGCAGAACGCTGCGGAGGGGAATGCCAATGTGAAGCCAGCCTTAAATAGACAGTCCATTGCTCCATTACTTAAGGTGGGTTTACACGCTTCAATCGCGTTCCGATATCGCAGTTCAATGGCGTGGGAGCGCACATTTAGTGCACGTTTCTCCCGCATCGCATTGAATGTTTACACGCTGCGATATCGGAATACAACGTCCGTGTGATGTCTACGCCCCCCAACCCAGGATCGCACACTTAACATGGGAGTCAATGGGTGACGTTTCAAATCGCATCTTAGTTGTGCGTTTACACAGCACGATCCGACTTCAATCTTCCTTCAATATCGGGGCATTGAATAGCACGCTCATTCAATCCCCGATATCGCATTGACATCGTTCCTGCATCGTATTGGACGTTCACACCATACAACGCAGGCACGATGTCGGGTCCAACGATTGAACCACGTGACTTTTGATTGAAATCGTACTACGATATTGAAACGTGTAAACCCACCATTAGATACATGCAATTGAATCAATGTGCAAATTAGGCTTAAGTGCTTTCGCCCCACCCATCAACTGTTTTTTCCTCTGGCTGTGTCTGAATGTAAACACTATGGGTCCAAATAATCTAGACCGGTATTAAAACGTCATAAGTCCCAAAATTTAAGTGCAACTCCAACTTACGCCTACATTTTGTGACATTTCTGTTATGAAAGTAAACACTCCCACACATGTATAATGGAAAAAGGGAAAACCAACTACAGGGAGATGCCACACCTGTGCCCAACTGGTCCCTGTACAGACTATAAAGACCCTAGGCGCACAACTCAAAACACCACCTCAGACTTGACTTCTTATAAGCCCATCAAGGAGTTTCTCGTTCCTCCTGAAGGACCAGAGGGGAAGCACACCACCAACTAGGGGTAAAGAAGGAACAAAAAACAAGAATGAGAAAACTTAAACATGTTCATATAAAGTTAGAAAGGGGAGAATAAAGAGAGCTACAAATAAGCAAATGAAGTAGAACCTCCTAGAAATCTAAAATAGGTGATAAGAAAAGGTGCTGGGAAGGAAAACAAACCAAATCACTGCAGGAAGTAAACTGTTTATATAATAAGGTAAACCCCATAGCTGAAGGGCTGGAACTCTTAAGCACAAGTCCACCTAGTGATATAGCCAGCAAGGAAGTGAAGTGAAAGGTGAACATAAAAAACCCAACCCAGAATGTTATAGGGAAGGCAAAAATGAGAAAACGAGAAACACCTGGATTGAACCAAGAAGGGAGAACAAATATAATTGTACCCATGAACACTTGGACAGGGAATAAAAATCAATAGCCCAACAGACCAGTTCCAAAAGGAACAGACAATGCAGCAACAGGTCACAGAATCAAATTCCCAAACAAAGTCATGACAATTTCAAAAGTTTTTCCTCCAGAATACTGACACGAAAGCTGTGATGAAACGAAACTTATGATCAGAGTTGTTAACAGCAGCACCACTTAAAGCAGGGGTCTCAAACACGCGGCCCGGGGACCGCATGTGGCCCCTGGGGCTTCACTGTGCAGCCTGCGGAACCATGGACAGACATGCCGGCGGTACAGTGCAGGAGGGAGCCACGTTCCCCGTTGTGCTATATTTTCCAGATGCGGCACTGACAAGGCTCTGCCGCTCAGTAACATCAATGAAAGCTGCCAGCCAATGAGCGGCCTGCAGGTGACGTCATACGTAGACGGCAACTGCGGACCTCTCATTGGCCGGTGGATTGCATCGATGTTACTGAGCGGCAGAGCCTTGTCAGGGCCGCAGCCAGAAGATATAACACAGCGGGGAGCGCGGCTCCCTCCTGCACTGTACCGCTGGTTGTTAAAGGTTAGAAAATTGTGTTTGAGAGTGTTTGTGAGTGTGTGTGAGAATGAGTCTGTGAGAATGTAAGTGTGTGTGTGTGTGTGACAATGTATGTGAGAGTGTGTTTGTGTGTGTGAGAGTGAGTGTAAGAGTGTGCATGTGAGAATGTAAGTGTGTGAATGTGTGAGAGAATGTGTGTATGTGAGAGTATGTTTGTGTGTGTATGTGAGAATGTGTGTATGTGAAAGTGCGTGTGTGAGAATGTGAGTGTGTGAGAGAGAATGTGTGTGTAAGGCTACGTTCACACTGTGCGCTTTTCCACAAAAGTGCACCTGCGTCTGCCAGCAAAGTGAATGGACTTTCACTTTTGCTCTGCAAACGCTGCGTAAATATATGCCGCGCTTTTATGAGAGAAAGCACGCACATAAAAAGAATCAACATGGCAATTGTTGGCGCTTCTTTGCGCGCGCTTTCTCCCATAGTTGTTCAGACAATGCGCAATTCCAGCTCGTATAATGTCGGCGCTGCAGGATTTGATGTCACACAGGCGAGGAAGAATCTTGTGTTCCTCCCCTCGTGTGACATGTTACTTTCGCTTTGCAGCATATGTGCGGCAGCTTCTGGCTGCCTGTACATTCGTTGCTAAGCAAAATAAAAAGCAAAGAGCAGAATAAAATAAAAAAATAATCATACTCACCCCTCCGCAGACACGTCCGATCAGCTGCTGCACCTCCGGTAACCAGCTGATGCTGCCTCCTTACAGCATCAGCTGATCGTTTAAACAGGCCGGCTTTTTACCCCCGGAGTCAACGATCAGCTGATGCTGTGAGGAGACAGCACCAGCTGACTACCGGGAGTTGCTGCAGCTTGAACGGACGTGTCTGCAGAGATGAGTATATTTTAAACAATCAGCTGATCTGTTATCTCATTTAGGTCCTTGAACCTGACATTGATTATCTGATTGGTTTATCGGCCGGCAAAACCGATCAGATGATATTGGATCCAGAATGGACGTCGCGGGACCCTCGACCCTGGACTATGTCTCGGGGGGGGTTCTTTTTTTTAATAAGGATTGAGTCGCTAATTGTGTTGTTTTATGTATAATAAAGATCTTTTTCTCTGTGTTGTGTTTTTTTTCATATGATTACTAGAAATTCATGGAGGTCATGTCTAATATTGGCGTGACCCCATGAATTTCGGGCTTAGGGCCAGCTGATAATACAAAGCTGGCCCTAACCCCATTATTTCCCAGTGAGTCACCGCACCAGGGCCCTGGATGAGCCGGATACAGCGCCAGAAGATGGTGCTTCTATGAACGCACTATTTTCTGGGGCGGCTGCGGACTGCAATTCAGAAGGTCGGGGGCAGAAAGCTTGGGCCACCCTGCGCTGCCGATTCCAGCCCCCAGGTGCCTGGTTGTATCTGGCTGGACAAAAAATAGGGTGAAACCCACGTAATTTTTTTTAATTAAGTCATTAAATAATTAAGAAAGAGGCTTCCGCATATTTTTGGTTCTCAGCCAGGTACAACTAGGCAGCTGGGGGTTGGTGGCAGCCTGTACCTGCCTGCTGTACCTGGCTGGACACAAAAATAGGGTGAAGACCATGTGTGTATAAAAAAAAAAATAAATAAATAAGACCCCAAACACATAAAATGCGTGTTAAAAAATGCATGGGATTCACCCTATTTTTGTGTCCAGCCAGGTACAGCTAGGCAGCTTGGGGCATGAATCCGCAGCGCACGGTGGTCCAAGCTTTCTGACCCCCTCAGTTGCAAATTGCAGCCTGCAGCCGCCACAGAAAAGTGGCGCATTCATAGAAGCGCCATCTTCTGGTGCTGTATCCGGCTCATCCAGGGCCCTGGTGCGGTGGCTCACTGGGTAATAATGGGGTTAGGGCCATCTTTGTATTATCAGCTGGCCCTAAGCCCGAAATTCATGGGGTCACGCCAATATTAGACATGACCACCCTGAATTTCTAGTAATCATATAAAAAAAAAACAACACAGAGAAAAAAATTTTTATTACAAATAAAACGCAACACAAATAATGACTCCATCTTTATTGAAGAAATAAAACTCTGACGTAGTCCAGAGGAGATCTTCTTCAGCTCTGCTATAGCTCTACCAGCTGATACACACGTCTGCTGGTAGAGATACAGCAGGCACAGGCTATGCACCCAGCCGTGGGAAGTTCATCTGAGTTCACGCCAGAGCTGCGTCCAGTGTGAACCCCAATGAACTCAAGGCGAACCGCTCAGCTGATGATGTCACGTGACACATCAGCCAATCGCTACTGGCCAATCAGATGATTCAGGTCCTTGCAGCGATCGGATGTCTTCCCCTCGGGTCCGGGATAGCCGGCGGAGAGGTATTTTTTAATTTTTTAAACCTTTTGTTAAGTTTTATTTCGCTTTCGAAAGTGTAGATCCACTGCGAAAGCGAAACTACAGACCTGACATGTCACACTGGAGAGGAACACAGGATTCATCCTCCCCTGTGTGACATCACTTTTTCCTGCGCTTTTGGTCGAAGAATGCGGCCGTAAAAAACGGTGTGTGAATGCAGTGCATTTTTCATACCTGCGTAAAAATACGCATGAAGAAACTGCAGAAAATATGTGCGCGTAAAAAAAAACAGCAAATACACAGCGTTGTGAACGTAGCCTGAGGAGAGTGTGTGCGTTAGAATGTGTGTATTTGAGAGAGAATGTGTGTTAGAGTGTGTGAATGTGAGAATGTGTGAATGTGAGAGTGTGTGAATGTGAGAGTGTGTGAATGTGAGTGTAAGAATGTAAGTGTGAGTGAGAGAATATGTGTGTGTATGTGAAAGTGTGTTTGTGTGTGTGAGAGTGAGTGTGAGAGTATGTATGTGAGGATGTGTGTGTGTGTGTGTGTGACGACCATCCACCGTGAGGCCGAGCTGCTGGTAGGCAGCACCCCGAGAAACCCCGAGACCCTTAACCCCTATACAGGGATCTGGAATTATAGCGGAGCCCAGGGGGTAGCTGCCTATATGAGCAACAGAGCCGGGGAGGTCGCCAGGGGAAAATCAAGACCCGAAAAACGAAGTCAGAAGTCCGAGTCAAAACCGAGAGGGCAGCGAAGGTACAAAATCGTCAGGCAGTAGCAGAGTCAAAAATCCAGGCAAAGGTCAAGGGCAAAAACCAAGAGGGCAGCTGAGGTACAAAATCAATAGGCAGAGATCAGAAATCCAGGCAAGGTCAGACACGAAACCAAACACACTATCACTGGGGAACCAAAACTATATCTGGCGGCCTGCAAGCCAGGCTCCAATGTACTTGAAGGGCATGGCTACCTCCCATAGGCTGGAGCTCACAACCTGATGACCTCATCCGGACCGCCCCTAGATCCAGGCCAGATGGAGATGCACGACTGGCTCCACCCACGCCACCTCTGACAGAAGAACGCAGGCTGCGCCTAACGGACACCTCTGCAGGGCCCTTTCCTCTGCGACCAACACCACCCAGAGGGGAAACACAGCGGCGCTCAGCGACAGAGGCAGACGTCGCGGGAGCAGTTCCATATGAGGACAAGGCCCTCCTATCACCGGCGCCACCAGCCGAAGGAATCCGGCTCCTCCCAGCGGCCGAGGCAGGAACACCAGCCACCGAGTCCAATGGCGATGTGACAGTGTGTGTGTGTGAGAGAATGTATGTGTGTGTGTGTGTGTATATCCGGGATTGGCATCTACACTGTCTCAACTACAGCCACAAAATTTTGCACAGTCACACATCTGGACCCCGAGAGTGTCATAGGCTATGTTGTGAGGCGAAATTTTAACCCTGCGTGTTCCAGTTCACCAAACAATTTTGCCCCTATCTACATAATGGGGAAAAAGTGAATGGAAAAGTGTTGGGAGGAAAATCGACAGCTGTCAGCTATAGAGACAAAGTTTTGCACAGTCACACGTCTGGACCCCGGGAGCGTCATAGGCTATGTTGTGAGGCGAAATTTTAACTCCGCGCATTCCAATTCACCAAACAATTTTGCCCCTATTTACATAATGGGGAAAAAGTGACAGTTACCAGTTGACAGTTGTGAATGAGAGGGGCTTAATGATAGCACCAAAGGCTAACAGCACAAACCAACATATAGTCACTAAGGTGGGGCCCCCAACATGAGATATTCACCACACATGGGGACATGTATACACCACACGCACACAAAGAGTAACAGCAAGTGTATAGTCGCTAAAGTGCAGCCCCAACGTTGGATACTCACCCGAACAAACACACACACACACCACAAAAAGACACACACAGCACAGAGACACACACACACCCCCAAGGGGACACACACACACTCTATAGCGACACATGCACTCACCCCACAGGGACACACACACACCACAAAGAGACACACATAACACAGATACACACACCACACAGACCCCCCCACAGGGACACACACATATAGCCACCCTATAGGGACACATGCACTCACCCTACAGGGACACACACACCACAAAGACACACACACACCACACAGACCCCCCCACAGGGACACACACACATACACACCCTATAGGGACACATGCACTCACCCCACAGGGACACACACCACAAAGAGACACACACAACACAGATACACACACCACACAGACCCCCCCCACAGGGACACACACACATACGCACCCTATAGGGACACATGCACTCACCCCACAGGGACACACACACACCACAAAGAGACACACACAACAGAGACACACACCACACAGACCCCCCCCACACAGGGACACACACATACCCACCCTATAGGGGCACATGCACTTACCCCACAGGGACACACACAACACAAAGAGACACACACAACAGAGACACACACCACACAGACCCCAACACAGGGACACACACATACACACCCTATAGGGACACATGCACTTACCCCACAGGGACACACACACCACAAAGAGACACACACACACCACACAGACCCCCCACAGGGACACACACACATACACACCCTATAGGGCAAGGGTCTCAAACTCGGCTGGGTTGGTGGGCCGCACATAGAAAAATATTGATATCGGGGGCCGCATTGCTTGTAGCGCTAAGGCTGCTTTCACATCAGCGGTAAATGCTGATCGCGGCAGTTGCGGTGAAAAAAATGCAACTACCGCGATTACAGCATAACGGCTGCGATTGTGGCACACTTGCGGCACGCCCCATACAATGTCTATGGGGCTTGCGGTAAGTGTGCGGCAGGTGCGGTTTCGGCACTTGCTGCTGCAAAAAAAAACGCTGCATACCGCGTTTTTTTCGCGGCCGCATCTGCCGCAAGTGCCAAAACCGCACCTGCCGCACACTTACCAGCAAGCCCCATAGACATTGTATCGCGGCCATTATGCGGTAATCGCGGCAGTTGCGGTTTTTTTCACTGCAACTGCCGCGAACAGCGCAAAACGCTGATGTGAAAGCAGCCTAAGTGACACTTTTAGTAATACCAGATTTTTTTGCTCAATGTAGTAATGTCAAAATCCTGACCCCTTTCTTGTAGTAATGTCCCCATCTTGGTCCCTTTCTTGTTGTAATGTCTCCATACTGGTCCCCCTCTTGTACTAATATCCCCAACCTGGTCCCCTTTTGCAGTAATATTCCCCATGCTGGTCCCCTTTTGTAATAATGTCCTCCATGCTGATCCCCTTTTGTAATAATGTCCTCCATTCTGGCCCCCATAGTGTAGTAATGTCCCCATCCTGGCCCACCTAGTGTAGTAATGTCCCCCATGCTGGTCCCCTTTTGTAGTGATGTCCCCATCCTGGCCCCCACAGTGTAGTAATGTCCACATTCTGGCCCCTTTTGTAGTGATGTCACCATCCTCACCCCCATAGTGCAGTAATGTCCCCTATGCTGGACCCCTTTTTTACTGATGTCCCCAACCTGGTCTGCCTTCTTATCACACACTAACTCACGCACACACTAACACACTCACTCACTGTCACTCATGTGGAACAAAGGGGGGGGGGATCCACAACCGACGAGCGGTACCTGGTGGTCTAGTGGGGGCGACAATAACAGATGTGGGGGTTCGCATCTCACCTTTGCAGGTTGTGCAACCCTGCACAACCTTGGCGTATCGCAGTGGATGGCTCCGGACTCCAGCATTCGGGGTTTCCTCCACGAGCAGCTCCTTCTTCCAGTCAGGTGACTCGAGCAAGCCGATCACCTGACCCTGTGACGTTCTCAGCTATGTCACCGCAGGTCCTTTGGATTCTGTTAGCGGTGACTCTGGTTCACAGCTGCTCCTGCTGCAACCCTAGGATGGGGATATGATATTTGTACAGAAGTGTGAGATTATAACAGAAGCGCAAGACCACAGGAGACACACGTTTAATTACCATTAATATACCACAACGTGTTTCTACGGCGGTCCGCCGTCTTCATCAGGTAAATCCACCTGATGAAGACGGCGGACTGCCGTGGAAACGTGTTGTGGTATATTAAAGGTAATTAAACGTGTGCCTCCTGTGCTCTTGCGCTTCTGTTATAATCACACACTTCTGTACAAACTCGCAGGCAGGCTCACAGACAGGCACACAGGCAGGCACACAGGCAGGCACACAGGCAGGCACACAGGCAGGCACGCAGGCAGGCAGGCTCACAGGCAGGCTCACAGGCAGGCTCACAGGCAGGCATACAGGCAGGCACACAGGCAGGCAGCCAGGGTAACAGGCAGGCTCACAGGCAGGCAGGCTAACAGGCAGGTTCACAGGCAGGCAGGCTAACAGGCAGGCAGGCTCACAGGCAGGCAGGCAGGGTAACAGGCAGGCTCACAGGCAGGCAGGCTAACAGGCAGGCTCACAGGTAGGCACACAGGCACTCTCACAGGCAGGCACACAGGCACTCTCACAGGCAGGCACACAGGCACTCACACAAGCAGGCACACAGGCACTCTTACAGGCAGACACACAGGCTGGCACACAGGCAGGCACACAGGCACTCTCACAGGCACTCTCACAGGCAGGCTCACAGACAGGCACACAGGCAGGCACACAGGCACTCTCACAGGCAGGCTCACAGGCAGGCACACAGGCACTCTCACAGGCAGGCACACAGGCACTCTCACAGGCAGGCACACAGGCAGGCTCACAGGCAGGCACACAGGCACTCTCACAGGCAGGCACACAGGCAGGCACACAGGCAGGCTCACAGGCAGGCACACAGGCAGGCACACAGGCACTCTCACAGGCAGGCACACAGGCACTCTCACAGGCAGGCACACAGGCACTCTCACAGGCAGGCACACAGGCAGGCACACAGGCACTCTCACAGGCAGGCACACAGGCAGGCACTCACACAGGTACTCTCACAGGCACTCACAGACACACTCACAGGCACTCACACATTAACACACACACACACTTTTGCTTTGCTAACCATGCTGGCGGCGGTCCAGTGCATGGGGCCGCCGCGGTCTCTGCTATAATATGACTTCCGGCCGCTTCACTCTGCCGCTCGCTCTGCTGATGTGCCAGTTCAATGGAAGCCGCAGTCAGCCAATGAGAGGCCCGCAGGTGACCTCGGTGTATGACGTCACCTGCGGGCCACTCATTGGCTGACTGCGGCTTGCATTGAACTTACAGAGGGGCAGAGCGAGCATCGGAGTGAAGCGGCCGGAAGTCATATTATAGCAGAGACCGCGGTGGCCCCATGCACTGGACCGCCGTCAGCATGGTCAATTGTCCAAGGTGGCGGGGGCCGCACAGGGAAGCCCCAGGGGCCGCATGCGGCCCGCGGGCCGCGAGTTTGAGACCCCTGCTCTAGGGACACATGCACTCACCCCTCAGGGACACACACATACCACAAAGAGACGCACACAACACAGACACACACACCCCACACAGACACCCCTCCCACAGGGACACATGCACACCCTATAGGGACACATGCACTCACCCCACAGGGACACACACCACAAAGAGACACACACAACACAGATACACACACCACACAGTCCCTTCCCACCACAGGGACACAAACACATACGCACCCTATAGGGACACATGCACTCACCCCACAGGGACACACACACCACAAAGAGAGACACACAACAGAGACACACACCACACAGACCCCCCACACACAGGGACACACACATACACACCCTATAGGGGCACATGCACTCACCCCACAGGGACACACACACACCACAAAGAGACACACACAACAGAGACACACACCACACAGACCCCCCCCACAGGGGGACACACACATGACACAGACAGACACAGATGTGCACAAATCACCTCACACAACTCGCCTCATACGTGTGCTATCTTTATTTTCCAAACATAAACATCTGATCAAAAACAGCCAATGTGCAACACATGTGCCATATAGGGAATTAATGCAGATGTCAGTCACATGAGCTGTCTATTATGTGTATGTGTGAGGTAACATATACTGCCCGGCCAGGGGGAGGGTTTACTGTTGGCTGGAGATTTATTAGGCTGCCTATAGCAATCAATCACAGCTCAGCTTCTATTTTCCTACAGGTCATTAATATGACATATTCAAATTCTATTTTGTTATACCTAACAGCAGTTATTTATTAACCTGGGCGTAGCCGGGTACTACAGCTAGTCTAATATATAAAGCTGAATGTGTGAATGTGTGTGTGTATGTCCGGGATTGGCATCTACACCGTCGCAACTACAGCCACAAAATTTTGCACAGTCACACATCTGGACCCCGAGAGCGTCATAGGCTATGTTGGGAGGTGAAATTTTAACCCCGCGCTTTCCAGTTCACCCAACAATTTTGGCCCTATCTACATAATGGAGAGAAGGCGACAGTTACCAGTTGACAGTTGTGAATAAGAGGGGCTTAATGACAGCACCAAAGACTAACAGCATATACCAGCATATAGTCACTAAGGTGGGGCCCTGACATGGAATATTCACCACGCACGGGGACATGTATACACACCACATGCACACAAAGAGTAACAGCTAAGGTGGAGCCCCAACATTGGATACACACCACGCACCCAAACACACACACCACAAAGAGACACACACAACACACAGACACACACCACACAGTCCCCCCCCCCCCCCCCACAGGGACACAAACGCATACACACCCTATAGGGACACATGCACTCACCCCACAGGGACACACACACCACAGGGACATACACACACTGGATATTGCCTTTTGCAGAGTCTTGGGTGCAAGGTGGCAGTCTCAAGAGGAGGAGATGGACAGGTGACTACCTCCCCAGTATCTGGACTATGTCTAAAGTGTGTCAGGAAGTGGAGACTGGAAGGGTCTTACACTGAGAGTAACACGAGAAGAGACCTATATGCTCGTGTATGTGGGACTTTCTTCTGTTCTCCACTGGCCCTGAGGGACTGTGTCACCACTGCCCTGCAGGAAAGTCTCAGGTTCCTAAACGGCAGACGACTCCCTCCCAAACTGTTTGACATCTCTTGGCTTTCACTACATAGTCGGCTCTTTGTCAGGGGGAACCTGAAATATCTAAGTGTCTCTGATTGGAATTGTCCCCTTGGGTGTCAGCAGGAGGAGACTATGGAGTACTTTATATGTGATTGCTGGGGAGGGAGGAAGATCTGGGAAGTGTCAGGACATCTACAAATCCCCCGACTACGGACACTAAAGTATCCTGACATAATCTATGGTGTCCCCCCACTGTCAGTAACATCGACAGGGAGACCATAAGTGTCATTAAATACTACCACTGCACATGAGAACCCGGGTATCACTGCACAATGAGCCGTTCGATCACACCGCTGCGGCCAATCAGGTGATGTCGGAGCTCCAGTGGATAAAATCAGTAGAAATTGGAAGGTGTTAGAGGAACGCAAAATTATGGAGTAATGTTACATTCAGTTAAGAATATATGATTTGCTTTTGTTTCATTTTCATCTTCTTCCCCCAGGTGTGGACTTTTTGATCTATTTATGTATATGATGTGATTATTTAGTTTGTTGGTATAGATCACCGAAGTGTTTCTGTTTTGTTATTGGCAATAAAAAGGGAAATGGAGCGCAAATAGAGTAAAATCCTTTTGTACCAATAACCTCAGTGCCCCCCTTTTGTGGAAGGACTCGCCTGATTTGGTTGTGCAAGTCACAACCAACTAACTCCGCTCTCTCCTATAGTCTCAGCAGGTTTCTAGCAAGAGTAAGGATCCAAAAGGGTTAACAGAAAGTGCTGGGTTTCATAGATTCACCGCACTGACCTCCAAGTAAAGGCAAACAGAGTGATAGATAAGACTCTGTTTAATGAGAAGTTTGCCTACCGGTTTCGAGATCTCAATTATCACTTCATCAGATGCCCTGATGAAGTGATAATTGAGATCACGAAAACGGTAGGCAAACTTCTCATTAAACAGAGTCTTATCTATCACTCTGTTTGCCTTTACTTGGAGGTCAGCGCGGTGAATCTATGAAACCCAGCACTTTCTGTTAACCCTTTTGTTATTGGGGAATTTTGGGGTTTTATAATTGTATTTATGTTTGTTTTTATAATAAAAATTGCCCCTATGTACAAGAATATAACTACTATAATACTTGCCCCTATGTAGAAGAATATAACTACTATAATACTGCCCCTATGTACAAGAATATAACTACTATAATACTGCTCCTATGTACAAGAATATAACTACTATAATACTGCCCCTATGTACAAGAATATAACTACTATAATACTGCCCCTATGTACAAGAATATAACTACTATAATACTGCCCCTATGTACAAGAATATAACTACTATAATACTGCTCCTATATACAAGAATATAACTACTATAATACTGCTCCTATATACAAGAATATAACTACCATAATACTATTCTATGTACAAGAATATAACTACTGTAATACTGCTCCTATGTATAAGAATATAACTACTATAATACTGCTCGTATGTACAAGAATATAACTACTATAATACTGCTCCTAGTACAAGAATATAACTACTATAATACTGCTCCTATGTACAAGAATATAACTACTATAATACTGCCCCCAAGCTGTGAGGTTGTGTTGAGCAGTTCTCCTGGGCGGGGACGCTCCCCAGGCAAGGCCCAGGCTTCCCGGCCTACACTGGGACAAGGCTCCCAGGCCTCTTCCAATGGGAATAATACACCCAGAGTCACTGTGAGACCTGTGACTGCTGGACGAAGCTCCTGCACAACAGAAGGAAGTAAAGAAACAGTGTGTCATGTTCTGGGAGGAAAAACTCCAAGTTTTGGAAAGAAGCCTGCAGTGAGTACAGACATGCAGCAGATTGTGAAGTCTTGTAATTCACCCAGAGAAGCCCCAGTCAGTGCACAGCTGCCATCATCATCAGCTGTGCAGCTCAGCTCTCCAGTCGGTTCACAGCTCCAGTCTGCAGCCCTGCTCTCATCATCAGCTGTGCAGCTTAGCTCTCCAGCCCGAAAGCAGCGGACGTCTTTGGAGAAACAGACCCTGCAGGAGAATCTCCAGCATGTGGTGTCCGGCATGGCCAGCTCAGGCCGCACCAGGTCGCAGTCCGGTGCCCGCGGTAAGCAGGTGCCAGTGCCTGGATCCAGCAAGGCCGCCATGAAAATTTCTGTGGTGGAGGCCAGTGACAAGCCTGTATTCAAAGTCCCTGCACCTGTGGCCAAGCCTGAAGCTGTGGAGACGGCGCATGCACCCGAGCTGCAGACTGGCGGATGAGATACCCGGACTGGTCAGGAAAATGGGTGAGTTGCAGAAGCAAAAACAAATGCTGCAAAGTGAAATTGACGTGATTTACACCCTAAAAAGCATTAACCCTGATAACAATGAAATGTATGACACAAGACTGAATACACTTGGTGCAGAGCTGGCAGGTGTGGTGCAAGACATTGACATTTATTTGGCGGCGATGGGGCCCCTGAAGGAGACTTATGAGAACCAGGAGCGGTTCGCCTCCTATACACAGGACCGTGCTGTGGAGACCAGGACCCCCCACATAAAGTCAGAGACTGCTCCGGACGAGACCCCCCAGCAGCAGACACGGCCGGTGACACAGACGGCACGCTTCTGCTTCCAGGATGAAGCAACACTGCAGCAGGGACAATCTGTAGAATCTGAACAGGAGCATACAGCTCAGACTACAGCAGAGGCACCACAGGTCCCAGCATGCTCCTCAGAGGAGCAGGACAGTGTGTGTGAGACTGTTAGTGCTGATGAGGCTGAGGCACTGACAGGGGTTAATGACGCTGTACCTGTGGGGTCGGGGCTGGAGGGGATTCACTGTCTGTGATGGATGTTGCATTGTCTGATAATAATGCTGCTCATGATAATGTGCATGTTATATGTGACTATCCCCCATTGCCATCTAATTCACAAGGTGTGACTGCCCCCCCTGCTGCAGACCCTCTCCCTGTCAGTCAGCCCAGTATTACCCAGCAGGTGCCCCCCAAGAATGCCTGGAGCCGCGGCGCCCCATCATTCACCTCTAGCGCCAGGTATACCGGACAGACGTTTAAGCGTATTAATGTTGTGCGTTTTAAGTATATAGGTGCGAAGGAGGATCTGTCGCAGCGCAGGTATGTGGTGAGGGAGCTACTGTGCCGCCAGATGGGGTTTGTGGTACGCGAAATCCTGGCGGTATCTAATCTGCAGGATTGGCAGGGCTATGAGGTCAGCTTCAAGCTAATGTCTGACCTGGACAGATTCTGGGCCAATTACCCCAAGTTCAGGGACACCGAGGGCTGGAATAACTTTCTGTTGGTTCCCATTTCCAGGCCGGATACTGTGACTGTAAATGTCACCTTCTGGAATGAGGCCGTTCCTCCTCAGGACATCGAGGTGTGGCTCCGGAGACATTGTGACCTCGTCTCTGGACTCACCAAGGTCAGAGATGAGGACGGGATCTGGACAATGGGGTGGAAGGTCTCGGTGAAGCTGCGGCAGTGTAATAACATCACTGCCCACTTACCCAACTCCTTCTTCATTGGGAGGGAGAGGGGAAGATGTTACTATCCCGGGCAGCCCAGAAAGTGCTTCAAATGTGGTGGGAAGAGTCATCTGGCTAACACCTGTACTGTGGTGAAGTGCAGCCTGTGTGGGGACATCGGCCATGTCGCTGCAGACTGCCGGGACGTCCGGTGCAACCTTTGTGGTAAGATGGGCCACCCTCACAGGGACTGTCCAGACGCCTGGCACAACATCTGCAGCGCCTTCCCTGATGAGGATGTGATGGCAGGGGCAGAGGTTCAGGAGGAGGTGGTGGCAGGGGCACAGGAGAGGGACGGTGTAATGTCAGGAGAGATATTGACCAGCTCAGATGCCCTTCAGGAGTCTACCAATGTAACCCCAGAGCAGCAGGGTACAGAGGGTGCGGAGGGGAACATAGAGGTAGTCCCTCAGGTCCAGTAGCCTCAGGTGGCCCCCCTTCAGGATCACGCTCTGTATCAGATGACTGGGGCATTAAGCAAAATAAGAGGAAGAAAAAGAACACGTCCTCGCGTAAACCTGAGGCAGAATGTAACACTGGTCGGAGGGCTAGAAAGAAGGTCCAGGGGTCTGCAGGAGTGATGGTCATGTCAAACAAGTATGGGGTCTTATCAGAGTCTATTGATGAGGACTATGAGAATGAGTTGAGGAAAATTGATGCTGAGTGTGACGGGGACATAGAGGACCACCCCCCGCCTAAGCGGAAGCCCTTATCTGTTGACCCTCATGTAGAGACTGACATGGACACCGGTGGTGGACAGACCATCTCTGACTCATGATGATGGCTGGTACTCTGCTCCTTCTATATTGTGTTGTGATGGCCAGGTTCTCATTATCACTAACCTCGAGTAATGTGAATAGCATTAAGGTGAGGAGGACGAGACACGCGGTGTATGAACATCTCAGGTATCTGGACACAGATGTCATCTTCCTGCAGGAGACACATCTGACATCTCTGGGGCTTATGAGAGAGGCTGAGAGGGAATGGCGGTCCGGTCCATCATTCTGGTGACTGGCTGTGGAGCCTTAAGCCGGGGTCGCTGTTCTGTTTAATACCCATGATGTGACTGTACATAGGATGACGGAGGTGGTCATGGGGAGGTGTCTGGTCCTGGAAGTCACTATCCAGGGTAGGCGACTTCGGCTTATTAACGTCTATGGACCACAGACGGTGACTGACAGGATCCAGCTTTATAATGACGTCAAGCCTTATCTCTTCACTTCTCTTCCGGTGGTGATGGCGGGGGACTTTAATGCCATACTGACATCAGGTGACAGCTCCTCAGGCAGGGCGGTGACCAGGGATGGTAAGGTCCTACGGAACATCATAACGCAGGCAGGACTGACTGACGCTTTCATGTGGCGCCCCGCAACGAGTGCGTCACAAGGGAGTATTGCAGCCGCAATATTCTCTGACAAAGCAGTGCAATAGTTAACTCTGAGATCCAACCCAACATACAACACCTAGAACAGAGGACCAATCCTAGGTCCTGGTGGGTGGAGTGTTAGGGTAGTGAAGTAGAACACACAGTAATCTAGACAGTCAAGACAGAATCTAGAACCTGACAAGAGCAGACTAGAACTTGGAGAGGAGCGGGGGCTCCGCACTCCGTGCGGGCCCCTGGGCCGTCACCGGTCGGGTGTCAGCACCTGAGGCCTTAACTACCGGGATTGGGCATATCTACACGGGTTCCCAAAAGACTCCCGTGCCCACAACTCACAGCCGGTTCACTGGTACCGAAGCTGGCAGCAGTTCACCTCTGCCACGCGAACCAGCCCCGTGGAGGAGCAGCTTTACAGGAGCACCCCACCACCAGTCAGTTTCCAGTCGTCTAACCAGCGGTGTACCCACTGAGGGATCCAAGGCTCCCCAAAGCATCCAGAACGTACATCATGGATAGGGCATTGAAGCAGCCTCCCCGTACCCGACCTGGTATTCCTGGGCGACGCTGGCAAAGAGAAGGAACTAAGTAGGTAGAATGGAGGAACACTGCGGATCTCTGAGGAACACTATCACTGCTGAGTCCACCCGGTCTACTACTCAACCACTTTAAGCCATGTACTGCCTGCTGGTTACAGTAAAGACCCGTTGCAGAGACTATCTGTGTCCGTGTCTCCTTATGAACTATCCGTCTGCACACTAAAGTAACCGCAGCTGCCGCACAACATCTTGTCCATCCCCCGGGGGTTCCGCAGCGTCGGTAGCCCTTACCGAATCTACTCATAGGTGGCGTCACG
Organism: Allobates femoralis; assembly: GCA_033576535.1. Lineage (NCBI taxonomy): Eukaryota > Metazoa > Chordata > Amphibia > Anura > Aromobatidae > Allobates > Allobates femoralis. The sequence goes on along the minus strand of JARQOC010000007.1, from coordinate 207,022,950 downwards.
AATCAAACAAATTAAACCCCTTTTTAATCTGTTCCCGCAAGACGTCTTCAATTTTGATCTGCACTACACCGGGCCCCACTACCGGCAGGCGCGGTCCACCCGTGACAAGGAAGGAGAAGAATCGCCTGTATCAACCGGAGTCAGCCGGCCACGGTGAGTCAGAATTTGGCGTCACGAACAGGATACGAGCAGGCCCGTTACCCAACGGGTATATTGTGCTTAAACTGGACTTTATTGTCTACAATTGGACTTTGTTCGTCCCTAAAAGAACTTTCCCTGCCTTTACACCATTGGGTCAAGATGGCGCCCAAGATGGCGCTCCCGCCACAAGAAGCCGCCACGTGAAGCCCAGGAGTGAGTCAACCCCCCCCTCATCGTGGGAGGGCTCAGGACGAAAGGCGCCAAACTCTTTGTCCGCCCTGATTGCTCGAATCAACCATGGGGGCGGACCCCAAAGACTTTTCCCACGATTGGACTACAAAAGCCCAGAGGAAATGGGAGTGTCAAAGAGAGACACACCGACAGAAAGAGAAGACTTCTTCACCAGCTCTACCAGGACGTCTTACCGGTTCTACGGGTGTGGTTTCCCTCCGAGAGGAATGGCCAGCATGAGACTCCAAGACCTGATGCGGGAGGTCGAGGCGGAGGCCAGAGCAGCCGTCAGCCAACCGGGTCCGGATCCTGCCCTTACTATAGACGGCAGCCCCGACTTCTGGCTAGAAGCTCTACAAGACCTCCGGGTGCGGTTACTAGAGACAGTGGAATGGACGATCCGTAGCTGGAGCGCGACCCTAGGCAGACGACTACACCATGCGATGCAGCAGAGCCGACCGGGTACAGCTTCTCCAAGCCCAGACGACGTCACCAGCTTTTCGACCGCCTCACCGTCGCCTACCACCTGTCCTGCTCCGTCACCTGAGCCAATAGACTGTGTCATTCCGGTGGAGGCCGCAACTCAACCCGTTCCAGCGACCAACATCGCAACCGATCCCGTTCTTGAGCCGGAGCTCATAACACGCTCCATTGAAGAACTCGATCTTTACCAGGTTCCCACTGAGGAACCCGCGACATGTTTCACCACTACAGAGACAGTCGCCTGTTTTGTCCCCGTACCGGAGGCTTCCCTTGCCATTGCCGAGGCCTACCGGGTAACCGGGATTGAAACACCTTTACCTGCGGAAACAGATGAAGAGGCAGGCAGCCTGGAAGCCCTGCAGGACGTCCCTACGGAAGGATCCGCAGCACCACCGCCCTGTTGTACAACGGAACAAGCTTCAATATCTCTCATCAACGAGCAGCCTGATGTGGTCATCGAGGAAGAGGTCGGAGAGGATGACGACGAGACCCACAGCACCGCTGAGGATTTCGACACCGGGTTCGCTTGGGGAGACAACAAGGAACTTCCTTCCGGGCATACAGCTCGGGTACACTGGTCGGGTGCACTGCCGACACCTTCCCCTGTGCCGTTCCACCGGTTCCGATACAGACAGCCCGCCAAGTTCAAGCTTCCCGCCAAACCACCAGCTCCGTTACTCATCTCTACACCCCGAGCCGTAACGACGGAGATGTACGCCAGAGACGACGAGAGGAGTGGCAAGCCCGAGAACGCGCCAATATGCAGGCCCATGCCGAGGCTCGCCGCCAGCCGCCGCTGCCTGATGAACTCCGCCGTGAAGGTAGAATTTCCACCTTTAATTTAAATACCGGGTGGGGGTTCGCTTGGGAGGTGGGTTTGAATGAGGAGGTGTTTGTGGGGCGCCGGGATGTTGAGTCAAACTTGCCAAGAGGACATCCCGATCGCGACCTATACCGGGGCGATATTATCACCTACGAGCGCTATGCTTGTGCAGATGGGTGGTTTGCTATCCGGGTGCGCCATCGTTCCCAGAGCCAGTGACTTTAAAACTTGAACTTCATCAATGACTCTGTTCCCGTTAATCACTAACCGTGTGATCTTGCGGCTACAGCCTGGACTCTAGTTTAAAGTACAGCCGACCGCACGCCGGGTCCGCACAAAGTGATTACCTGTTTCTTTGCTTATGTCACCAAAGCATACCTTTACCTGTTCTCTATTTTAATAAAAGTGTGTCATATATGTATAAAAATGCAAAAACCTCTGTAATGTGAGTAGTTTGACGCTTGGGGACAAGCTGATTTAACCAAGGGGGAGTGTGGCGCCCCGCAACGAGTGCGTCACAAGGGAGTATTGCAGCCGCAATATTCTCTGACAAAGCAGTGCAATAGTTAACTCTGAGATCCAACCCAACATACAACACCTAGAACAGAGGACCAATCCTAGGTCCTGGTGGGTGGAGTGTTAGGGTAGTGAAGTAGAACACACAGTAATCTAGACAGTCGAGACAGAATCTAGAACCTGACAAGAGCAGACTAGAACTTGGAGAGGAGCGGGGGCTCCGCACTCCGTGCGGGCCCCTGGGCCGTCACCGGTCGGGTGTCAGCACCTGAGGCCTTAACTACCGGGATTGGGCATATCTACACGGGTTCCCAAAAGACTCCCGTGCCCACAACTCACAGCCGGTTCACTGGTACCGAAGCTGGCAGCAGTTCACCTCTGCCACGCGAACCAGCCCCGTGGAGGAGCAGCTTTACAGGAGCACCCCACCACCAGTCAGTTTCCAGTCGTCTAACCAGCGGTGTACCCACTGAGGGATCCAAGGCTCCCCAAAGCATCCAGAACGTACATCATGGATAGGGCATTGAAGCAGCCTCCCCGTACCCGACCTGGTATTCCTGGGCGACGCTGGCAAAGAGAAGGAACTAAGTAGGTAGAATGGAGGAACACTGCGGATCTCTGAGGAACACTATCACTGCTGAGTCCACCCAGTCTACTACTCAACCACTGTAAGCCATGTACTGCCTGCTGGTTACAGTAAAGACCCGTTGCAGAGACTATCTGTGTCCGTGTCTCCTTATGAACTATCCGTCTGCACACTAAAGTAACCGCAGCTGCCGCACAACATCTTGAGCAGCTCCAGCCCCCGGGGATCACCGCTCAGCCTGTGGGGAGCGTAACATCTTGCTGCTGTCCATCCCCCGGGGGTTCCGCAGCGTCGGTAGCCCTTACCGAATCTACTCATAGGTGGCGTCACGAATCAAACAAATTAAACCCCTTTTTAATCTGTTCCCGCAAGACGTCTTCAATTTTGATCTGCACTACACCGGGCCCCACTACCGGCAGGCGCGGTCCACCCGTGACAAGGAAGAAGAAGAATCGCCTGTATCAACCGGAGTCAGCCGGCCACGGTGAGTCATTCACACAGGGAGGTCGGCGGCCTAAATTTCACGTATTCCTGTTCCAACAGGAGCAGTAGGATAGACTTTGTGTTTGTGAGTCCTACTGAGGCTGTCGGCGCCCTGAGTGAGAAGGTCGTCCCTTACTCTGATCACCTGGCCTTGTGCTTCTGTCTGGGGACCTCTAACCGTCCGGACATTGGTAGAGGATTGTGGAGGCTTAATTCCAGTCTCCTTGATGATACCTATGTCCAGAGTCGTGTCCACTCCCTTATTCAGCTTCATCTGGACAGGGCTGACTTCTACGACAACATGACCGACTGGTGGGAGGACGTCAAGGAGGATATCAGATCCCTCTTACAGAGACTGTCAGTGAGTAAAGGGATATAAAATAGGAAGGGGGAACAAGAGGCGCAATAGTGCCCTATCACTCAGACACTAAGAGATGAGAGGTATATTGTCAAAACCACTCACCTATTCCAGTTGTGATGACCCACAACTGGCTTGAAGGCATATAATCAATACCGGCTGCTGCAGGACCTCCACCAACCACTCGCACGTGGGAAGACTCTCAGGAAGCTGGGAAAAGGTGTGTGACAGTCCGCGCCACCGGGTACCAAAGAAATCACCTGGGATGCAGGAAGTTATTTCAAGCTTTGTCTTTATTCTCCAACATGTTTCAGCGCTCCACCTGGCGCCTTCCTCAGGTAATATCCCTGAGGAAGGCGCCAGGTGGAGCGCTGAAACATGTTGGAGAATAAAGACAAAGCTTGAAATAACTTCCTGCATCCCAGGTGATTTCTTTGGTACCTGGTGGCGCGGACTGTCACACACCTTTTCCCAGCTTCCTGAGAGTGAGTAAAGGGAGGAATAAGTACAGCCAGTACCTGAGGCTGCGTAAAGAATTGGAGTCACTGTATTCGGCGGGCGGGGATGACAAAGTGAAGATCGACCGGCTGAAATCTGAGATAAGGCAGTATCAGTACAGTAGGTACACCTCCCTGGTTCTTGAACGGGATTATGGGTCCTTGGGGGCCCCTGATCCCTTTGAGAATTGCAGGGAAAGGGTGGCCAAAAAAATGGTCACGGGTCTCACTGACTCCCAGGGTGTATTGCAGGACTTTCGGGAGGGTATCCTGGGGGTGGTGAGATCTTACTATGCTGACTTTTTCAGAGGAAGGTTTTGGATAAAGATAAGATGGCTCAATTCTTGGAGGCGACTCCAGTGCCTGATACTACTGATCTGGACTTTTCTCCTCTGACAGCAGAATTAACGGTGGAGGAAGTTAAGGAGGCTATTGATAAATTATATCTGAAGAAGGCACCAGGTCCAGATGGTATAACAGCAGAATTTTATAAGAAATTCAGGGACCTCCTGGCTCCAATCCTTGTGGATGTGTACAGTAATTGTCTAGAAAATCACCTGATGCCTCCATCCATGAGAGTGTCCTCGTTAATCCTGCTGTCTAAGGGTAAAGAGCCGAGCGACATCAAGAACTGGAGGCCGATTGCCCTCTTGAATGTGGACAGGAAGATTCTGGCAAAGATCCTATTTTCTAGGTTAGTCTGTGTGTCCCCGGCACTGTTGGCAGGCTCTCAGTATGGCACAGTAAAAGGGCGGAACATCTATGGAGCAGTCATCTCGATACGGGAGATGTTTGAGAGATGTAAAGCTCTGCGGTGTGGGAAATATGTTGTCAGTCTGGACCAGGCTAAAGCCTTTGACAGGGTTGATCATGACTATCTGTGGGCCACTTTGTCAAAGTACGGTATTCCGGGACAATTTGTGGATTGGCTGAAGACATTGTACAGGGAGGCGGTGAGCTTTCCTCTGATTAATGGTTGGCAGGGTGACACTTTTGGAGTTGAGGCGGGGGTGAGACAGGGCTGCCCACTGAGTCCGCTCCTGTATGTGTTTGCCCTCGATCCTTTTCTGAGGTCACTGCAGGAGTGCGATTTTCAGGGGGTGTCGGTCCCCCACTGCCTGCCTCTGAATGTTGTTGCCTATGCGGATGATGTGACGTTGGTGATCTCCAATCCTCGAGAGGTGCAGATGTTATCTTCGTCTATCAGAAGCTACTCCGAGGCCTCCGGGTCTCTGGTCAACCTTGAGAAGAGTCAAGCTCTGTGGACATTAGACACTGATCCCAGCTTTGATCTGCCGCAGTTTGCCAATGCCTCCACCCATATTAAGATCCTAGGGGTTAAATTCGGGAGGGGTGATAATGCCATACTAAATTGGGAGGAGAAATTGGAAACCGGAAGTGCAAAGGTTCAGCGATGGAAGAACTGGAGGCTGACCTACAGAGAAAGGGTCACTATGATGAAGACTTACCTGGTCCCCGTGTTCTTGTATGTCTCTGTCATTTTTCCGTTGCCGGAATCTTTCTCAGCGAGGCTCTTCAGCCTGTTCTTCCAGCTCTTGTGGGGGAATAGGTTGAACCTAATAAAGAGGGGAATAACGTACCTACGGCGGAGAGAGGGTGGGCTGGATATGTTGAATCCGAGGGTTTTCTTTGACTCCTTGTTTCTGAAGGTGAATTTTGGGAACATGGACTCAAACAGTAGCTCCCTGTGGGTGAATAGTATCAGGTGCTGGATATTGCCTTTTGCAGAGTCTTGGGTGCGAGGCGGCAGTCTCAAGAGGAGGAGATGGACAGGTGACTACCTCCCCCAGTATCTGGACTACGGTCTGAAGTGTGTCAGGAAGTGGAGACTGCAGAGGTCTTACATTGAGAGCAATACGAGAAGAGACCTATATGCTCGTGTATGTGGGACTTTCTTCTGTTCTCCGCTGGCCTTGAGGGACTGTGTCACCACTGCCCTGCAGGAAAGTCTCAGGTTCCTAAACGGTAGACGACTTCCTCCCAAACTGTTTGACATCTCTTGGCTTTCGCTACATAGTCGGCTCTTTGTCAGGGGGAACCTGAAATACCTAAGTGTCTCTAATCGGAATTGTCCCCTTGGTTGTCAACAGGAGGAGACTATGGATCACTTTATATGTGATTGCTGGGGAGGGAGGAAGATCTGGGAAGAAGTGTCAGGACATCTACAAATCCCCCGACTGCGGACACTAAAGTATCCTGACATAATCTATGGTGTCCCCCCCACTATCAGTAACATCGACAGGGAGACCATGTATATAATCATCAGTGTCATTAAATACTACCACTGGCACATGAGAACCCGGGTATCACTGCACAATGAGCCGTTCGATCACACCGCTGCGGCCAATCAGGTGATGTCAGAGCTCCGGTGGATAAAATCTGTAGAAATTGGAAGGAGTCAGAGGAACGCAAAATTATGGAGTAATGTTACATTCAGTTAAGAATATATGATTTGTTTCTGTTTAATTTTCATCTTCTTCCCCCAGGTGTGGACTTTTTGATTTATTTATGTATATGATGTGATTATTTAGTTTGTTGGTATATATCACCGAAGTGTTTTCTGGTTTGTTATTGGGGAATTTTGGGTTTTTATAATTGTATTTATTGTTTGTTTTTATAATAAAAATTGCCCCTATGTACAAGAATATAACTACCATAATACTATTCTATGTACAAGATTAACTACTGTAAATGCTCTATGTATAAGAATATAACTACTATAATACTGCTCGTATGTACAAGAATATAACTACTTATATACTGCTCCTAGTACAAGAATATAAATACTATAATACTGCTCCTATGTACAAAAATATAACTACTATAATACTTGCCCTATTGTAGCAATGAAACTACATAAACCCTTTTATGAACAAATTACTATGTAATACTGCCCCTATGTACAAGAATATAACTACTATAATTACTGCCCTATGTACAAGAATATAACTACTATAATCTGCCCTATGTACAAGAATATAACTACATAATACTGCTCCTATGTACAAGAATATAACTACTATAATACTGCTCCTATGTACAAGAATATAACTACTATAATACTGCTCTATGTACAAGAATATAACTACTATAATACTGCTCCTATGTACAAGAATATAACTACTATAATACTGCTCCTATGTACAAGAATATAACTACTATAATACTTGCTCCTATGTACAAGAATATAACTACTATAATACGGGCCCTCTATGTACAAGAATATAACTACTATAATACTGCCCCTATGTACAAGAATATAACTACTATAATACTTGCCCTATGTAGAAGAATATAACTACTATAATACTGCCCCTATGTAGAAGAATATAACTACTATAATACTACTCCTATGTACAAGAATATAACTACTATAATACTACCCCTATGTACAAGAATATAACTACTATAATACTGCTCCTATGTACAAGAATATAACTACTATAATACTGGCCTTATGTACAAGAATATAACTACCATAATACTATTCTATGTACAAGAATATAACTACTGTAATACTGCTCCTATGTATAAGAATATAACTACTATAATACTGCTCGAATGTACAAGAATATAACTACTATAATACTGCTCCTAGTACAAGAATATAAATACTATAATACTGCTCCTATGTACAAGAATATAACTACTATAATACTGGCCCCTATGTACAAGAATATAACTACTATAATACTGCCCCTATGTACAAGAATATAACTACTATAATACTGCTCCTATGTACAAGAATATAACTACTATAATATTGCTCCTATGTCATGGGCGTACCCAGCGTGGGGCATGTGCCCACCACCCCCAAGAGGCTGCCCCCCCCCCATGAGGAAGGGGTGAGGGCGGCGGCACTGTGCGCGCACCTACTGTATTAGTGTAATTATATGTGTGTCACACTCCAGTGACTCGTCTGACTCGGCGGCTGAGCTGAGGCGTGGCCACCGCACCTCAGCTCTGCTCCACTGTCACCTACTGTAGCGGCGCGCCGGCGCCGGTTAGTTTAACTCCGCTCCGAGTCCTCAGTCAGCGCTCAGCTCAGTCAGTGTGACAGTCAGCGCGTGACATGGGGCGGCAGGCCGGCAGCTGCAGCAGCCAGCAGGGGCGCAGGGTGGATCATCATCTCGCCCTCAGGCTCAGCCTCAGACAGTGTCTGTCGACTGCAGATCAGCTCGGCAGGCACTGCCAGGCAGGCCTGCAGGGGGACTCAGATCACCACTGAGTGCTGAGGCTGAGTTCCTGCGGCTGCGGTGCAAGCTGGAGTGGGGTCCGTCTGGGGACACTGCTGTGCCTGGTGAGAAGGGAGGCTGGAGCCAGGAGCTAGAGGGAGGCAAGCTACAAAAGTCAAGAATGAAGAGTCAGACATCACGAGAGAGGACAACAGTAATTGACTGTTAAAAAAGATGTATGTAAATATAAAAAAAGTGATGTGGGGGGTTGGGGTGATGGGAGCCCGGAGGGTTGTATATGGGAGCCTTATGTGGGGGCTGCTCGCTGTATATGAGATGACATGTACTCCCATCTCATATACAGCCCTGCCCCCCATAGGCTCCCATTATTGGAGCCCTATGGGGGGCTGTATATGACATGGGAGCCCTATGGGGTTTATGTGATATGGAAGCCCTATGGAGCATTAGGGGGGCTGTATATGATATGGGACTCCCATATCATATACAGCCCCCCATAGGGCTCCCATATCATATGCAGCCTATGATATAGGAGCCGTATGGGGGGCTGTTGTATATGATATGAGGACTGTATGGGGTATGGGAGGTTGTATATGAGATGGGACTCCAATATCATATACAGCCCCTCCATAAGGCTCCCATATCTTATACAGCCCACCACATAGGGCTCCCGTATCATATACAACCCCCCATAGGGCTTCATGATGGGAGCCCTATGGAGGGGCTGTAATGATACAGGAGCCCTATGAGGGGGCTGAATAGATTTGGTGAGGCCCTATGGAGGCGGCTGGTATGCTATGTGGGAGCCCTACAGGGGAGCTTCCTATGAGAGCCGGGGGCTGTAAGGGGGAGCATAGGAGGCTGATATGGAGAAGTGCCCTATGCGGCGGCTTGGGGGGTATGGGAGGCCTCCAGGCTTGATATACAGCCCCCAGGAGCCCCTAGGGGTTATATATGAGATGGGAGCCCTAAGGGGCGTAATGATATGGGGTCATGTGATGGGAGCCCTATGGGCTGTTATGAATTGAGCCCACATTGGGGGGGCTGTATATGAGAGATGGAACTTCCATCTCATATACAGCCCCCCATAGGGCTCCCATGTCATATACAGCCCCCCATAGGGCTCCCAAGTGGCGTAACAAGTCTGATGGGCACAGGTGCGCAATTTAGGCCCCCCACCTTCTGTGTGCACATTGGTCAGATGTATGGGCCCCGTGTAACGTTCTAAATCCTATAAAGACTCACAAATTGACCCCTCTCCCTCTTCATTATGTATTAATGTCCCTTATCCTGCTGTATATGGTCCTTCTCCTGGAATATGGCCTTTATCGTGGTATATACAGTGTTGGCCAAAAGTATTGACACCCCTGCCATTCTGTTAGATAATACTCAGTTTCTTCCTGAAAATGATTGCAATCACAAATTCTTTGGTATTATTATCTTCATTTAATTTGTCTTCAATGAAAAAAAACACAAAAAGAATTGTCCTAAAGCCAAATTGGATATAATTCCACGCCAAACATAAAAAAGGGGGTGGACAAAAGTATTGGCACCCTTAGAAAAATCATGTGATGCTTCTCTAATTTGTGTAATTAACAGCACCTGTAACTTACCTGTGGCACCTAACAGGTGTTGGCAATAACTAAATCACACTTGCAGCCAGTTGACATGGATTAAAGTTGACTCAACCTCTGTCCTGTGTCCTTGTGTGTACCACATTGAGCATGGAGAAAAGAAAGACCAAAGAACTGTCTGAGGACTTGGGAAACCAAATTGTGAGGAAGCATGAGCAATCTCAAGGCTAAGAGTCCATCTCCAAAGACCTGAATGTTCCTGTGTCTACCGTGCACAGTGTCATCAAGAAGTTTAAAGCCCATGGCACTGTGGCTAACCTCCCTAGATGTGGACGGAAAAGAAAAATTGACAAGAGATTTCAATGCAAGATTGTGCGGATGGTGGATAAAGAACCTCAACTAACATGCAAACAAGTTCAAGCTGCCCTGCAGTCCGAGGGTACAACATTGTCAACCCGTACTATCCGTCGGTGTCTGAATGAAAAGGGACTGTATGGTAGAAGACCCAGGAAGACCCCACTTCTTACCCAGAGACATAAAAAAGCCAGGCTGGAGTTTGCCAAAACTTACCTGAGAAAACCTAAAACGTTTTGGAAGAATGTTCTCTCTTTTTGGGCAAAGGCATCAACATGGAGTTTACAGGAGAAAAAAAGAGGCATTCAAAGAAAAGAACACGGTCCCTACAGTAACACATGGCGGAGGTTCCCTGATGTTTTGGGGTTGCTTTGCTGCGTCTGGCACTGGACTGCTTGACCGTGTGCATGGCATTATGAAGTCTGAAGACTACCAACAAATTTTGCAGCATAATGTAGGGCCCAGTGTGAGAAAGCTGGGTCTCCCTCAGAGGTCATGGGTTTTCCAGCAGGACAATGACCCAAAACACACTTCAAAAAGCACTAGAAAATGGTTTGAGAGAAAGCACTGGAGACTTCTAAGGTGGCCAGCAATGACTCCAGACCTGAATCCTATAGAACACCCTGGAGAGATCTAAAAATGGCAGTTTGGAGAAGGCACCCTTCAAATATCAGGGACCTGGAGCAGTTTGCCAAAGAAGAATGGTCTAAAATTCCAGCAGAGCATTGTAAGAAACTCATTGGTGGTTACCGGAAGCGGTTGATCGCAGATATTTTGGCTAAAGGTTGTGCAACCAAGTATTAGGCTGAGGGTACCAATACTTTTGTCTGGCCCATTTTTGGAGTTTTGTGTGAAATGATCAATGTTTTGCTTTTTGCTTCATTCTCTTTTGTGTTTTTTCATTGAAGACAAATTAAATGAAGATAATAATACCAAAGAATTTGTGATTGCAATCATTTTAAGGAAGAAACTGAGTAGTATCTGACAGAATTGCAGGGGTGTCAATACTTTTGGCCAACACTGTATCTCCTCTATCATGGTTTATATGGTCCTCCTCCTCTGCCACCATAGTCCTCCAATTATTATAATGCATCCCCACATTCCTCCATACATTACAATGTATTTCCATAGTCATCTATGTATTATAATGCATCCCATAGTCCCCATTCATAAGGTACCCCCACAGTCATCCAATTATCATAATGCAACCCCACTATCCTCTATATAGTATAATGTAGCCTCATATGCCTCCATACATTATAATGCACCGTTCTAAAATATTACTACTATAATACTACTCCTATGTACAAGAATATAACTACTATAATACTGCCCCTATGTACAAGAATATAACTACTATAATACTACTCCTATGTACAAGAATATAACTACTATATTCTTGTACATAGGAGTAGTATTATAACTACTATAATACTGCTCCTGTGTACAAGAATATAAGTACTATAATACTGCTCCTATGTACAAGAAAATAACTTCTATAATACTGCTCCTATGTACAAGAATATAACTACTATAATACTGCTCCTATGTACAAGAAAATACTATAATACTGCTCCTATGTACAAGAATATAACTACTATAATACAGCCCTCTATGTACAAGAATATAACTACTATAATACTGCTCCTATGTACAAGAATATAAGTACTATAATACTGCTCCTATGTACAAGAATATAAGTACTATAATACTGCTCCTATGTACAAGAATATAACTACTATAATACTGCTTCTAGGTACAAGAATATAACTACTATAATACTGCCCCTATGTACAAGAATATAACTACTATAATACTGACCCTATGTACGAGACTATAAGTACTATAATACTGCTCCTATGCACAAGAACATAACTACTATAATACTGCCCCTATGTACAAGAATATAACTACTATAATACTGCCCCTATGTACAAGAATATAACTACTATAATACTGCTCCTACGGTATGTACAAGAACATAACTACTATAATACTGCTCCTATGTACAAGAAAATAGCTACTATAATACTGCTCCTATGTACAAGAATATAACTACTATAATACTGCTTCTAGGTACAAGAATATAACTACTATAATACTGCCCTCTATGTACAAGAATATAACTACTATATAATACTGATCCTATGTTCAAGAATATAACTACTATAATACTGCCCCTATATACAAGAATATAACTATAATACTGACCCTATGTACGAGACTATAAGTACTATAATACTGCTCCTATGCACAAGAATATAACTACTATAATACTGCCCCTATGTACAAGAATATAACTACTATAATACTGACCCTATGTACGAGACTATAACTACTATAATACTGACCCTATGTACGAGACTATAAGTACTATAATACTGCTCCTATGCACAAGAATATAACTACTATAATACTGCCCCTATGTACAAGAATATAACTACTATAATACTGCCCCTATGTACAAGAATATAACTACTATAATACTGACCCTATGTACGAGACTATAACTACTATAATACTGACCCTATGTACGAGACTATAAGTACTATAATACTGCTCCTATGCACAAGAATATAACTACTATAATACTGCCCCTATGTACAAGAATATAACTACTATAATACTGACCCTATGTACAGACTATAACTACTATAATACTGACCCTATAGTTACGAAGACATATAATACTATAATACTGCTCCTATGCACAAGAATATAACTACTATAATACTGCCCCTATGTACAAGAATATAACTACTATAATACTGACCCTATGTACGAGAATATAACTACTATAATACTGCTCCTATGCACAAGAATATAACTACTATAATACTGCCCCTATGTACAAGAATATAACTACTATAATACTGCCTCCTATGTACAAGAATATAACTACTATAATACTGCCTCCTATGTACAAGAATATAACTATCGTATATACTCGAGTATAAGCCGAGTTTTTCAGCACAAAAATTGTGCTGAAAAGTGCTCCCCTCGGCTTATACTCGAGTCAATGTGCTGGCTGAGTGGGTGGGTTGGTGATCGGGCGCTGTAGGAGGCGGGGGAGGCTGCAGAAGGAGCGGGCGGTCACGTGACACCGCTCATTAGTGTAATGAATATGCACTGCATACCCCTGTCCATCAGCGACAGGGGGAGGCGTGCATATTGCAATACACTAAGTTATCTCGCCCCCCACCTGCTGGCACACTGCCCCCCATCAGGATACAGAACCCCCCCTGCCGCCGCACTGATCTCACCCTCCGACGTCCTGCAGGCATTGGGCGTCCTCCGTCCGATCTTCTTTTCTGTATGCCAGCTTCTAATCATGTGACCGGCGCAGTCATGGCGTCATCGCTGCTGCGCCGCTCACAGCAATAGAAGCCGGCATACAGACAAGAAGATCGGATGGAGGACGCCCAATGCCTGCAGGACGTCGGAGGGTGAGATCAGTGTGACAGCAGGGGGGGCTCTGTATACTGATGGGGAGTGGTGTGCCAGCAGGGGGGGGGCTCTATACAGGGATGGGGCCTGTATACCAATGATGAAGAGCCTGTATACCACTGCTGGGGCCTGTATACCACTGCTGATACAGCGCTGGAATCAGGGTGTTTGCCCTACACTCTGCTGCTCATATATTAGGTGGCAAAAACCTAGTAACAGATTCCCTTTAAGGACTTATTCAGACAATAGTTGTTTAGGTTTTGTGATGCTTTTGGGCAAAGAAATAGCTGCTCAGATGAACTTTTTCCAAGTAAAAATCAAATGTAAAAAATAATAAAAAATTGCTGCATACATTATGTTTCTGGATTTTTGGATGTGACTATCCCATCAAATTCACTGAGATGCCAAACACACAGTTCACATGGCTTCACTTTTACCTAACCCATTGCAATTAATAACAGGAAAATGAATTTGGAATCTTATTATTTTCTAATTTTGGATGTTAAAGTCAGACGTAAAAACACAAACACATAGAAAATGGCAAAGAGAAAACCAATCATCCTTTGTGTTCTGGAAAGAATGGATGGGTTTTTAGAGCTTAGTCTGAACTCCGTCTATAAAGGGTAATCAAGGGTAACGAATTAGCAAAAGAAAATAGCAATGCGCCTGTGAACAGGTTGTACATGTTAATGCCGGATTCTTACGTCCGTGTGTCAGGTTGGAGGACAGACTGCGGTGCATAAGGTGGCTGCAGGTCTTGTGACCTGAATTTGACTCATACTGGCCTATAAGGGTGTAGAGTTCAGGCTCAGAGACCATCAGCCAGTCTGAGAACCAGGGACCCCGACTCACAGTTGTGTGAATGTGGCCAGAACTACTTTGTACTCTAATGAACAAGTACGAAGAAATGAGCCTAGGATAGGGTCACATTAGGAAGGTAAATTGCTGTTAGGGCTAAGGCTAGGGTACATTAGGAAGGCAAATTGCGGTTACCGCATCCAGATCTGGATGCGGTAATCGCAAGTGCCTTCAGACACATTTTTGTGACAAAATGTGTCTTTATCACCGCATGCGGTAACCGGATTGCTCAGGATGTGTATACCAGAGCAATGCAGTTACCGTATGCTTTGTTTATCCCTGCTGCTGCAGGGATGAACAAAGGGTTAATGTTAATAAAAGATGTGAGCAACATAATAATAATAATAAAACTTTATTTGTATAGCGCCAACATATTCCGCAGCGCTTTACAGTACAATGGTACATATAAGAAAAATATACGATACAGAATGGTAGGTAATACAGAACAGTAGTTACATACAATAAACATAGAATCAATGTAGGAAATACAAAAAAAAGGCAAAAAATAAAGGTGACCCTGCTCGAAGGAGCTTACAATCTAAGACAGGATGGGAACACAAAGTACAGGGGCTTGTAACAATGAATATCTTATGTCTAAATGACTACTGTAAGGGCCCCTTTACACGCGGCTACATTTCTTGGGTGGCTACAGGTAACTTACTGGTTGCAGTGAAATCATGGAGACAAGGTTCTATCTTGTTGCTGTGTACAAATGGAATAATCTCTCCATGATTTCACTGCAACCAGTAAGTTACCTGTAGCCACCCTAGAAATGTAGCCGCGTGTAAAGGGGCCCTTAGGGAGAAGGATGGGCCGCCCTGAAGAGGTGTGTTTTTAGGGAGCGTCGGAAGCTATGCAAGTTGTGGATGGTCCTAATTTCTTGGGGCAGAGCATTCCAGAGGATTGGTGCAGCTCAAGAGAAGTGTTGGAGTCAGGAAGGGGAGGTTCAGATTAGATCCGATGTTAGTCTGAGGTCGCATTCAGAGCAAAGGGGACGGGTGGAGTGGTAGACAGAGATGAGGGTAGAGAGGTGCCGCACCATGAATAGCTTTGTGGGTGACAACAAGCAATTTGAATTGGATTCTATAGTGTACGGGTAGCCAATGCAGTGACTGGCACAGAGCAGAAACATCTGAGTAACTGTTTGCTTGATAGGTGATTCTGGCTGCTGCGTTGAGGATAGACTGGAGAGGGGAAAGCTTACTGCGGGGGAGGCTAGCTAAGTGGCCTTTCATATTTGCGTTTTTTCCTTATTTGGAAGATCAGGCAAAACCTGATTCGTACAGTATTTTGCACATTCACTTTAATTTTGTCAGGTAGAATCTTGTTGCTTCATGTTTTCTCCTGAAATCATTAAAGAGAATGGGCAAAAAAAATTAATCCTGTAAGAAACAGGTGTTTTCCTGATCTTCCAAATCAGGAAAAAAACCGCAAGTGTGAAAGGGCCCTAATAAAGAATTACAGTAGTCAAGGCGGAAATGGATCAGGGCCATGGTGAGGGTTTTAGTTGTTTCCATGGTGAGGAAAGGGCGAATTCTGGAGATATTTTTCAGGTGCAAGCGACAGGAGCGGGTGAGAGATTGTATATATGGGGTGAAGGAGAGATCAGTGTCCAACATAACACCGAGACAGCGAGCCTGCTGACTGGGCATTATCGTGGTGCCGCACACCGAGAAGGAAATGTCAGGTTTAGGGAGGTTGGCAGCGGGTGGGAGCAGAGGAAGTTCAGTTTTGGAAAGGTTGAGTTTCAGATAGAGAGCGGACATGATATTGGAGACTGCGGCTAGACAGTCATTGGTATTCTGTGTTAGAGCAGAAGTAAGGTCAGGGGAGGAAGTGTATACTTGTGTGTCATAAGCGTAAAGATGGCACGGGAAGCCAAATCTGCTGATAGTCTGTCCGATCGGGGCTGTGTAGAGAGGGGAGAAGTGGTCCAAGGACTGAACCCTGAGGGACCCCAATAGTGAGGGGACGAGGGGTGGAAGTGGAGCCAGAGAATGATACACTGAAAGAGCGGTCAGAAAGATAGGAAGAGAACCAGGAGAGAGCCGTGTCCTTGATGCCAATGGAGTGCAGCATGTAGAGTAGGAGATGGTGGTCAACAGTGTCAAAAGCTGCAGAGAGGTCAAGAAGGATAAGCAGAGAGTAGTCACCATTATGTTTTGCTGTCAGAAGGTCATTGGTCACTTTGATAAGGGCAGTTTCTGTAGAGTGTAAGGGGCGGAAGCCGGACTGCATTAAATCTAAAATAGAGTGAGTGGCGAGGTAATGGGTGAGGCGGATGTAGTCCAGGCGCTCCAGGAGTTTTGAGATGAAGGGGAGATTGGAGACAGGTCTGTAGTTATTTGTGCAAGATGGGTCAAGGGACGTTTTCTTTTATAGTGGAGTAATAATAGAGTGTTTGAAGGAGGATGGGAAGATGCCAGTAGAGAGGGAGAGATTGAAGATTGTGGTTAAGTGAGTGGTGACCTCTGGAGAGAGGGTCTGGAGAAGGTGTGAGGGAATGGGGTCAGTGGTGCATGTAGTGGGACGTGAGGACAAGAGGAGCATGGAGTCTTCCTCTTTCACTGGGTCAAAAATGGAGAGTGAGCCAGAGGGGATGTAGGGACAGATGGGAGCCTGCAATTTCGGACTGAGGAGAGAGTGAAAGGTGTGAAAGAGTTTTTTGAGTTGTTGGCTAGTGAGGAGATCAGGGTGGTGAAGTAGGTCTGTTTGGTGAGGTGAAGGGCAGAGTTGTAGGTTTTGAGCATGAATTTATAATGGATAAAGTCTTCTGGTGAGCGAGTTTTCCTCCATAGGCGTTCTGCACTCCTAGAGCATTGCTGGAGGAATCGAGTTTGTGATGTGAGCCAGGGCTGTTTTACTCTGTGTTTGGAGATTCTGAGGGTAAGGGGTGCTACTTGGTCCAGGGTACTTTAGAGAGTATCATTGTAGTAATTGCCAGATTGGGGCAGGAGAAGGAGGAGATTGGGGACAGTGATGAGAGAAGAGAGTCTGAATGTATGAGGTTGATGACCTGTAGATTTCTGAATGTGTGATAGGTCAGACTATGCTGTGATGGGCGAGGGTTTGTGAGTGTGAAGGAGAGAATGTTGTGATCAGAGAGATAGAAGGAGATGAGTTGTCCAAGGAGGAGGTAGAGCAAAGTCGGGTAAAGACCAGGGCAAGGGTGTTGCCATCTTTGTGTGTCTCAGAGGTTGAGAATTGCGAGAGGCTGAGAGAAGTGGTTAGAGATAGGAGCTGGGATGCAGATGTGGAGTTGGGGCTGGTTATGGGGATGTTAAAGTCTCCCAGGATGAGGGTTGGTAATTCTGAGGACATGAAGTGTGGCAGCCACACGAAGAAGTGGTCGATTAAGTGGGTGAACCTGGGGGGCGGTATACCACCGCTACTCTGAGGGGGAGGGGACGGAACAGCCTAATGGTGTGAACCTCAAAAGAAGGCAATGAGAATGATGGAGCAGGGGGGATGACCTGGAAAGTACATTGTGGGGACAGGAGTAAGCCAACTCCACCACCACATCTGTTCCCAGGTGTCAGGGAATGGGAGAAGTGTAAACCGCCATAGGAGATAACAGCAGGGGAAGCAGTGTCTGAGTCCTGGATCCAGGTTTCAGTGAGAGCCAAAAGGTTAAGAGAGTTAGTGAGAAAGTAGTTGTGGATAAAGGGAAGTTTGTTGCATGCAGACCGTGGATTCCAAAGGGCACATTTAAAAGAAGGAGATGAAGATGTGCAGGTAATTCTAATGAGGTTAGTGGGATTTGTAGGTGAGGTGTGCGGGAGGTTGAAGTTGGAAGAGGGTGGACCAGGATTGGGAGAAATATCGCCTGACATGAGCAGTAGTAGAAAGAGAAGGAGGGATGAATGTTTGGCTCTATAACAACATTGTTTTTATTGATGCAAGACCCTGGAATAAGATGGGCTTAGCTTATTGAGTAGGGTGAAGAGAGTATGGGAGCAGGACATAGTAAAGGGAAGTAGTGAGGGGCTGATGTGGATAAAGGGTGATGGAGGCGGAATGGGGCGTTAAAAGTGGATGACTAACACACATAGATATAAAGGCATTGGACTATAAGACATTTTGATTTAATGGACTAAGTTAAATTATGAAAGTTTGTAGATGGGTAGAGTTGTTACCTTCTGGTTACCTCTGGCTTATCTCTGGTATATCTCTGCAGTCCACTTTAAAAATGCCACTTTGGGGGCGTGTTCTGGCCATGGAGAGGAGAGGACACTAAAATCCTAGCTCCTGCTCCCCACGCCAATAACTAAACGAATCCAGCAGCATCCATCCCTTAGTGGCTGCATATGCCGGCCAAAAAGAGGAGCACCCGGCCCAGCACCCGCCCGGGCCCCCCGGTGAACCCCGCCGCGGTAATTACCCGGTATCTGAGGAGTGCGGGTCGGGCAGGCACAGGCCGAGCGGCCAACAAGATGGCGGATCCCGCCGGACAGAGGAGGAACAGCGCGGCACAAACAGAGGGCACCACAAGAGGCAGAGAGGCGCCCATCAGCCTACCGGACCCCGAAGGAGACTGCACAGATCAGCAGCCCACAGACAACCACCAGCCGGTGCAGAACGGAGGAGGGGAAGCGAAGCAAGACCAGAGGAGGCCACATGCAGTGGCAGCAGAGAGAGGCCCCTCACCCTGCCGAACTCCGGAGGAGACAGCGCAGACCGGCGCCCGATAGATCCGCAGCCGCCCACCAGCCCATGTGAGGCTGCATCCCGGGGCTGCTCCATACTCTGCACCACCGACAGCACACGGGAAGGAGGAGAGGCCCTGCACACCTCGCTCCCGGGCACGGGTCCCCCTGGAGGCCCAACACACACAGGAGGACTCTGGCTGCAGGAGGTAACACAGGGCTGCACTCAGGCACTGTGCTTTTTACCTCCTTGCTTCGTATATGTTTGATTTTATGCTAGTTCGTAGTTCAGTCCTTTCGGGCTCATGGAATCTAGTTACATAATCCATTTACAGAGGTGTAACTAGGTTTTCTGGCACCCGGGGCCAACCCCACCCCCCCGCCACCACCACCACCAATTTATTATATATATATATATATATATATATATATATATATTGTGGGGCAGCGCTGGGATTTGCAGGTCAGAAATACGTTGAGCCCGGTAACAGTTCAAAACGCACCTGGTTTTATTGTTGATAAATACAGCGATGGCACAAGCTGCCGGAATCCGGGTCGCAGCCGGGTACACAGGATACAGTCCACACATAAAGTAACCCGGTTCCCTCAGGTTATGCGCATTCTGTCATAGGTCGCCCTGAGCTCCCAGGCCCCCTGGGCTAGACCGTGTTATTATAGCACACGGCCCCTGGAACTCTTGACCTCTCCTGTCTGTCTCTGCTGCTCCTTCAGCTTAGAAAATAAAAACTCTCCAGAGGGACCCCGCCCTGCTTCCTGACCAGGCTTTTAACCCTGTGTCTCCTTCCAAGGATCTTGCAAGACCCGGAGCGGAGGGAGCAGACCGTCCCTCTCTCTTACACTCTATACTGGGCTCAATGTGTGACAGTGCGCATTCTGGGGGAGACATAGCGCCCCTCGCATATGATTCCCCGCACTGTCTCACAATATATTATATATATATATATATACACCTCATAGTGTGCCTGCCTGATGTATACATATATACACCTCATAGTGTGCCTGCCTGATGCATACATATATATACTCAAATAGCAGAAAAATTACTGGGCACTGCAGCTTTCACCCTATATGCCTGTGTGTGACCTCATAATAAACAGGTACCAGTGTTGAGTGTCCAAAATAGCGGTGCACGCTTAATAAAGTATGAACAAATTCTTTAAGAAAAAATGAGCGGCACTCACCATGTTGATATCTTCTGTCTTTTATTTGCCAAAGTGTAGACACAACATGGCTGCTGTAGGGGAGGGAGTGTGGAGGAGTGACGACAGGCCGTTTCGCGGTGCTGTACCGCTTCTTCCGGTCAAATCAAATTTGACCGGAAGAAGCGGTACAGCACTGCGAAACGGCCCGTCGTCACTCCTCTACACTCCCTCCCCTACAGCAGCCATGTCGTGCCTACACTTTGGCAAATAAAAGACAGAAGATATCAACATGGTGATGCCGCTCATTTTTTCTTAAAGAATTTATACATATATATATATACCTGAGGTGTATATATATGTATACATCAGGCAGGCACACACTATGAGGTATAATACCTCATAGTGTGTGCCTGCCTGATGTATACATATATACACCTCGTAACTCTCTCCCAGCCCAGGACAGGCACCCCCCCATGCCTGTTTAGGTTATTACAATTTAATTACACGAGTAGTCACGAAAATCCGCAGGAACCAGGCAGGACGGACGACTCACTCAGGAGAAGGCAGGCTGCGGCAGCTCCTCTTCTTCTCTTCTCTGTCTGACTGTACGCGCCGGGTGACGTCAGCCGCAGCGTGCTGTAACCCGGGAGTGGGGACTGCTGCCAGGGGGCGGACCAGCAGGGGTTGTGCACGCGCGGCGCCGGCCGTGCACAATATGCAGGGCGGAGCGGAGGAGATTAGCGCCGGCGCTGCAGTGCCGCCACCGGACGCCTGATGATAGCGCTGGTGTCCCCTCTGAGTTGCGCCCGGGGCAAAGGATCCGGCTGCACCCCCCTAGATACGCCACTGCCATTTAGACTTGTGCCTCGACATTTTTCGAATGAGGTCACCGCCTCCTGGATCTTTCTGCATTGTCTCCATTGCCCAATATTTTATATCTTTAGTGTTACAGTTATGGAAGTTCTTGAAATGCTTCGATAAAGGATGACCTATGAAACCCTTCTTAATGTTACGCACATGTTCTGAAAGTCTGGCTTCTAGAGTCGTTATTGTTCTTCCCACGTAGATCTTGTTGCATGGACACAGAAACCCATAAATTACTTGCATGTTAGTATTTTTTTTATTCTGAACTTTCTGTTTCTGTCGTGGTTGGATAAATCAGTAATCAATTTACTAGAGCTGTCTGTAGTTCGACAGTTCTAGCATTGTCTACATAGAGCTGTCTGTAGTTCGACAGTTCGAGCATGGTCTACATGGACACAATCCGTTTGATAGTTGGTTTCTTGTTAGTTCCCCTTGTTTCTGTGTAATGGTATTTTTTATGCTCGGTGCAATCTGCTGTCCCAGTGACTTAGCTTATTTGAAGACGAATGTAAGGGTTTCTGGTAATAGGTCTCCAATGTTCTTATCCAGTTTTAGAATGTGACAGTGTTTTTTTTTATTATTTTAGCGAAGTGTTGGTAGTGTTTATGAAACTTATTGGGAGTGCGGCTATTTGTTCTTGTATTATAGGACTTGCCATGTCCTTCTTTTTGTGGATAAGGAGTCGTTTGCGATCTATTTTGGCTATCTGGTCAGTTAATATTTTGATTCTTTCCCCATTATATCCTTTAGCTGTCAATTGTTTCTCTAGTGATTCTGCTTTCTCTCTGTAGTCTTCAACTCTAGTGCAACTTCTACGGAGCCTAATAAGTTGGCTTTTAGGAATGTTGTTAATCCATTTAGGGAGATTACAACTTTTGGTGTGTAAATAACTATTGGAGTCTGTGGTTTTTTTTATGTTTTTGTTCATAACATCCCATCTTTGGTGTATATTTCCAGGTCCAGGTAGTTTATTTTTCTTCTGCTTATTTTCCCTGAAAACTCCAGGCTGCACTCGTTGTTGTTAATCTCTTGCATGAAATTTCTTAGGGTTTCTTCCGTTCCATTCCAAATGAATACTATATCATCTTTAAACCTTTTCAATAATCGTAGTCCCTCTTTTAACTTGCCTTGGATATACAAATTAATTGGGACAAACATTTTTTAAGTAAAATCGGTTACCAGTCAATGATTCAAACCAGTTTTAACTGCTTTGAACAGGTGTTTAATCTTGAGTAACAAAATGTGATTTGACTGGTTTTAGTCAGAAAATAACAGCTAGCTGCCCCCTCAGCTTCAGTTGAGAGCTTCTTTCTGTGAGGAGTGGTTTAGTGTACTTTTTCTGCAATTCACCAGACTTAAATCCTATAGTAAATTTGTGGAGCATTGTGAAGAGACGTCTTGGCAAAATGGACTGTACAACCAAA
Source organism: Allobates femoralis (assembly GCA_033576535.1). NCBI lineage: Eukaryota > Metazoa > Chordata > Amphibia > Anura > Aromobatidae > Allobates > Allobates femoralis. The sequence goes on along the minus strand of JARQOC010000007.1, from coordinate 207,000,288 downwards.
GAACGCATGATAAACAGTGCCATACAAGTGTGGTTCCATGATGAAGAATTGAAGAATATATGCAAAAATTTGGTAGAATCAATGCGAAAACGCATTGAAAATCTCATATCTGCTAAAGGAGGACATATTTCTTACTACAATTAGTATATAACAGTGCATTATAACATTTTATTATTAAATATTTAAAAATGTGTTTTTTTGCTTTGTCCCAATTAATTTGCACAGTACTGTAGTGTTCTTCCCTAATTGTTTACCAACAATGGAAATTCTCCTAACCTATGATATCATAGCATTCCATAGCAATCCCCATATCATTATTAGCATCAAAATATTAATTTAATGTATGTTCAAAATAATAATACAATACTGTATAACAATACATGTTTGATGTAATATGACATCCTTATGTAATGGGTGTAATTCCCCATTGAAACTGTAGTTGTCAGTGTGTATTGATTAAGTTCACATTTTTATTTAATCATTACCCAAATGTTAAAAATTTTATTATCTGAATATATATCTACTATATAATTGTCTAAAGCGTCTGTCGGTCACAGAAATCGCGCACCAGACAGAGACCACTCATTGGTGGCCGCCGGAGGCGGGCACCAATGAGCGCAGACTATGCAAATAGGCGCGCAAATTCAAAGTTCGAATTTTGCGCCAATTTGCAGCCCGGCATGCATTATACACTGCGAAATCAAATGTAAAATAAAGAAAAATGTATTAAAAATAATAAAGATTGTTAGACTTATCTCTCCACCGAGTGTTCACCAACCTGGAGCAGTAGCAGGCAGTGTTCTGCTAGGACCTTGCATGATGTCAGAATGACATCGGCGTTCGGCACTGAGATTGGCCCGCTCGCGGTCATGTGATATGCGCGTCACATATCACATGATGGCGAGTGGGCCAATCACAGCGCCGAATGCCGATGTCATTCTGACATCATGCAAGGTCCTAGCAGGATACTACCTGCTACTGCTCCCGGTTACGAAGCACTCCATCCTGCCCCCCCCAGCTCCATCCTGCCCCCCCGACACAATCCTGCCCTGCTTGCTCCATCCTGCCCCCCCCACCGGCTCCATCCTGCCGCCCGGCTCCATCCTGCCCCCCCATGGGCTCCATCCTGAAACCCCCCCGGCTTCATCCTGCCCCCCCGCCGGCTCCATCCTGCCCCTTGGTGGCTCCATCCTGCCCCCCCATCGGCTCCATCCTGCCCTGATCGCTCAATCCCCCCCCCCCCGGCTCCATCCTGCCCCCCCTGCCAGCTCCATCCTCCTCCCCCTGCAGGCTCCATCCTGCCCCCTTCCCGCTGGCTCCATCCTGCCTTCCCTGGCTCCATGGCTGCACTTAGCACCCTCATCACCCACAGGTGGTCTGAGGTTGAGATGGTGTCCACCTACCTAACAGTGGGACAGGGAAGAAAAGGAGGACAGGGATGTCAGCGCAGGACTCGTCAGACCTGGGGGTACCGTGACAAAAGGTTGGTGAGCAAGCAGACATTGGCCAATGTATGTACTAAGACCCCCAGAAAATAAAAATTAAGAATAATGAGTTTTTGAATAAAAGTAAGTTTTTAAATTTTTTTATCATTTTTTACTTGTTAGCATATGAACGATATTGGTAGTAGCTGTGTGCTGCAGAGACATTTATTTTTGGTAGTTCACTCACGTTAACTGAACAAGTTCTGTCAGTCACAGAATGTCAACTACATACATATTCTAGAATACCCGATGCGTTAGAATCGGGCCACCATCTAGTATATACCGTACAGTGCCTACAAGTAGTCTTCAACCCCTGCAGATTTAGGTGGTTTGATAAGATGCAAATAAGTTAGAGCCTTCAAACTGCAAACGAGAGTAGGATTTATTAACAGAAGCATAAATCTTACAAACCAAAAAGTTATGTTGCTCAGTTGAATTTTAATAAATTTTAAACATAAAAGTGTGGGTCAATTTTTATTCAACCCCTAGGTTTAATATTTTGTGGACTAACCCTTGTTTGCAATTACAGCTAATAATCGTCTTTTATAAGACCTGATCAGGCCGGCACAGGTCTCTGGAGTTATCTTGGCCCACTCCTCCATGCAGATCTTCTCCAAGTTATCTAGGTTCTTTGGGTGTCTCATGTGGACTTTAATCTTGAGCTCCTTCCACAAGTTTTCAATTGGGTTAAAGTCAGGAGACTGACTAGGCCACTCCATCACCTTGATTTTTTCCCTCTTGAACCAGGCCTTGGTTTTCTTGGCTGTGTGCTTTGGGTCGTTGTCTTGTTGAAGATTAAATTACGACCCATCTTAAGATCCTTGATGGAGGAGCGGAGGTTCTTGGCCAAAATCTCCAGGTAGGCCGTGCTATCCATCTTCCCATGGATGCGGACCAGATGGCCAGGCCCCTTGGCTGAGAAACAGCCCCACAGCATGATGCTGCCACCACCATGTTTGACTGTAGGGATGGTATTCTTGGGGTCGTATGCAGTGCCATCCAGTCTCCAAACGTCACGTGTGTGGTTGGCACCAAAGATCTCGATCTTGGTCTCATCAGACCATAGAACCTTGAACCAGTCTGTCTCAGAGTCCTCCAAGTGATCATGAGCAAACTGTAGACGAGCCTTGACATGACGCTTTGAAAGTAAAGGTACCTTACGGGCTCGTCTGGAACGGAGACCATTGCAGTGGAGTACGTTACTTATGGTATTGACTGAAACCAATGTCCCCACTGCCATGAGATCTTCCCGGAGCTCCTTCCTTGTTGTCCTTGGGTTAGCCTTGACTCTTCGGACAAGCCTGGCCTCGGCATGGGAGGAAACTTTCAAAGGCTGTCCAGGCCGTGGAAGGCTAACAGTAGTTCCATAAGCCTTCCACTTCCGGATGATGCTCCCAACAGTGGAGACAGGTAGGCCCAACTCCTTGGAAAGGGTTTTGTACCCCTTGCCAGCCTTGTGACCCTCCACGATCTTGTCTCTGATGGCCTTGGAATGCTCCTTTGTCTTTCCCATGTTGACCATGTATGAGTGCTGTTCACAAGTTTGGGGAGGGTCTTAAATAGTCAGAAAAGGCTGGCAAAAGAGATAATTAATCCACACATGTGGAGCTCATTGTTCTTTGTGCCTGAACAACTTCTTAATACTTTAGGGGGACCAAACAGAAAGCTAGTGGTTTGAGGGGTTGAATAATAAATGACCCTCTGAATTAACTTTTAACGCTTTAAAAAAAAAATTTGACAAATCTTTTTGGCTGCAGTGCATTTCCCACTTCCAGGCTGATCTACAGTCCAAATGTCACAATGCCAAGTTAATTCTGCATGTGTCAACCAGCTAAATCTGCCGGGGGTTGAAGACTACTTGTAGGCACTGTATATATATGATATATATATATATATTTCTATATATATATATATATATATATATATATATATATATATATGTGTGTGTGTTGTATATATATATGCACATATATTGTATATATATGTAATAAATCTGATGGTATTAATAATGTATAATCATAAATTAATATGAATGAGTGGATTAATGGAGAAATGAAAGAAAATGTCCTTGTAGAATTCAAATTTTTTCCCTTCCCTTTTTTATATGTATAAATAATCTTCTCATATCAAATAAACCAATATGTCTATGATAGACATTACTGTTTAAGATATGTATTTATTTTCTTAATTGAGATGTTAAAATAAAAATTTGATTTAAGAAATAAAGAATAAATAAAAATGTTATTTAAAAAATATGTTAACAATATTCATAATAATAAAAAGATAAAAATAGGAATTTTTGGAATGAAAATAAAAATTATAAAAATGAAAAATAAGAATAACTAAAGATAATAATAATAAATTATTATTTTTTATTATTATTATTTTTTATTATTTATTTATGTATTATTTTTTATCACGCTCTTGGCTGAGCGGAGCGGGATTCAAATCTCCCGCCAAGGTGAGAGGCGCCTCACTGATTGATCGGCGCTGACCGTGCGTCAACCAATCAGCGAGGTGCAATTTCAGTCACGCGCCGTGAGCGCAGATTGGTCCCCGCCATAGGCTCAGCCAATGAGCGGAGCGGGATTCAAAATTTCCCGCCAAGGCGAGAGGCGCCTCACTGATTGGACGACGCGCGGTCAGGGAGATTTAAAGCTGACTCAATGGTTAGCACTATACTGTGGCTCAGTGGTTAGCACTGTATGGTGGCTCAGTGGTTAGCACTGTATGGTGGCTCAATGGTTGCCTGATTCATGCTCAGTGTTTAGGTGGCTCAGTGGTTAGCACGGAATGTGGCTCAGTGGTTATCACTGTATGTGGCTCAGTGGTTAGCACGGATGTGGCTCAGTGGTTATCACTGTATGGTGGCTCAGTGGTTAACACTGTATATAATGGCTCAGTGTTTAGGTGGCTCAGTGGTTAGCACGGAATGGTGGCTCAGTGGTTTCACTGTATGGTGGCTCAGTGGTTAGGACTGTATGGTGGCTCAGTGGTTAGCACTGTATGGTGGCTCAGTGGTTATGTAATACTATTGTATAGGTTTTGAGGAGTCTGATCGCTTAAGGGCAATGAAGAGCAGAGACGGGTTCTTAGGTGCAAGTATTTATAACACACAGCAAAACAAAGGTGAATTTAGTACACAGCAAAAGCACACAACATAACACAACCCCAATATATATATATCATCGAGCACAGTCCTTATGGAAGCAGTCCGAAAAACCAATAGTCCAAAACAGGTAAATCCAGATGCATGTAGTCCATAGCACAAGTCCTTGTACTGAAACGACCGGAAGATAATGTCCGTGGCAGAAGGTCCCCACACCCGGATGACCGGGTAACAAGTTTAAACACAGTTCCGAGTAGGTAATGAAACACAAGTTCCACAAAGCAAACAGTACATATGATAATAACCGGGAAGTTGCTTACAAACTTGAATGTCCGAGCCAGAAGGTATAAGCAGCGGCACCAGAAGCACGATGCAGGGAGCTGTAAGGTGAACCAGGATCTCACAGAGCTCCAGGGAAGTGAGAGGATCAAGGAGAACAGCTGAGCTGGAGAAAACCAAGAACCAGTATACTCAAGCAATGATTGCTCACCTGAGCCAGGTCTTTATGCAAACGAGACAAGAAGAAGGGCAAACAAAACAATGATCTCCATGCTGACGGAGGGCAAAATGGTCAAATGGCAAGCCGGAAAACCTGGAATACTGACATTACTCCCCCCCTACAAACGGCCTCAGGACGATCCCGGACCAGGCTTGTCCGGATACCTTCGATGGAACTGCGCAACTTTCTGGGGAGCGGAGATGTCACCTACCGGTTCCCAAGAATCGTCCTCGGGAGAGTACCCCTGCCAACGAACAAGGTACTGAAGCCGATTCCTATGGAGCCGAGAGTCGATTATGTCCTGAACCACAAACTGTTCGTGCCCATCAACCACCACCGGCAGGGGGGGAGGCACAACACGCCCCTGAAACGTATTATGGAAAACCGGTTTCAATAACGATACATGAAAAACAGGATGTACCTTTAGAGTCCGTGGTAACTTCAGCCGACAGGCCACAGAGCTCACAATCCCGGTAATCTTGAACGGGCCAATGAATTTCTGTCCTAATTTCCGCGAAGGAACACCCAACTTCAGATTCTTCGTGGATAACCACACCGAATCCCCTACCTTATACACGGGTGCGGGTCTTCGGTAGACATCCGCTGACTTCTTGTAACGCTCTTGAGCCGAGGCCAGAGACTCCTTTAGCACTTCTAGATTCTGCTGTAGAACCATCACTCTGTCCCCAACCGCTGGGACCGACGTAGCAACTGGCGACCTAGGTAAAATAGTTGGATGATAACCCAGGTTGGCGAAAAAGGGCGTTACCATAGTGGAACTGCTCTGCGTATTGTTGTATGAGAACTCTGCCAGGGGAAGCAGCTTGTACCAATCATCTTGGAGATGGCTGACATAACATCGCAGGTACTGCTCCAGGGTTTGATTAGTCCGTTCAGTCTGTCCATTTGTCTGGGGATGGTAGGCAGAAGATAAACGTACGTCAATATGCAATGCAGAACAAAACCCCTTCCAGAACTTGGAGGTGAATTGCACCCCCCGGTCAGAGATGATCTCATCCGGTACCCCATGTAACCGAAACACGTTCTGGACTACTAGATCTACTGTCTCTGCGGCGGAGGGGAGGCCGGTACATGGTATGAAATGGGCCGCTTTAGTCAATCGGTCTACTACCACCAAAATAGTATTGTGGCCCCCTGAGTCAGGCAACTCCACGATGAAGTCCATCGAGATAGACCCCCAAGGGCGAGATGGTACGGGTAGCGGTTGAAGAAGTCCTGTAGGAGCAACACGAGGCACTTTGCACCGGGCACAGACCACACATGAGTGTACATAGTCTTTCACATCCTTTAAGCAGGTGGGCCACCAGAAAAAACGGCTTAAGAACTCCTGCGTCTTCTGTACCCCCCTATGACCTGCCAACACTGAATCATGGACCAATTTGAGGACCCGAAGTCTTACAGCCTCCGGGACATAGATACGCCGTTCCCTCAGCCACAAACCATTCTTAAGGACCAGATTTACGTCAGTGGGTGGAGCAGCAAGGAATACGTCACCGTCATAGGCCAGCTTGAGGTCCTTCCACAGGTCCCGGTCCTGGAGTACTCCAACGAAATTGGCATCTGATAGGATGGTCTTGGATGGGGTTCCTGGCACGGAGTCCACAGCGTGGATTCGGGACAAGGCATCAGCTTTCCCATTACGTGACCCTGGACGGTACGAGAGAATAAAATTAAACTGGTTAAGGAACAGGCTCCACCGGGCTTGCCGTGGAGACAGGCACCTGGCAGATTTAAGGAATTCCAGGTTACGATGGTCTGTGAGAACTACCACTTGTTGTGAAGCCCCCTGCAAATGATGTCTCCATTCCTTAAACGCGGAAATAATGGCTAACAGTTCTTTATCTGCAATATCATAGTTCCTTTCTGCAGGGGACAACCGACGAGAAAAGAAAGCACACGGGTGTAGGAGTTCCTTGTCCCCAGTCCTTTGTGAAAGGATAGCCCCTAGTGCGTTATCGGAAGCATCGACTTCCACAATGAAAGGGAGTGCGGGATCCGGGTGTGTCAATATGGGCGCCGAGGTAAAACAAACCTTGAGACGATCAAAAGCCTCCTGGGCCTGCGTGGACCATACGAACCTCTGCCCCTTCTTGGTGAGCAAGGTGATCGGACGCACAATCTCCGAGAAGTTGCGAATGAAGCGTCTGTAAAAATTTGCGAAACCGACAAAGCGTTGTACCTCCTTGATGTTTCCGGGTACCGGCCAGTCTAGAATCGCCTGGATCTTGCTGGACTCCATGTTTAATCCCTGAGGAGAGATAACATACCCTAAGAAGTGGATCTGCGAGCGATGGAATTCACATTTCTCCAGCTTGATGTATAGGTGGTTATCTCTCAGACGGGTAAGTACAGCCTTTACGTGCTCCTGGTGTTCCTGTAGAGAATCAGAGAAAATTAAGATATCGTCCAGGTATATCACCATAAACTGATCCAATAGATCCCTGAATATATCATTGACCAGGTGTTGAAAAGCAGCGGGAGCGTTACAGAGCCCGAAAGGCATTACAAGGTACTCAAAATGGCCATAGCGACATCTGAATGCCGTCTTCCACTCATCTCCGGGACGGATACGGAGCAGGTTGTATGCCCCCCGGAGATCCAATTTGGTGAAGATCTTGGCCTGCCGTACTCTCTCCAATAGTTCGGGAATCAATGGTAGCGGATACCGGTTCCGGATGGTTATTTTGTTAAGCTCCCGGTCATCGATACACGGTCTCAGAGTCCCATCTTTCTTTTTCACAAAAAAGATGGGAGCCCCTGCAGGTGAGGATGAAGGTTGAATAAATCCCTTGGCTAAACTTTCGTCGATATAGTCTTTCAATGATTGTAACTCCGGAGCCGCTAACGGGTAGACAGGACCAAACGGGATCTCGGCCCCTGGAAGTAAGTCTATGGGACAATCGTATGGTCTATGCGGGGGAAGCTGGTCTGCTTTTTTCTTGTCGCATATACCTGTAAACTCCTTATAGACTGGGGGGAGAACAGGTACCTGTATAATGTCCTCCTCATCGTACGTTACCGGTACTGCTTGACTGATGGTCGGGCCGGCCTGGGGATGGAAAGATACTTCCTTTGTCTCCCAATTGATGATTGGATTTTCAGACCGCAGCCAAGGGAGTCCTAAAATGACTGGAAAGTGAGGAGAAGAAATCAACATAAAAGTCAGTGTCTCCTGATGACCTGGTTTCATCACACAGTTAAGAGGTACTGTCTCCTGATCTACAGGTCCCGAAACTAATGGAGAACCGTCCACCGTTTCCATGGTTATCGGTGACACTCGTTGTTGTGTCTTGATACCGTGTCTCCTGGCAAAAGAAGAGTCCATGAAGTTACCTCCCGCCCCGGAGTCTATCATGGCAGATGTCGGAATTAACTGTCCCTCCCACTGGATCTGAATTGGAAGAGAGCAATGGGTAGAATTGTCCTTAGGTGAAGCTGACATTAGTACAGAAGGAAAAACCGCATCCAGGTGTATACTTGAGTCAGAGATCTCGGATTCTGCGTCCATGTTATCACACTCGGTTACGGCTGCCAGAACCTTATTTGGACGTTTAGGGCATTTTGGGCAGTTAATCAAAAAATGATCAGATTGACCACAATAAAAGCATAAACGCTCACGGAGCCGGTAGTCGCGACGTTCGTTGCTTTCCCGTCGTTGTAATGAGTCCACTTGCATGGGAATGTCTTCGGCCTCCCGTGAACTCCTAGTAGCGGGCTCTCTAGGAGGGAAAGCAGAATTAGTCATCCGGTTTACGGCTGCCCACTTTTCCTGTCTATGCTCCGTCAACCGGGTATCAATGCGTACGCAGTGTTGCAGAAACAGTTCAAAGTCCTGGGGAGACTCGGCCCGAGCTAACTCGTCCTTAATGGCACCGGACAGTCCCTTTTTGAACACTGATAACAGCGCATTATTTCCCCAATCGACATCCACCACTAACCTTTTAAATTCAGTACCATATTCAATGACAGAACGCTTTCCTTGCCGTAGGGAAAGCAGAGCCGTTTCTGCGGTGGTACGGCGATTAGGGTCATCAAACATTTGCGCCATTGCTGTTATGAAATTATCCAGGTTATTTAAACGGATATCGTGACTTTCAATCATGGGATTGACCCAAGCCAGTGCTCGTGATGTTAACAACATGACTATACATAATACCTTTGACCGATCTGACCGGTAATAGTTAGCATGAACATCAAAAAACAGCATACATTGATTGATAAACCCACGGAACAGAGTACGGTCGCCACTGAACCGAAACGGGGGTAATTTAGGCATACTGATGGCTGGTGTGGGTATTTTTCCCAGATCCTCCACTCTGGTTTGCACATCTCGGAGAGGCCGACCCACAGCCTGGTGATCATGGCCTAGCTGTCTCTCCATGTCCAGGACCTTATTTTGCACCGCCTCCATCTCCTGCTGCAAGGAGTTAACCATGGAGAAAAGCTTCTCCACCCGTGTCTCCGTCATTGCCCTAAGCAGACTCCTCTTTGGGGCTTGAGTATAATGTAATACTATTGTATAGGTTTTGAGGAGTCTGATCGCTTAAGGGCAATGAAGAGCAGAGACGGGTTCTTAGGTGCAAGTATTTATAACACACAGCAAAACAAAGGTGAATTTAGTACACAGCAAAAGCACACAACATAACACAACCCCAATATATATATATCATCGAGCACAGTCCTTATGGAAGCAGTCCGAAAAACCAATAGTCCAAAACAGGTAAATCCAGATGCATGTAGTCCATAGCACAAGTCCTTGTACTGAAACGACCGGAAGATAATGTCCGTGGCAGAAGGTCCCCACACCCGGATGACCGGGTAACAAGTTTAAACACAGTTCCGAGTAGGTAATGAAACACAAGTTCCACAAAGCAAACAGTACATATGATAATAACCGGGAAATTGCTTACAAACTTGAATGTCCGAGCCAGAAGGTATAAGCAGCGGCACCAGAAGCACGATGCAGGGAGCTGTAAGGTGAACCAGGATCTCACAGAGCTCCAGGGAAGTGAGAGGATCAAGGAGAACAGCTGAGCTGGAGAAAACCAAGAACCAGTATACTCAAGCAATGATTGCTCACCTGAGCCAGGTCTTTATGCAAACGAGACAGGAAGAAGGGCAAACAAAACAATGATCTCCATGCTGACTGAGGGCAAAATGGTCAAATGGCAAGCCGGAAAACCTGGAATACTGACAGGTTAGCACTGTATATGATGGCTCAGTGTTTAGGTGGCTCAGTGGTTAGCACGGAATGGTGGCTCAGTGGTTTGCACTGTATGGTGGCTCAGTGGTTAGGACTGTATGGTGGCTCAGTGGTTAGCACTGTATGGTGGCTCAGTGGTTAGCACTGTATATGATGGCTCAGTGTTTAGGTGGCTCAGTGGTTAGCACATAATGGTGACTCAGTGGTTTGCACTGTATGGTAAAGACAAGAGGTGGGGCAACAAGAGGCGCAAAAGTGCCCTATCACTCAAGACACTCAAAATGTGGGTGGTAAAACAAGGTTCACTCACCTAGCCCAGTTGTGAGACCCACAACTGGTTTGAAGGCAAAGGATTTTATTTGGCTGCTGCAGGACCTCCACCGACCACTCACGTGGAACGACCATCAAAGGATTGGGAAAGCAAGGTGTGTTATAGTCCGCGCTGCCAAGTCCCCACAAATCACCAGGAATCCAATTTGGATAGCAAAAGATCTTCTTTATTTCCTTTCCTACGCGTTTCGATGCCTCTCCTGGCACCTTCCTCAGGGATATTACATGATACCATGTAATATCCCTGAGGAAGGTGCCAGGAGAGGCATCGAAACACGTAGGAAAGGAAATAAAGAAGATCTTTTGCTATCCAAATTGGATTCCTGGTGATTTGTGGGGACTTGGGAGCGCGGACTGTAACACACCTTGCTTTCCCAATCCTTTGATGCACTGTATGGTGGCTCAGTGGTTTGCACTGTATGGTGGCTCAGTGGTTAGCACTGTATGGTGGCTCAGTGGTTAGCACTGTATATCATGGTTCAGTGTTTAGGTAGCTCAGTGGTTAGCACTGCATATGATGGCTCATTGTATAGGTGGCTCAGTGGTTAGAATTGTATGGTGACTCAGTGGTTAACACTGTATGGTGACTTAGTGGTTAGCACTGTATGGTGGCTCAGTGGTTAGCACTGTATATATTGGCTCAGTGTTTTGTGCTCAGTGCTTAGCATAGAATGATGGCTCAGTGGTTAGCACTGTATGGTGGCTCAGTGGTTAGCACTCTATGGTGGCTCAGTGGTTAGCACTGTATGATGGCTCAGTGGTTAGCACTGTATATGATAGCTCTGTGTTTAGGTGGCTCAGTGGTTAGCATGGAATAATGGCTCAGTGGTTTGCACTGTATGGTGGCTCCAGTGGTTAGCACTGTATATCATGGTTCAGTGTTTAGGTAGCTCAGTGGTTAGCACTGCATATGATGGCTCATTGTATAGGTGGCTCAGTGGTTAGAATTGTATGGTGACTCAGTGGTTAACACTGTATGGTGACTTAGTGGTTAGCACTGTATGGTGGCTCAGTGGTTAGCACTGTATATATTAGCTCAGTGTTTCTGTGGCTCAGTGCTTAGCATAGAATGATGGCTCAGTGGTTAGCACTGTATGGTGGCTCAGTGGTTAGCACTCTATGGTGGCTCAGTGGTTAGCACTGTATGATGGCTCAGTGGTTAGCACTGTATATGATAGCTCTGTGTTTAGGTGGCTCAGTGGTTAGCATGGAATAATTGCTCAGTGGTTAGCACTGTATGGTGGCTCAGTGGTTAGCACTGTATGATGGCTCAGTGGTTAGCACTGTATATGATGGCTCAGTGTTTAGTTGGCTCAGTGGTTAGCCCTGTATATGATGGCTCAGTGTTTAGGTGGCTCAGTGGTTAGCATGGAATGGTGGGTCTAGCACTGTATGGTGGTTCAGTGGTTATCACTGTATGGTGGCTTAGTGGTTAGCACTGTATGATGGTTCAGTGGTTATCACTGTATGGTGGCTCAGTGGTTATCACTGTATGGTGGCTTAGTGGTTATCACTCTATGGTGACTTAGTGGTTAGCACTGTATGGTGGCTCAGTGGTTAGATCTGTAAATGATGGCTCAGTGTTTAGGTGGCTCAGTGGTTAGCACTGTATATGATGGCTCATTGATTAGGTGGCTCAGTGGTTAGCATTGTATGGTGGCTCAGTGGTTAGCACTGTGTAAAAGAAGTCAAATCATGCAACAAACACAATACACAAATGCAGAAGGATGACATAAAACAGGTATGTTGGAAAGCGCAAAAGTGTAACACATGTCCACTACTCCTGTTAGCACCACTAAGGATACACAGATGTTTATTTCACCGCTCTCCTGATGCAATAGCATCGGGCCTTTTTCTAGTTACCATTATAACTATCACTCTCTCTGCTAAATGCTTGTTTTCAATGTTGTAAAAAACATTTTCATACTTACTCATTTGGATGATAATGAAGTGGGGGCTATATGCAATAGTCCCCCTGGGCGTGTTGGTTTGCAGCCTCCATGATCCTTTATCACACTCCAATGGACGTGATATTGTAATAAGAATCCTCTCTGGCCCAGCCTCTCTATGCTGCTTCTGCTGTGCTAGCTCTGCCCTCCTCCTCTCTGTCACTCACAGCATGCAAATCATTTGCCCTAATGTCAGCTCCAGAGTCCTGCCCTGACAAAGGATAAACATCACAGCAGAAGCAACAGAGAGAGGCAGTGGGGGATGGAATGGCCACAGTCAACCAAGCTCACTCCAGCCAGTGACTGCCTCCATGGCTTCTAACTGTAAGTTTTACAAAGGCTGTAGTTCGGGTACACAGTATACAGACACGTGGGGGACCCCTTCCCAGAATGCAGCAGACATGCTGCATTCACTGCTGCATTTAGATTGCCAGGCAGCAGGGGGGTGACAGGTCCTCTTTAAGTGGCGTAAGATCAAAGGGGGGCTGGCCTTACACCCAATAAAAAGAAAAGGTATAGAAAAAAGACCCCTAAAAAACAAAGGAGGATAAAAAACCTTATTGGACGACTGACACTGATTCCAGTGGTAATGAGAGCCCACCCCCAGCCAAAAGACATTTGGACACTGCTACTATCTCAGACGTCCCTTTAGGAGATAAATTCAAAGAGGTAGGGGAGGACATGGAAAGAATCGGGGCCTGAAAAGAACACTGGTCTCATGGAGAGACTAGGACTCTCTGACACTAACTTGACAGGATTAGTGGTGGGTGGTAGCCATAATGTGGGGTGTAATAAAGATGAGAATTTGGTGTTTAACCTCACAGATAAAGTGTTGAATGAAAGCAAGAGTTCTGTTCTTAACAAGGGCTTGAACTTCTGTGTCCCTGAGCCATTTGAACCAGTAGATTTCAGGATTGATCTTTTCAAAGCAACTTGTAAAAGCCACCTGTATACATTTTTCAAAAATAAAAATAATAGGAATGGCGTGGCTTGCCTGCTGAAGATGGCAGGAGCTCTGCACCATAGAAGTCAGAAGCGGCTCTAAACAGCTTTCCTAAAGGTCCCCTCAGCTTCAAACCTCCTTCCAGACCCTCTGGGACCCCCGGTCAGTTGATGGGAATGTCCAGACCTGCAGCACGGGAGCAGGCTAAACGGCTAACTGACTTCTTTGTTGGTGCCAGGCTTCCTGCTGATTCACTAAACATGGCTCCCCCATCCCTCCATGCAGCTCATGCTGCAAAGAGGGAATCCCAGCCTCCTGTCAGTTCCCTTGTTCAGGAGCAAGCTGAAGCCCCCATTACCAAAGGTGTCATGAGAGATATGCTGGCCTCTCTCCGCAGTTCTCTCCAGGAAGATATGCGTAACATGCTGGCAGAAATTAAGGGTGATGTGGATGAACTGGGGACCCGGACTGATCATCTGGAGCGCAAGTTAGCAGAGCTGATCACTTCACATAAAGAACTCTGGGATGCACATGATTCCCTCCAGCCAACTGCCTCCAGGACACAGGCAAAAACCCTGGACTTGGAGGACAGATCCAGAAGAAGCAACATTAAACTGAGAGGAGTTGAGAAAGCTATTTTGCCTGCAGACTTAAGATCCTTTCTACAGGATTTCATTATGGCTACTATGCCTCATGTGGACAGAAAGGACATAATCATCGATCACATTCATCGTATCCCAAAGCCGGCAGCTCTTGGACCTTCAGTCCCCAGAGACATTCTAGCACGCATACACTTCTTCGAACTTAAGGAGGACTTTCTGTATGCGTTGAGAAGCAATCCTGCTCTTCCTGCTAAATTTGCCAATGTCTCAGTTTATCCGGATCTCTCCCCAGGCACCCTGGCACTCAGAAGGGCCTTTGTCCCTTACACGGCTGTGTTACGTTACGTGATAAGGGGATCCCCTATCGTTGGGGTTTCCCTACCAGATTGTTGATTCGTAAGGATGGAACCATCTCTTCCTGCTTGCTTCCGGAACAAGCTGCCAAATTGCTCCAGAGATGGGATCTGTTGCCTCCGGATCACTGGTCCTCTCCGGATAAATCCAAGTCCTCATCCTGTCCTTCCAGCAGAAAACGCCTCGACCCTGAGTGGAAGACCGTCTGAGGAATCTATTACCTTTTGCTCTGCGGATGCTTCCTGTTGGTGTTCAGGACCTTGTTGTTTACCAGTTATTTCTGGTATCCTGTGTCCTCGGCCCCTATAAGTGACTTTTGTTCACTTCTATTTTTTCTTTTATAAGTTTAAAGGTAGTGATGAGCGAGTACTAAAATGCTCGGGTGCTCGAAGCTCGGGCCGAGCATCCCGAGATACTCGTGTACTCGGCCCGAGTAACGAGCCCAATGTTATCCTATGGGAGACACGAGTATTTTTATGAAATGACTGCCGGCTGCCTGGAAAAACCCTAAAAATGTCACAAAAGTCTCAGAAGACTGCTGAAATGACATGGCAACACCATGGGGAAGACCCCTGGAAGCATTTCTCACTCAAAAGTCACAGCTGTGAACAATGTTGTCCGAGTTTCACGCCAATTTTACGGAGTGTCCAGAAAACCTTCCAAAATGACACCAAAATGAATATTTAGGGTGGAAATGTGCACATACCCAATAGTGAGATACAGCTGGTGTATGTTACTTTTTGTGATTACATGAAAGATTTTACGTGAAAACATTGTGCGGCACTCCGATGACCCTGACAAGAGACGTACATGAAGCCCTGTCTAGAAATAATGTGCCCATTTTGAAGAACTGGGTCTATTGTAGTATCTTCCTTTGCCAGGGCAGTCCAAAATTGGGAGGTTCACCAATGCCTCTGGATACAGACATGCAGGATGGCCTGTAAACAAGAACTGGGTGTATTGTAGTATAGCCCTTTGGTCAGGGCAGCCAAAAATTGGGAGGTTCAACAATGACCCATGCATACAGACATGTAGTAGGGCCTGTAACCCTCAAGTGGGTGTATTGTAGTAGAGCCCTTTGGTCATGGTAGCCAAAAATTGGGAGGTTCAACAATCACCCATGCATACAGACATGTAGTAGGGCCTGTAACCCTCAAGTGGGTGTATTGTAGTAGAGCCCTTTGGTCAGGGCAGCCAAAAATTGGGAGGTTCAACAATGACCCATGCTTACAGACATGTAGTAGGGCCTGTAACCCTCAAGTGGGTGTTTTGTAGTATAGCCCTTAGGTCAGGGCAGCCAAAAATTGTGAGGCTCCTCTTTGTCCCTGGATGGAGACGTGCAGGAGGGCCTGTTAAGAAGAACTGGGTGTATTGTAGTATAGCCCTTTGGTCAGGGCAGCCAAAAATTGGGAGGTTCAACAATGACCCATGCATACAGACATGTAGTAGGGCCTGTAACCCTCAAGTGGGTGTATTGTAGTAGAGCCCTTTGGTCAGGGCAGCCAAAAATTGGGAGGTTCAACAATGACCCATGCATACAGACATGTAGTAGGGCCTGTAACCCTCAAGTGGGTGTATTGTAGTATAGCCCTTAGGTCAGGGCAGCCAAAAATTGTGAGGCTCCTCTTTGTCCCTGGATGGAGACGTGCAGGAGGGCCTGTTAAGAAGAACTGGGTGTATTGTAGTATAGCCCTTTGGTCAGGGCAGCCAAAAATTGGGAGGCTCCTCTTTGTCCCTGGATGGAGACGTGCAGGAGGGCCTGTTAAGAAGAACAGGGTGTATTGTAGTGTAGCCCTTTTGTCAGGGCAGCCAAAAATTTGGAGGCTCCTCTTTGTCCCTGGATAGAGACGTGTAGGAGTACCTAAAAACATTTTTCCCATTGAAAAGGAGCGGGTCTCCTGTCGTTGTAATGCCCATTCTAACAGAATGGGCTAAAAAATTTACCACTGCGGGTATACCTCAAACAAGAGCCTAACTATTCTAACGCTCATCATGGTGTCACATGAGGAGAAGGAGTAGCAGTCCAGCGATTAGCCAAAGTACGGAAGTGTGTACCCATTGGTGAGTGGAGGTACATGTCAAATTCAAATAACAAAATAAAATTCAGTTGTCATTTGCTGGTGGTGTGGTGAAGTCTGGCCCAATCCAACCCTTGTTCATCTTGATCAGAGTGAGCCTGTCCGCATTTTCAGTTGACAGGCGGGTGCGTCTATCAGTGATGATTCCACCTGCTGCACTGAAAACACGCTCTGATAAAACGCTAGCGGCAGGGCAGGCCAGGACTTCCAAGGCGTAGAGAGCCAATTCATGCCACGTGTCGAGCTTGGAGACCCAATAATTGAAAGGCACCGATGAATCTCGCAGTACAGTTGTTCGATCTGCAAGGTACTCCTTCAGCATCTGCCCGAACTTAGCATTTCTGGTGGCACTACCCCGCACCTCAGGGGCTGTGGTACGTGAGGGGCTGAGAAAACTGTCCCACATCGTAAAGACAGTTCCCTGCCTCTGGCGGATTGGACTTGTGCCCCTCTCGGCCGTACGCCTTGGTTGTCCATCGAATCCTGACCTATGCCGCTAGCGTTTTGTGAGGGGAAGGATTTCACAACTTCCGTGACTATGGCCCTCTGGAACTGCAGCATTTTGGCTGACCTCTCCGCCTCAGGAATGAGAGACATAAAGTTCTCCTTGTAGCGTGGGTCTAAGAGTGTTGCCAACCAGTACTGATTGTCGGCCAAGATGTTCTGAACGCGAGGGTCACGAGACAGGCAGCTTAACATAAAGTCAGCCATGTGCGCCAGACTCTTAACAGCCATCACATCAGTATCCAGACCAACACGATGACTGAACATGCTGTCCTCCTCCTCCTCCTCCTCATCTCTCCTGTCCTCTGGCCAGCCACGCTGAATCGAGGGTATGACTGGTGTGCATGTCATATCCCCAATTTGGCCTGAGAGTTGCTCCATGTCTTCATCCTCCTCCTCCTCCTCCTCGTCATAGTCCTCCACTACACGTTGTGATGACATGAGGCTGGGCTGTGTGTTTTCACCCACACCCACTACAGTTTCTTGCTCTAAGTCATCGCGCTCTGCCTGCAATGCATCCTCTTTTATTTTCAGCAGAGACCGTTTTAGAAGGCAGAGTAGTGGTATGGTGACGCTAATAATGGCGTCATCACCGCTCACCATCTTGGTGGAGTCCTCAAAGTTTTGGAGGACGGTGCATAGGTCCGACATCCATCTCCACTCCTCAGGTGTTATGTGTGGAGTTTGACCCATTTCCCGACGGCTTAGGTGATGCAGGTAGTCCACAACTGCCCTCTTCTGCTCACATATCCTGACCAACATGTGCAGCGTTGAATTCCAACACGTGGGGACATCACACACCAGTCTGTGGGCCGGAAGACGCAAACGGCGCTGAAAGCTTGCAAGGCCGGCTGAAGCAGCAGGTGACTTGCGAAAATGTGCAGACAGACGCCGAACTTTTACCAGCAGGTCAGACACCTCCGGGTATGACTTCACAAACCTCTGAACCACCAGGTTGAGCACATGGGCCACGCATGGAACATGCGTCAGCTGCCCTCGCCTCAAAGCTGCCACCAGGTTCCGGCCATTGTCACACACGACCTTTCCTGGCTTTAGGTTCAGAGGTGTGAGCCAGTGATCTGCCTGCTGTTTCAGAGCTGTCCACACCTCTTCTGCATTGTGGGGTTTGTCACCTATGCAGACTAGCTTCAGCACAGCCTGTTGCCGCTTTGCAGAGGCAGTGCTGCAGTGCTTCCAGCTTGGGACTGGTGTGGAGGGTACAGTGGATGAGGATGCGCAGGTGGAGGAGGAGGAGGCTGAAGAGCATGACATTCCGGAGCTGTAGAGTGTCGGTGAAACCATGACAGAGGTAGGGCCTGCTATCCTTGGTGTGGGAAGGACGTGTTCCGTCCCTCGCTCAGACTGGGTTCCAGCCTCCACAATATTAATCCAGTGTGCCGTCAGGGAGATGTAGCGGCCTTGCCCACAAGCACTTGTCCACGTGTCTGTGGTTAGGTGGACTTTGGCTGAAACAGCATTGTTCAGGGCACGTGTGATGGTGTTGGACACGTGGTTATGCAATGCGGGGACGGCACATCTGGAGAAATAGTGTCGGCTGGGGACCGAGTAACGTGGGACAGCAGCCGCCATCAGGTCGCGGAATGCGTCCGTCTCCACCAGACGGAAAGGCAACATTTCTAGCGCTATGAGTCGCGAAATGTGAGCATTGAGGACTGTGGCATGTGGGGCATTGGCAGCGTATTTGCGCCTGCGTTCAAATGTTTGCTGAATGGATAATTGAACGCTGCGCTGGGACAAGGACGTGCTTGATGGTGGCGTAATTTGTGCTTCAGCAACTTCAGGTGCAGGACCGGAGGCTTGTTCGCAGCCAGCATGGACAGGGGATTGGCTTGCATGCACAACAGCCGAAGACGTAGCAGTGACATCAGCACCTACCGCTCCTCGACTCTGTGGTACTTCCCACAAAGTCGGGTGCTTGGCTGACATGTGCCTGATCATGCTGGTGGTGGTCAGGCTGCTAGTTTTCGTACCCCTGCTGATAGTGGCATGGCAGGTGTGGCAAATGGCCTTTTTAGAGTCTTCTGGAGCCAACTTAAAAAACTCCCAGACTCGGGAAGACCGAACATTTGCACAGGCACCTAGAGTCGTGTTGTTGTTCCGGGGAACGGTTGCCTGCCTTCTGCCTGCGGACGCACCCCTGCTTCGTACTGGCTGTTGTGATGCTACGCCTCCCTCCCCCTGTGCACTGCTGTCCTCGCTCTGCATATCCTCCTGCCATGTAGGGTCAGCTACTGGATCATCCACCACGTCGTCTTCCTCTTCCGCACCCTGATCCTCCTCCTGACTTCCTGGCAATTGTGTCTCATCATCGTCCACCCCTTCTTGAGACACTTTGACAACGTTCCGTTCGTCATAACGCGGCTGCTCAAATATTTGGGCATATGTACATACCACTCCTCATGACCCACTTCAAGAGGAGGTGGCGACAGGCCAGATTCTGCGAATGGATACGTGAACAGCTCTTCCGAGTGCCCTAGTGTGGGATCTGTAATGTCCGTGGACGTGTAATCGGCCAGGTGGTAGGAAGGAGGATCAGGTTGGGAAATGTGCGGTGCAGTATCACGGCTACTGACAGTTGACCGTGCGGAAGACAGGGTGTTTGTGGAGGTGCCCATCTGACTTGAAGCATTATCCGCTATCCAAGTAACAACCTGTTGACACTGGTCTTGGTTCAACAGTGGTGTACTGCTGCGGGCCCCAAGAATTTGGGACAGGACGTGCGAGCGAGGAGATGTGGCCCTTTGTTGTTGCGAAATGAGTGCTTGCACACGACCTCGGCCTCTGCCTGCACCACCATCACGTCCACTTCCTTGTTCCTTGCCAACGCCCTTGCCAACGCCTTTGCGCATTTTGCCTGTATAGAGCGACAACTGCCTGGTGACTGTGGAGGTCACAGGAGATTAGGATTTTAGTTCCCTAACCTGTAGAAACTTATGACGTACAACAGTGTGGTGACTGTTGAGATGACAATAGTTAGGATTTTGTTCCCTAACGCCTTGACCAACGCTTTGGATGCTGTTAACGACAACTGTGGTGACTGTGGAGATACAAGAGTTAGGATTTTAGTTCCCTAACCTGTAGAAACTATGACGTACAACAGTGTGGTGACTGTTGAGATGACAAGAGTTAGGATTTTAGTTCCCTAACCTGTAGAAAGTATGACGTACAACAGTGTGGTGACTGTTGAGATGACAATAGTTAGGATTTTAGTTCCCTAACCTGTAGAAACGTATGACGTACAACAGTGTGGTGACTGTTGAGATGACAGAGTTAGGATTTTAGTTCCCTAACCTGTAAAATTATGACGTACAACAGTGTGGTGACTGTTGAGATGACAAGAGTTAGGATTTTAGTTCCCTAACTTGTAGAAACTTATGACGTACAACAGTGTGGTGACTGTTGAGATGACAAGAGTTAGGATTTTAGTTCCCTAACTTGTAGAAACGTTATGACGTACAACAGTGTGGTGACTGTTGAGATGACAATAGTTAGGATTTTAGTTCCCTAACTGTAGAAACTTATGACGTACAACAGTGTGGTGACTGTTGAGATGACAAGAGTTAGGATTTTAGTTCCCTAACTGTAGAAACGTATGACGTACAACAGTGTGGTGACTGTTGAGATGACAAAGTTAGGATTTTAGTTCCCTAACTTTTAGAAACGTTATGACGTACAACAGTGTGGTGACTGTTGAGATGACAAGAGTTAGGATTTTAGTTCCCTAACCTTGTAGAAACTTATGACGTACAACAGTGTGGTGACTGTTGAGATGACAATAGTTGGATTTTAGTTCCCTAACCTGTAAAACGTATGACGTACAACAGTGTGGTGACTGTTGAGATGACAAGAGTTAGGATTTTAGTTCCCTAACCTGTATAAAGGTATGACGTACAACAGTGTGGTGACTGTTGAGATGACAAGAGTTAGGATTTTAGTTCCCTAACTTGTAGAAACTTATGACGTACAACAGTGTGGTGACTGTTGAGATGACAAGAGTTAAGGATTTTAGTTCCCTAACTTGTAGAAACTTATGACGTACAACAGTGTGGTGACTGTTGAGATGACAAGAGTTAGGATTTTAGTTCCCTAACTTGTAGAAACTTATGACGTACAACAGTGTGGTGACTGTTGAGATGACAATAGTTGGGATTTTAGTTCCCTAACTTGTAGAAACGTATGACGTACAACAGTGTGGTGACTGTTGAGATGACAAGAGTTAGGATTTTAGTTCCCTAACCTGTATTAAGGTACTACGTACACCTGTCTGGTGACTGTAATGGTTTGAAGAGAGGATTTTAGTCCCTAACCTGTATTAAGGTAGTACGTACACCTGTCTGGTGACTGTTTTGATGACAAGAGTTAGGATTTTAGTTCCCTAACCTGTATTAAGGTAGTACGTACACCTGTCTGGTGACTGTAATGGTTTGAAGAGAGGATTTTAGTCCCTAACCTGTATTAAGGTAGTACGTACACCTGTCTGGTGACTGTTTTGATGACAAGAGTTAGGATTTTAGTTCCCTAACCTGTATTAAGGTAGTACGTACACCTGTCTGGTGACTGTAATGGTTTGAAGAGAGGATTTTAGTCCCTAACCTGTATTAAGGTAGTACGTACACCTGTCTGGTGACTGTTTTGATGACAAGAGTTAGGATTTTAGTTTCCTAACCTGTATTAAGGTAGTACGTACACCTGTCTGGTGACTGTAATGGTTTGAAGAGAGGATTTTAGTCCCTAACCTGTATTAAGGTACTAAGTACAAGAGTGTGGTGACTCTAATGGTCACAGAAAAGCTTGGATTTCAATCTGTATCACCCTGCCTATATCCTCCTAGATTAGTCCTGAGAAGGACTGTTCTGGTCACTGGAAATCTTGGACTCCGATCTGGATCACCCTGCCTATGTCCTCCTAGATTAGTCCTGAGAAGGACTGTTGTGGTCAGCAGCAGTTTGCAGCCCTGATCCGGATCTACCTATGAGGGCCGCAAATCTTTCCCTAATCAGCAGCAGACACTCTCCCTACACTCACTGTCTGGAAGGCTGTGTGCCGAGCACAGCGCGCCGGGACTTATAAAGGCTCGGTGACGCTGTGCAGGCCGGCAAATCACTGCTATACCACAACCAACAGGGCTGTGGCATTGCAGTGGTCTGTCAGCCAATCCCTGCACGTGGGCTGGCTCTCAAAAGAGCGCCAACATGGAGAGATGACGACCACGAGCACAGCACGAGTATCGCGAGATTACTCGGTGCTCGGCGAGTCGCCCGAGTACAGTGATACTCGTGCGAGTAACGAGTAGTGCCGAGCATGTTCGCTCAACACTATTTAAAGGTTGTCAGATGTTTCACCTATTTTTTTCTCCCCTCCCTTCCCTCTTTCCCCTTTCTCTTCACCTTTTCCTATCCCCCCTAAGGCTCTTCTCTGCAACTTGAATTGGCTAACATGTCTATATGACCTCTGCAATCTCATTTTCAGAAAGCTAATTGTACAGTTTTATTATGAGAGTATCATTGTGTTCTATTAATGTCAATGGCCTAAATTCCCCTGCCAAGAGATCGCTGGTGTGGAGGCAATTATCTAGGGAATTTCATGATGTGGTTTTCCTTCAGGAGACCCATCTTCTTTCACAAGATAATGTTAGGATATGCTCCTCTCTTTTTCCCCACTAATTCTTTGCGAACAATACTTCTAAAAAAGCGGGAGTAGCCATTTTTGTTTCTAAAAGGGTGGCCTTTCATTTGAAGTCATCAGTACAGGATGCACAGGGCAGATATCTCATTATTACGTGCTTATTAAATAATGTTCCTTATAGCCTGGCCTCTGTCTACTCTCCCAATACTGGCCAGTCATCCTTCTTGAAAAGGTTCTTTCAGGTTCTATTCCCTCATAAAGTAGGTTGCTCAATAGTAGCCGGTGACTTTAATGCTCCCATTTCTAAGCAACTGGATTGCTCTGTCCCATCTCGTTCTAGGGGGAAAATAGGTACCTTGGTGTCATCTTATAATTGTCATGATGTTTGGAGATATTTTCATTGTGAAGAGCGTGATTTTACCTTTATGTCCCCGAGACACCACACGTATAGCAGAATTGATTTTTTTCTAGTTGATGATGTGGCTTTGCCACACTGTGTCTCAGCGGACATCGGCAATATTTCGTGGTCAGATCACGCTCCAATAACCTTGAATGTCTCGGATCCGTCAAATCTCCGCCCTCCGGCAAAGTGGCGTCTTATAGAATATTTGCTCACTATACCTTCTAATGCCGAGTTTCTCGAAGGGATAATTGGAGAATTTTTGTCGTCAATGATACAGGGGACGTCCCAGATGACTCTCTCTGGTTTGTCCACAAGGCGGTTCTTAGGGGAGCTTTAATTAAAATGGCTGCTTCCAATAAAAGAAAATATGAATCTGCCCGCCGCTCAGCTATAGACTTCCTGAAACACTTAGAAACCCTGCATAAACACTCCCCTTCCCCGGTTGTCCTAAAAGAATTAGTTAAAACTCGTCTTCAAATCCATCATTTAATGATGGTTAGAGCTGAAAATGATATTAGGAAATCTAAAGCTAAATTCTACAATATGGGAGACAAGCCGGGTTCTCTTTTGGCCAGAAGGATTAAAAAACGAAAACTCCGCTCTAAAATCCCTTTCCTCATTAAACCTGATAAATCTCATGTTTACAACACAATTAAAATCGCAGAGGAATTTGCTTCATATTACACATTCCTATATAATGTCAACAACGACCCCCATGTCCCTCAACCTTCTACTGAGTCTATTAATTCCTTTTTAAACAAAGCCAACCTCCCAAAAATTTCAAAATCCCAACTTTCATCTTTAAATACTCCCCTTACTGCATTGGAAATTTCACAAGTAATTTGCTCTTCTAGGAAAAAATCGGCCCCTGGTCCAGACGGTTTTCCCTTTTCATATTACCTTCAGTTCCTTTCTTCGCTCTCCCCATATCTCCTTAGGTTGTTTAACAGGTGGCAGTCAGAAGGAGTAATTAAGCCTGAGGGTCTGGAGGCTACAATTTCCACCCTCCCTAAACCAGGCAAGCCGCTAACCTCTCATGGTGATTTTCGTCCGATTGCCCTCTTAAATTGTGATGCAAAAATTTACGCTAAGATTTGGGCCAATAGACTTATGCCCATTCTCCCCCAGGTGATCCATCCTGACCAGGTGGGTTTCGTTCCAGGTCGTCAAACCAGGGATGGAACGAGGCGGCTCGTTGATCTTCTTGATGTGGTGGAGAGGGGGCATATCCCCAGTGTATTCCTGTCTCTTGACGCAGAAAAAGCATTTGACAGAGTACACTGGGGATTCATTGATGCTGTCCTGCAGAGGTTCGGTTTTTCAGGAAGGGTAGCAAGGGCACTGATGGCACTTTACTCTAATCCTTGTGTGTCGGTTCATGCCTCTGGATTTTGCTCATCCAAATTTACAATCTAAAATGGCACCAGACAAGGTTGCCCCCTCTCCCCCCTAATATTCGCGCTGATCATGGAGCCTCTTGCAGCCATCGTCAGACTGGACCCTCGTATTAGAGGTATCCCTGTAGGAGACGTAGGACACAAAATTGGCTTATACGCTGATGATGTGGTCCTCACCTGTATTGATCCAGGTGGTTCGTTGGATGCAATCGCCTCAGTTTTAAGGGAATTCTCTTTGGCCTCCTTCTATAAACTGAATTTGACTAAATCTACGTTTTTCCCCTAATTTCTTACTACTTCCACCCAAATCCAAATTCAAACTAATTTCCCTCTCATTTGGTCTCCAAAAGGTTTCATGTACCTGGGTATCAAAATAACAAAACTTAAAAACATTGTCAGATCTAATTGTGAGTCTGTCCTGTCTGACATCAAGTCTGACCTGTCGGGATTCTCCCTCCCTCTGTTATCCTGGATGACAAGAATTCAGACGGTCAAAATGATGATTCTCCCCAAACTTTTATATTTGTTTCGATGCCTACCCCTAACAATCCCATCTAAATACATTTCGGCCTTCCAGACTTGACAAATTCATTTGGAGTAATAAACCCCCATAGGGTCTCCTGCCTGATTATGTCATCCCCATATTCCGGAGGGGGTTTGGGAGTTCCATTGATTCAAGCATACTATCATGCAGCATTGTTGGAACCTGCTAAGTTGTGGTGAGATGGTGACTCATCCCTGATCTGGTATCAGATCAAATCTACATTTGCTCCACGTGGCTCTTTGAGACTCCTGCTGGAGTTGTCTGTTACGTTGAGCCTCCTGCCCATCGGCTCTTCTTTCAATGCGTGCTTTAACGAGTCTCTGGTTCTCCTGTGCTCCCTCCCGTTTATCCAGCCTATTCAGACACATTTCTTTACAGGCCATTGAATGCTGTGTGGAGGGTCTTTCTCTCTCTATATGGCTTGCTGGGGGGATCGTCTTACTATCAAATCTCTATGAGGACGGTGTTCTCCACTCTTTCACGACTCTATCCACTATATTTGGTCTCCCGAGTAAAGTTTTCTACCAGTACCTTCAAATTCGACACTGTTTACAAAATTGCCGCATATTACATACTGTACTGTCTCCCCTTGATGATCCGGTGCAACTTTTTTTAAGCCTGGCACTGTATCCTCCAGGGGTATTTTATATAAAGCTTTCCTCACCCCAAATGATGACAGCTAATTGCCTTTTATGCTTAGATGGGAGTCTTATCTCAATTTCTCGGCCTCTCTCGTAGATTGTCAGAATTCATTTACTCTCCCTTACAAGTACACGTCGTGTATTAACTATTCTGAACAAGGCAAAAAATACAACTTCTTTGGTATTATACCCCTACACATATATCCCTCTTATTTACAGGCGCCTCTTCAGATTGTTGGAGGTTGTGATTTGGAGGGTAACTCGGCCCATGTATGGTGGGAATGTCCGAAGATCCGCCCCTTTTGGTCTTGGGGGGAATCAATAATTCAAACGGTAACAGGAATTTCCATCCAATTATCCGGCCCGTTGGCTGTCTTAAGTATTTTTCTTTCGAATATTCCCTACCACATCAGGCCGATTGTGTCTAATATATTATTTGCAGCCCGACAATGCATTAGTAAACATTGGAAATCATCTGTTTCTCCATCTAAAGAAGAACTGATTGCCAGTTTTAATCTAATGTTTCAATACAAAATTACCTTTGCGGGATCATGTTCCAGAAGAAATAAGAGACTCGCATGGTGGGACCCTTGGTCTACATCCACTTATTTTATGACTGTATAATCTATGTCTATTTCATGCATTTTTTTTCTTGGTCACTTCATTATTACTTTTCATGATTAGTGCATGTAATCCCAAATGCCTTTATTCCTTTGCTTCTCCCTCCCCTTTTTCCTTTTGTTACCCCTCTGCTAATTTTTGTATAGCCCTTATTGATATTACCAATAAAAATTTAACTGGTTTAAAAAAAAGAAATAAATAAATACTCGGTATAAGCCGACTGTATAAGCCGACCCCCCTACTTTTGCCCCCAAATCTGGGAAAACCTATTGACTCGTGTATAAGCCGAGGGTGGACCCCAGCACAGGTATACAGCCCCCAGCAGTGTGGTATACAGCAGCCTCCCCAGTGGTATATACAGGCCCCAGCAGTGTTACAGCAGCCTCCCCAGTGGTATATACAGTGGTATATACAGCACAGCGTAGCAGCCCAGTGGTAGTATACAGCAGCCCCAGCAGCCCCAGTGGTAGTATACAGCAGCCCCAGCAGCCCCAGTGGTAGTATACAGCAGCCCCAGTGGTAGTATACAGCAGCCCCAGTGGTAGTATACAGCAGCCCCAGTGGTAGTATACAGACCCCGCAGCCCCAGTGGTAGTATACAGCAGCCCCAGTGGTAGTATACAGGCATGTCCCCCAGCAGCCTCAGTAATCCAGGTCCCCCCCCCTTGCTCCGGAAGCCTGTAAAGTAAAATCTTTATACTTATCACTGTCCTGTCGCCGCCGTCCCTGCCGCTGCCGACATCGCACTCACCTGGCTTCATCCGTCTTCTTCCGGCTTCCTATTCAGCGCAGGCAATGACGTCATTGCCTGTGCCGAACAGGAAGCCGGAAGAAGACGGATGGATGAAGCCGGGTGAGCGCGATGTCGGCAGCGGCGGGGACGGCGGCGACAGGACCGTGATAAGTATAAAGATTTTACTTTACAGGTTTCCTGAGCAAGGGGGGGGGGGCCTGGATTACTGAGGCTGCTGGGGCTGCTGTATACTCATGGGGGGCGTATGACTCGCGTATAAGCCGAGGGGGGTACTTTTCAGCCCAATTTTTGGCCTGAAAAACTCGGCTTATACGCGAGTATATACGGTAAATAAAATTAATATTAAAGAACCTAACTCGCTGGGGAGTAAACAGTGTAAAATGGGTCCTCTTGATTTCTTCGGAACCAATACCTCCTTGGGGGAGGTGAAAGATGCACAGGCCCTTTTAGAACTTACTGAACAACATCTTGTTGAGTCCATTGAAACTGAAGAGGTTATGAAAATTTTACGGGTGGGATCAAGTCTTCCTTCTTTCTGCCAGTGGCTGCGGGTAACATTATTGACACTTTCCAGAAGTATGTTATCAGGGACATTGATGCATCATTGATTTATCCCTCCCCAGCGAATAATTTAACATTTTCAGAAGGAAAAGCCCTGAAAGAACTAAAAAGCTGGGATGATGTGGTAATCCGTCAGGCAGATAAGGGAGGAAGTACCGTGCTTTTGACCAGGGATTATTACATCCTTGAAGCCTCCAGACAGTTGAATGACACCACAATCTATAAGCGTTTACTGTTTGATCCCACAAATAACTATAAGGCTAAATTATGTAGTTTTCTGCATGAGGAAGTATTTGTAGGTGCCATTTCATCAAAGGAGGCTGAAAAGTTGTTCCCTGAGTTTCCTAATAAACTGCACTGGTACTTCCTCGCCAAGATGCACAAATCCCTCACTACACCTCTGGGCCGCCCAATCGTGTCAGGGGTCAGTTCATTGACCGAACCCCTGTCACGTTATTTGGACTGGCTGCTTAGACCCCTCCTGCCGAACATCCCCTCGTACGTGAGGAATACAGGTGATTTCATAACCTCTTTGGACGGGTGCGAGTGGCAAGAAGGGTTAAAACTCGTCCCGATAGATATTGAAAGCCTGTACACCCGCATCCCTCAGTCTGTGTCCACCGTCAGAGATTCTTGTTAATTCTAATCAATCAACAAAGACTATTGATTTGATCTGTGGCGGTCTACTTTTCGTCCTCGGACACAATGCATGTAAGTTCCTTGAGAACTGGTTCCTGCAAATCGGGGGTACCGCTATTGGTAACCGCCGTAGAATGTTCGCTGGCCAATTTGTTTTTGGTGGTGTTTGAGGGCAGGTTCACCTACAACAGTTCTAATGTGTTTTTGAAACCATCAAGAAGCATGTGAGGTATGTGGACGACATTTTCATGGTGTGGGATGGGTTTGTTGAGGACTTCATGGCCTATGTAGATTGCTTCAACAAAACAAACACCTTCATCATGAGGTTTACTGTCTTTTCAGAACAGGAGATTTCAGACACAATTAGGTCCTTAGCTAATGGTAAAAGCCCTGGCCCTGATGGGTTTTCAGCTACCTTCTATAAATTGTTCGCACCTAGATTGCTGCCCACCATGACAAAACTCTTTAACTCCATTTTGGAGAATTGTCCCTATACTCTGCAAACCCTTGCTGCCACGATCACTGTCATTCCCAAAACCGACAAGGATCCTTCACTATGTTTAAACTATCGCCTATTTCCCTCATTAACGTGGATGTGAAGGTCTTTGCAAAGACGATATCGAATAGATTGACCCCATGCTCCTGGGCTCTATCCACAGCGATCAGGTTGGATTTGTACATAGAAAAGAAGCTAAAGACAACACCATTAAAATATCACTTCTTTCTTCATATTTACGCAAACATAAGATTCCAGCTTGCCTTCTATCAATTGATGCTGAAAAGGCATTTGATCGCCTTGGATGGAGCTTTTTGCGTTCTTTGATGCAACTAGGGCTAGGGGCCCGTATGTTGGGGAAGATATTTGCGCTCTATCGGGGTCCTATGGCTCGTCTCAAATTTAATGGCATCTCTTCATCCCCCTAAAAATATCTAATGGCATTAGGCAGGGTTGCCCCTTTTCTCCCCTGCTCTACATAATTGCCATGGAACATCTCGCTATTGCGCTACGGAATATACCTGATATTAAAGGTATACAGATTGGGCGGAATCATTTTAAACTTTCTATATATGCAGATGATCTGTTGATTTGTGACCAACCCGACGGTTGAATTCCCAGTGCTTATGTGTGAGTTCCTGAAGTTTGGAGAAGTCTCTAACTTCAAGGTTAACTATTTGAAAACGGAAGCTCTTAATCCCTGTCTGATGATGTAGTTGCCAGACTTCGGCCATTATTCCCATTTAAATGGGAAGACAGGGCTTTAAAATATTTAGGAGTCATGATCCCAAAAAATCCTGATGAACCTTTTATTCTTAATTACACGCAACTCCTTAATAAATCTTTAACCGACCTAAAAAGATATAAAAGGTCCCAACTTTCTTTGTTCGGTTGAATTAGTGCCATTAAAATGGACATCCTTCTCCGTTTTCTCTATCTCTTCCAGACAGTCCCAATGGCTCTCCCAGACCACTTCTTTAACCGCCTTCAATCAGCTATCAATAGTTTTGTATGGGGGACAAGTAGGCCACGACTTAGGTTCTCAATCTTAACCAAATCAAAGTCGAAAGGGGGTACGGGTCTTCCTATCTTTAAGAGATACTATCAGTCCGTCCTTCTATCCAGAATGGTAGACTGGAGATATAATGACCTCCATAAACAATGGGTGACCCTTGAAAAACCTCTGTCCGTTGCTCCTTATACTGGCTACCATGGCTCTATGCCCCCCGCGGACTTCCGATTTCAGAGTTGTCCCCCCTCACACAGGTTGTCCTGAGATTTTATGAAAAACATTGTGATAAGCTGAAATTTATCAATAGACCAAGTAGACTACGTCCTCTCTTCGACATTGCTGGCTTTCCTCCTACCATGGCGAGGAACTCATATCTTTGTTGGAAATCTAGTGACTGGATCGGACTGGTACAGGTGGCAGACAGACTCTCGGGGCTCTCCACGGTGGGGCGTTGCAGATGGCCTGCCAGGGGAAACTAGGGATGGGCGAATCTACTCGCTAGGACTCGTTACTCTGCGAGTAGTAAGGGACTCGCAGGACTCGGTACTCTGCGAGTTTCCCAGCGTTTACTCGCATAGTAACGAGCCCAATGCAAATCAATGGCAATCCTAGTTTTGTCAGAGACTCTGACAAAACTAGGATTGCCATTGTCTTGCATTGGACTCGCTACTGTGCCAGTGATAGCAGGGAAACTCGCAGAGTAAGAGCTGTCTGCTCTGTGCAGCTCCAGGGTCCTAGAGACCGCCTGCCGCCTGATGTAGCAGTGCTGAGATTGTTCTCAGTCTGCTCATTCCCTGTGCATAGACATCTATATCTATGCACAGGGGATGTAGCAGAGAGGACATCGCGTTTTGGACTACGTCGGACGGAAGAGGATTTTTTAAATCAAAGATGGAGTCCCTAATGGCTTTTTTTTTTTATTTCTAATAAAAAAATTATTCTCTGTGTGGTGTTTGTTTTAACCCTTTATTGGAGATTCTTAGTGGCCGGGTCAAACCTAGCCTGACGTTAAGAATCCCGGGCTTAATACCAGCTTGTATAACAAAGGTGGTATTAACCCCTTTATTACCCAGCGTGCCACCGCCACCAGGGCCGCTGGAAGAGCGGGGTTCAGCGCCAGAGGATGGCGCTTCAATGAACGCACCATCTTCTGGGGCGGCTGCGGGCTGCAATTTGCAGCGGGGGGTGCCCAGAAAGCTTGGGCCTCCCTGCGCTGCGGATTCCAGCCCCCAGCTGCTTAGCTGTACCTGGCTAGACATAGAAATTGCGCGGAGCCCCATGCATTTTTTTTTTAATTATTTCATGAAATAATAAAAAAAAAGGGCTCCCATATATTCTTGTGTCTGGCCAGGTACAAATAGGGACCTGGGGGTTGGGGGCAGCCCGTTGCTGCCTGCTGGATCCGGCTGGTTCCAGAAATACGGCGAAGCCCACGTCAAATTTTTTTCTGGCAAATCCATAAAACAATGTAAATAAAAGGGACTGCATCCTTATTAACCTCTGGACCATGGGCGAGGGGTTAATAAAGATGCAGTCCCTTTTTTAGGATTGTTTTATTGATTTTTCAGAAAAAAAATGACGTAGGCTTCGCCGTATTTCTGGAACCAGCCGGATCCAGCAGGCAGCGACGGGCTGCCCCCAACCCCCAGGTGCCTATTTGTACCTGGCCGGACACAAGAATATAGGCGAGCCCTCTTTTTTTATTATTTCATGAATTTCATGAAATAATAAAAAAAAAAATGCGTGGGGCTCCGCGCAATTTCTATGACTAGCCAGGTACAGCTAAGCAGCTGGGGGCTGGAATCCGCAGCGCAGGGAGGCCCAAGCTTTCTGGGCAACCCCCGCTGCAAATTGCAGCCCGCAGCCGCCCCAGAAGATGGCGCGTTCATTGAAGCGCCATCCTCTGGCGCTGAACCCCGCTCTTCCAGCGGCCCTGGTGGCGGTGGCACGCTGGGTAATAAAGAGGTTAATACCAGCTTTGTTATACAAGCTGGTATTAAGCCCGAGATTCTTAATGTCAGGCCAGGTTTGACCCGGCCACTAACAATCTCCAATAAAGGGTTAAAAAAAAACACAACACAGAGAAAATTTTTTATTAGAAATAAAAAAAAAAGCCATTAGGGACTCCATCTTTAATTAAAAAAGTCCTCTTCCGTCCGACGTAGTCCAAAACGCGATGTCCTCTCTGCTACATCCCCTGTGCATAGATATAGGTGTCTATGCACAGGGAATGAGCAGACTGAGAACAATCTCAGCTCTGCTACATCAGGCAGCAGGCGGTCTCTAGGACCCTGGAGCTGCACAGAGCAGACAGCTCTTACTCTGCGAGTTTCCCTGCTATCACTGGCACAGTAGCGAGTCCAATGCAAGACAATGGCAATCCTAGTTTTGTCAGAGTCTCTGACAAAACTAGGATTGCCATTGATTTGCATTGGGCTGGTTACTGTGCGAGTAAACGCTGTGAAACTCGCAGAGTAACGAGTCCTAGCAGATAGAACCTGAAGCTTCCGAGACACATCTGCAATTTGTAAATCGCACATTACTCGCTATTACTCGCTTCCCCATTCATTAACATTGGACTCGCTAGACTCGCAACGAGTAGCGAGTCCCGGGCTCGGACTCGCTAGAGTCAAGCGATTCCGAGTAATTTAGGACTCGCCCATCACTAGGGGAAACCACTATCCTGGCTTGAATTCACTCAATTAATAAATGATTTATCCGGCTTGTCTCTTGGCCTGCCAACCTCGTTTGAGACCCTGATGCAACTGTCAGAGGCTCCCTCTCATATGGTCTCATTGCTCTATAGCCTGATATCTGATTTAGGGTCTACAGACATCCCTAATTTTATCGAGGTGTAGGAGAGGGACTTACAGATCAGCCTTTCTGAAGCTGACCGTCAAAAATGTTTTACCCTCACTCACAAACTATCCATCTCTTGCAAATCACAGGAAAAAAATTAAAAAATGCTAACAAGATGGTACAGATACCCTGCCCTGCTCCACAAAATCTATCCGGAGGTGTCAAACGTATGGTGGAGGTGTGGTGAGGAAGAGGGCTCTATGCTTCATATATGTTGGTCTTGACGTCTCTTGTGCCCATTCTGGACGGCGATCTTCCAGATTTTCCATATAATTTCTGGCATATGCTATGATCCGTCCCCTCAGATTGCTCTCCTCTCCCTGGCTCTTTGCCAGCGATCAAGAGGGGTCTCTTTAGATTTTGCCTACAAGCAGCTAGGTTGATTTTTCCTAGACACTGGAGATCTCCGAGGATCCCAACTGTTCTGGAATGGGTGATTGAGATGGATGGGCTGGAGCGCATGGAGTCGCTTATGGCTCAAGATAACGACAGCACAGCTGGGCAGGGGCATACATCATTTCTCTGGCACTCGTTCAAGGGGTGGAAGGGCTGATGGGCCTGGTATCCTTCCCCCCTCCCATTCCCCTTTTCTCTTCATTTTCCTCCTCTCTCTACCACTCTCCTCTTTTCTTTGCTCTACTCTCTTTCTTTTCCTATTTCTCTTCTCTTTTTCCCTAAATGCTTCACCTTTTCTTTATTTGATCTCATCGTATTATGCTTCCCCGACTGACTATATTACAATGGATTGAGACTCAACTGCAGTGGATGCTTAGTTATTTTTAAAAACTTGATCGGTATCCCACTCCGAGTTTGCATTTTCACTTTCCTATTTATTCTTATGGTGGAGATGGAACACAGATATTTTGCTAGTAACCAGGGCCGGTTTTAGGCAAAGTGGGGCCCTAGGCAAAAGGTTAAAGTGGGCCCTAAATGCTCAGGCCACTTTCACATCTAACGCTTTGCTGCATTTTGCTCAATTTGCATTTCCATGCGTTTTTACCGCAAAAACGCATCAAAACGCATGCGTTTTTGTTCCCATTGATTTTAATGGAAACACATGCAAAAACGCATGTGCGTTTTCAAAAACAGAAAATGCATGCGTTTTTGCCAACGCTGCCCAAAACATCGGGGAAGACGTTTTGTGCTGCGTTCGCAAAAATGCATGCGTTTTGCGTTTTTGAAAACGCACATGCGTTTTGCATGCGTTTTTACATGCGTTCCCATTGAAATCAATGGGGGAAAAAACGCTAGCGTTTTTAATGCGTTTTTAGCGGTAAAAACGGCTAGAAAGGCAAATTTAGCAAAACGCACACCAACCTTAGATGTGGAACAGGCCGTAGTTATATGGTAAGAGTGACTTCATAAGGTCAGAATAAGAACATACTGAACATCATTTTTATTTCAATCATAAAAAAAAACAAAACAGAAATTTGTAAAAAAAAAAAATATTTATTTTTATTTTCCGAGACCCATGATGTTTTAATTTTTGAAGATACATAGATATGTGAGGGCTTACTTTATGTGCCCTGAGCTGACATTTTTACTGATACCATTTTGAGTCAGATACAACATTTTGATCGCCTTTTATTGCATTTTATTGTAACAACGTGGTGGCCTAAAAAACATAATTCTGGCGTTTTTATTTTTTTCCCATTACGCCATTTACCAATTGGATTAATTTACTTCATATATTGATAGCTTAGATTCTTACGAACGCAGCGATACCAAATATGTGTATTTTTACATTTTTTTCACTGTTTTATTGCTATTTTCAGTTCAGCTCCTTTGGGGGCCCCTAAGAGAGTGGGGGCCCTAGGCAACTGCCCAGTCTGCCCCCCCCTAACGCCGGCCCTGCTAGTAACATAGTATGTATTATCACATTTACCATTTGTATGGAGATTTAAACTTTAATAAAAATCTTTTTTGCAAACATGAGGTTTACCTCGGTGTTTGGTAATGACAGTGTAGAGTTTCTAGACATCAAACTGAGTGTTGTTGATGGTAAAATCCGAAGGGAAGTCTTCAGAAAGCCACTGCTAAGAATGCCTTGTTACATTTTGACAGTGCCCATCCCCACCATGTCAAGCGTTTACTGCCTTATGGTACCTTTACACGCCGCGACGGCAGGCTGGATACATCCCGCTACTTCACGTGCACGAGCACGCTCAAACGGTTACAAACGGTCAACGCATCACCTTTACATGCCGCGACAAGATGCGCTACGCCACGCTACATCTATAGCTAGCTACATCGCCGGGTGTCTCAAGTAGCCAGCTGTAGCTCATTTACACACCGCTATAACCAGCTACTATGGGCGTACCTGGTGCAGCAGGGCCAGCACATAGGCGTGCTACAATTGTGGATTACGAGCCGTCCGTACGCTGATAGGACGAAGCAATAACATCCTGATTGGGCAGGCAACGCAGGAGGCTGAGTAATACAGCACGCTCGAGCAATTGTGTAGTGTGACTCGTCAGCTCCTTTAAATATGCCTCCCTATGCAGCGACTACCAATCGTCATGCAGCAGCTTCCACCAATGATCGCACATGGGGGTCGGTAACATGGAGCCAGGGTCACGCCTTAGCTACATTGCAGCTACATCGCAGGGTGTCCAGAGTTCCCTTCCGTTGCTTCTTTACACGCCGATACAGCTCGCTACCATCGGCGATGTAGCCATCAGTTTTCGAGCAGAGCTAGGAAACAGATGTATCTGTTGCCGGCTGTAGCGTCACGTCTTCAGACGCCGCTACGACGGGCTACATTGGCGCTACAAGCTACATTTGTAGCCTGTAGCGGGATGTATCCAGCCTGCCGTCGCGGCGTGTAAAGGTACCATTACAGTCAATTCTTGAGACTGAAAAGAATTAACAATGATCCTGAAAAACATGCTGCCCAAACAACTGACCATAAAACAAGGTTTCTGGCCAGAGGATACCCTGCTTCCTTGTTGGATGTGGCTTGTGATAAGGCTTTATCTATTCCTCTTAACTCCTCGAGTCATTCTGCGTCAGCTATGACGACTGTTCTCCCTCTGCTGGCATCAACTAAGGATTCCCATGATAAAAACATAAAGGGGAGATGTTTCATTTTCAATTTTGGTCCTATGGATAGAATTATAAGATCTGTCATCTTGAAGCACTGGCATATCCTGAAGGGAGACAAGGATCTCTCAGAGGCGCTGCAGTTTAAACCGTTGATTACCCACAGGAGGTGTAATAATCTGAGAGATATCTTGGTTAAGAGCAGACTAGCCCCCAGGAAGTCATGGCTGAATGAGATGGGCCTTGGGGGCAACTTCAAATGTGGGAATTGTCCTTTTTGTCCTTTCCATTGGATCGGAAATTATATTCAAATAGTTGACAAGTGGCATAATATCAAACAGTTCATCTCCTGTAGGACCAAGTTTGTTGTCTATGTTGTCTTTTGTCCCTGCGGACTCTACTACATAGGCAAAACAAAAAGGCCTCTGTATGGTCGCATTAAGAAGCATTTTAAATGTATTGGTTCAGGAAAAGGCTCACCCTGTTTAATAAAACACGTGAGAGAGTGTCACGTGGGTAACCCTGAGATACTTTCTTTTGCTGGGTTAGAGAGGGTTGTATCCTCTCCTCAAGGAGGAGATTTGCATAAAAAACTCCTCAGATGTGAATCCAGATGGATTCTGCAGATGAAAGCCCAGGGGGCCAGTGGACTTAATGATAGGATTGATCATGCTATCTGTTTGTAGACTATCGTCCAAATAGGGATATTATCCTGTTTTCTCTTCTTTCTTCCCGAGTATGTATGTACTTACAGTGATAAAAATGTGTTTTTATGCATTTCTGTGCAATGTTCTTATACACTTGTGTTTTCAATGATGTCCCTCACCCACCTGTATTTAAGGAGGTGCTTGATGACATCACATGTGGACTCGTAGAAGCACCAGACGAGTACAAAATGGCACTGTTGCCCAGTGCCTCCTGCACCACCTCCCCGCCTCTCTGCATTGCACTCCGGTTATAAAGTTGCCATTTTTTTTTCTGTATTCACTATGGAATAAAAAGTATTGGATTTGACCTGGTAAGTGCCCCTCTTCTATTTCTTGCTATATTTGGACATTAAAAAAGAAAATGTTTACATATTAATGAACCATTATAAAAAATATAAAGTCCTATAAAATTAAGACATTTCAAATAATTATTCTAATAATGTGAATGAATTACCTTGATGTGTTTTTACCTACAGTAATTATCTCAAGTAATTTTTACTGAAGAAATATATGAAAATGTATTTTGTGTTTTCATTCCTTTTCCCTACAATTAATTTTTATTGATTTCACTTCCACACACCCAACTTATCTGCTTACGGCGGCCGTCACACTCATCAATATCGTGAGCGATATTGTTAGCGATCACGTGCACGCTCGATCGCTAACAATATCGCTCACATCGCTGGTGAGATGTCACACAGACAGACTCACCAGCAATGTGGAGCAGCGAGATCGCTGGTAACTATGGTACACATCGGGTTACTAGGCGCCGCGCGGCGCTTAGTAACCCGACGTTTACCATAGATACCATCTCCCAGCATAGGCTGTGCCGCTGGGAGATCGTTCATCGTGGTGTCACACACCACGATGAAGCAGATTGAACAAGCGTTTATCACTTGATATGAGCTCCGGCTCTCATATCTGCGATGTCACGATCAAGCGATTTTACATTGATGCGCAAACGATATCGCTTAAGCGATCAAAAAGCAGATCGCTTAAACGATATCGTTCGCAATATTCAACCGTGTGACGGCCGCCTACCATTGATGTGTGGCTTCTTTCAGACGTTCGCATATTCTTGCTTGTTGTAACAGCTGTTCACCTCACATGGACATATTTAGCACAGAACATTCACATGTAACACCTACAAGATTATTATTTTGTTTCTCCCAATAAGGCCGGCTTCACACTGCGGTATGATCAGGTCCGGGGCTGTCTGATGGGAATCGGACAGCCCCAGATAAAGAACCGGTGGGCCAAATATGCCCTCCGGTCCGGTGTGCAGCCGGATCGCTGCAGCAGGAGCTGTCCCTGTTGAAATTACAGGACCGCGGGGAGCTAGCCACAGTCCTGAAAGCTCAGTGGGGAGCTCTCCATGGTGCTGAAGTTCAGCGCTGGCCGGCGCTGAGCTTTAGCACCTGGCATCCGGCTCTCGGTGCGATGTTTTGTTGGCTCCGGGAGGATCCGATTTTTTCAGATTTTCCCCCTGTCACGTACGCACTTCTCAGCACGTGACTTGGGGTTGCATCTGCAAGGGTTAATCTATCTCCTCTCACTCAATCCAGCACTCGACCTCTGTCCTATGCTGAAAAGGATCATCAATCACACCCCGACTCACACTGTGCACCCCGCTTCACACACGCTGCCACCACTTACCAACATACAGGGGGTAAGTCCCTGAAATAATACTGTCAGCCAATCAACAGGATCACACACTTCTTAGGGCTATGAATCCTTTTAGAACAAACAAGGTTTCAGCTTATTAAAGTTTTAAGCTTTAATATAAAAAGTACAGTGCTTACATAAAAAAAGATATAAAAATAGAAATAATACAATGACATACACATATGCAAACAATGAAATAAAAAGGAGAAACCTACAGAAACCTAAACTTTGCTTCTGTTGCCCGATGGGTAGAGCGGAGTTTTGGAATGATGACCACAGCAGCTTTCACTGACCCATCACTGTGACACGACACTGCAGCTGCGTGAGCCCAGATATAGACCAAGCCGGGGGGGTCAGATCCTAGACCGGCCTTCTAGTTTAAAATTCTAATTCTAGGTCTCTGATTGGGCACTCACTCATTTAGCCATGCATAGATTATGTTTTAAAAAATGTTCTTTGTCTTCTCATTTCCCTCCAATTCTGTGGGTCTGTTTGAAGCTAACTATCTGAGATGGTTTCTGTTATCTATGACCTTTCCCTTTGAAGCTATCTATGTGTGTGATTTTTGTCACCCTCTGCTTTTCCCATCATGGCTCCCTAGGGAGACTGGAGTCAGTGTGACTGCTAGGTTTGTGTGTGTTTATGCATCAGGTCCTGACCTCTCCTGGATGGGCATGGTATTTAACCCCCTCACTGGTCTAGTGTCAAGTCCCTGCGATACATATTCGCTACACCTCCCTCCTTATGAACGTGCATGGGGGCTGACTCACAGGTCGGCTCCCTAGCACGTACCTGGTTCCGGCCCACCTTGGCGTGATAAGCCATCAGCGTTGTCGTGATCAATCCCTTTCTTGTGTTGAATGGTGAAATCATGAGCAAGATTCATACACTCATGACATTCAGGTTCAGAGACAGAGGTCTCTGTGGAGCCTTCCAGCACCTCAGGACTGTCATTTGCTGGTGTGACCGTCTGAATCCCCTGGCTAGAGATAGCCAGAAGGGGAGTGGAAGCCCCGACCTCACAGGAACCATCTTGGACCTGTTCTGGTTCGGCAGGTGGTCTGGTTATTTCTCTACCGGTTGAGGACCCAGAATGCAGTGCGGTCTCTGCATTCCCAGTACTCAGTCTGCGGGCGAGAGCACCTCGGAAGGCCATCTCCCCGGGAAATAATGCCACTCTCTCAGTTGCCTGGCTGGCCAGCCACCCAGCTTTCCCATCACCCTGACAAGTCGGGGACTGGGACTGTCCCTTAACTTGACAGGCTGTTGGGACTGCCATTACGCCTTTCTGACAGGAGAGGGGGTTGGCTATTCCATCTTCCTGGCAGACCAAGCGTACCAGTCTCCCATCCGGACAAGCCAGGGGTACCTGTTTCCCATGGTCCTGAACGGCAGGGAGGCCAGTTCTCCAATCAGTCGGGTAAACAATGGGCCCGATCTCCCCATTGTCTAGGCCGACTGTGGAGGGTGGTCTTTCGCTGCTCTGACAGGACATGGAGGCTGCTCCTCCATCGCCCTGGCAGGTAGTGAACCCAGCTTTCCCACCAGCTGGACAGATTAGGGGCTCTGTGTTCCCATCCTCGTGCCCAGTTGGAGAAAGCACCTTTCCCTCTTCTCGTGATCCCTCGAGATCCCTGCTAAGGATGGAGCAGCTCGCACCCGCCATGTCACATTCTTTTGTAACACTGGCAGGTGGCATGTAACCACCGCTCTTGTGGTTACCATGCCCGCCTCCGTCTCCCTTAGCCACGAGATCTACTACCTGGAGGGGACCCTCAGCGATGCCAGCTCGTGGCGTGGCATGGCTAAGTCTTCCTCCACCATGAGGCCCATCACGATGTGATGCCTCCTGATCAGCACTTGTCATGGAGCAGCTAGCACCCGCCATGTCACAGTCCGTCGTGACCTTGGCACGTGGCACACAACCACCGCTCTTGTGGTTGCCATGCCTGCCTCCATTTACCTTAGTGCTGATTCCTGCCATCTTCCTGGGATCTTCAGTAATACCACCATGCGGTGTGATATGACTGAGGTCCCTAACACCATGATTCACTTTATTGACAGGCAACACATTGACATTTCCCTGTCCATCATCAACATCATCATCAACATCACCCTCAACATTATTACCATTCCCAGTATCAACATTGACCTTTCCTTGCACATCATCAACACTGACATCACCCTTCACGTTATCAACATTGACATTACCCTTCACGTTTTCCACATTGACATTACCCTTCACATGATCGACCTGGACATTACCTGACATGTCATACCTGGGAGGGTTATCAGGAACATAATGTGCAACCAACCGCCCCAAATCTATTCCCAATAACACATTGGCGGGGAGATTCTTGGTTACCCCAACCTCCCTCCACCCCCTTCCCACACCCCAGTCCAGATAAACTCGGGCCATGGGCAAATATCGGCGCTCACCCCCGATACCGGTGACAGTCAGTGTCTTTCCACGGATAAGTTCATGGGGATACACGTATTTGGGGCGGATGAGAGTTCGTTCTGCGCCAGAGTCCCTGAGCCCCACAGTGATGGTGTTACCCACCGTGACTGACTGCAAGTTCTCCCGGGAACTCCCACCCGTACCACCCACAAACAAAATAGCAGCACTAGGCCCTGGGGCCTCAGATGAGGGGCTCCTCTTCTGCCTCTCCGGACACGTGGCGCTCACATGTCCTGGTTGTCCACAGATAAAACATTTGCGGACGTCGGCTGTCAGCCAAATGCTGGCAGCTGGGACAGGACCTCCGGAAGGTCGGCTGGCAGGGGCAGGGATGGTGTTCATCGGCTTACCCCCTTTCCCGTTGGTGATGATCGACTTCCGCACCTCCGGTCTCCAATTGGCCTCATAGGTGTCCGCGATCTGCGCTGCTTTGTTCGCATCTGGTGGCTCCCGATCCATCACGAACTGTCGCACCTTAGAGGGGCAAACATGCAGGAACTGGTCTTTCACCATCAGATCCTTTATCTGCTCAAAGGTGGTCACTTCCAGTCCTTGGATCCACCGTTCAAAGTTGGTTCTGAGCCCGTGGACCACATCACTATAGCTGTCGTGTGGTCCACGCTGGAGATTCCGGAACTTTCTACGGTACACCTCAGGAGTCAGGTTGTATTTCCTGATCTGAGCCTCTTTGATTGCCTTATAGTCACCATCTAGGTCTGGTGGGAGGTCAGCAAACGCCTCCGCAGCTTTGCCTCTCAGTCCTGGGGCTAGATACAATGCCCACTGCTCACGGGGTAGATTGTATTGTCTGCAGGTTTTCTCAAACCCCCAAAGAAAAGTATCTAAGTCCGTGTCCTTCTCCATCACAGGGAAGTTTTCCAAACACAGTCTCCTTAGATTCATGTCCTGGGAGGGGGTTGTCTGAGGATTGATACCCCTCTCTACTTGGGCCATCTGAAGCTTGAACGCTCTCTCGGCCTGGCGCTCTGCAGCAGCAGCCTCTCTCTCGGCCTGGCGTTCTGCGGCCTCTCTCTCAGCCCGGGTTCGGCGGCAGCAGCCTCTCTCTCAGCCTGGCGTTCTGCAGCCTCTCTCTCGGCCTGGGCAGCCTCTCTCTCGGCCCGGCGTTCAGCAGCCTCTCTCTCAGCCTGCTGGAACTGAACAATAAGCTGCCGGCGCTGATTGGGATCGCTTGTTCCCAGCTGTTGTAAGGCCATTTGTAAAGTCAAGTCCATGGATTCCTCAGAACCGGCATTACTGGCACCTCCAGAGGGCATCTCCGGTGCAAGAACTGGCATTCCTTGGCCTGTCAGAGGTGGACTCTGTCTTTGATCAGGTGCTTCATCAGTCTGCGCCAAGTCGTGCTCTGCAAAGGCGTGCGCCAGCATATCCTTGGACTTGTCAGCAGTCTCTATTCCTCTTTGCTCGCAGAGGTTGATCAGAGTCTGCATGTTCTTCTTCTTGTATTGGGCTGCCATATCAATGAACAGCCTTTGCCAAATAAAAAATAGAAAAGAAAAACGGGGGAGGGAAACTGTTTGCAAGTATGTCTAAGTAAGACTGAGCTGAACCTTGTAGAATTGGTCGTTCCTCGCAAGTACACCAATTCTTTAGTACAGGGAATAATTTCTTAAACCATGCACTAATGCTCTAATAGAAATAAATTCTATCCCACCGCTCTGCCACCAATTTGTCACGTACCCACTTCTCAGCACGTGACTTGGGGTTGCACCTGCAAGGGTTAATCTATCTCCTCTCAATCTAGCACTCGACCTCTGTCCTATGCTGAAAAGGATCATCAATCACACCCCGACTCACACTGTGCACCCCGCTTCACACACGCTGCCACCACTTACCAACATACAGGGGGTAAGTCCCTGAAATAATACTGTCAGCCAATCAACAGGATCACACACTTCTTAGGGCTATGAATCCTTTTAGAACAAACAAGGTTTCAGCTTATTAAAGTTTTAAGCTTTAATATAAAAAGTACAGTGCTTACATAAAAAAGATATAAAAATAGAAATAATACAATGACATACACATATGCAAACAATGAAATAAAAAGGAGAAACTTACAGAAACTTAAACTTTGCTTCTGTTGCCCGATGGGTAGAGCGGAGTTTTGGAATGATGACCACAGCAGCTTTCACTGACCCATCACTGTGACACGACACTGCAGCTGCGTGAGCCCAGATATAGACTAAGCCAGGGGTGTCAGATCCTAGACCGGCCTTCTAGTTTAAAATTCTAATTCTGGGCCTCTGATTGGGCACTCACTCATTTAGCCCTGCATAGATTATGTTTTAAAAAATGTTCTTTGTCTTCTCATTTCCCTCCAATTCTGTGGGTCTGTTTGAAGCTAACTATCTGAGATGGTTTCTGTTATCTATGACCTTTCCCTTTGAAGCTATCTATGTGTGTGATTTTTGTCACCCTCTGCTTTTCCCATCAGTGTGACTGCTAGGTTTGTGTGTGTTTATGTATCAGGTCCTGACCTCTCCTGGATGGGCATGGTATTTAACCCCCTCACTGGTCTAGTGTCCAGTCCCTGCGATACATATTTGCTACACCCCCGGACACAAAAACATTGCAAGCAACGTTTTTGTGTGTGGGAGAAAAATCTGAATAATGCCGGATCTTCCTGGACAGATGGAAACCGGATGGCAAATAGCTGCTATCTTGCTCCATAGGGCTGCATTGGGAGGAAATCGGGTCCGGGGCTGTCCGATTCACATCGGACAGCCCCAGACCAGATCACACTGTGGTGTGAAGCTGGCCTAAGGCAGCATGCATTGGTGTTTGATGCCTAACAACGACCTCATTGGCAACTCAGAACTCAGCCACGTAGGTCTGAGTCGTCAGACTAGCTGCTGTGTGACAGGGTGCCAATGATCGCCGAGGTCATTATACGGGTCGCCGGATCGTTGCTGCATCGTTGAGTAGATCTGACTGTTTGACATCTCACCAGCGACCATGTAACGATGTTCCAGTGATCCTTACCAGGTCGTATCGTTGTCGGGATCACTGG
The DNA here is from genome assembly GCA_033576535.1 of Allobates femoralis. Lineage (NCBI taxonomy): Eukaryota > Metazoa > Chordata > Amphibia > Anura > Aromobatidae > Allobates > Allobates femoralis. The sequence goes on along the minus strand of JARQOC010000007.1, from coordinate 206,956,736 downwards.
AAAGTCACCAAATGTGGGAACCTAAGAGCGATCAACCAGGGAATCTGAAGACTTGAATTCTAACCTACTCTACTTAGCATAGAAAATGTTCACAGATGGCCAGCATCTGATATCCTTATAAAGGTTCTTTATTCTCAATACATGTTCACACGATTAAAACAGCTCACAAAGCACACAGGCCCTGCCTGAAACGTTTCAGAGGTAACTCATTAGTCGTAGGCTGACAAATAGATTAACATACACCTATATATACAAATTCTAAAAACATCATCACGTTATCGTGATTAGTCACAAATGGTGACTTAATTACAATCTAACCTCAGATAGTCCTACCTTCTGGAGCTGAATAGCCCCAAGAATATGTGTTCCATATAAATATATGGACACATGTAAATATACAGTTTTTGTTTGGGCAAGCTTTGCACACATAATGTCATAAGATTATTATTTTTACACAAACATATCCATGTTAATATAGACAAATGCTTTATCATATGAAAATTATTCTTATATAGACATAAGAATATGCATTGTCATCACCATACACACAATAAAATAAAATGAAATATGCAGATAAGTAATTTCCTTTTTTTCTGGGACAGAAATACATCTATATCAATTGTACACTGAAATGCTCTTAAATGTGCATAACAGGATATATGTTACTGAATATTATGAATATGCTATCAATATTTCTATGAGAAGGAATCAAGGAATCCAGAAGAAAAAGTTACTATAGGTACTGAATTTCCTCCCAACAAAGTACCCGACGTGTAACAAATTACTTTTTAACAGCTTTTGAAACAGGATTAAAGTATACTAGACAAATAGTTTCCTAACTCACAGTTCTCGGTGCATTAACCCCTGATGTACTTCACATAAGAACAAACAATGTCCAAATTGTTAGGACGTAAATCACCCATAGCGGCAATGTAAGAAGCCAAATGTGATTCCAGTGCAGACCATGCATTCATTTTGCCTGCAACAAATCACCAGTGTCACAACCTCTCATTACCCAGAACAACAAGCCATCGGCAAACAGATAGTAATATGTCCACAGTCATGAGGATTTGGCAGTACCGCTGATGACAAAATGTTGTGTATTTATATTTATTCATATGTATGTAGTTTAAACAATGCCCCAGTGTAACATACAGTTGTGGCCAAAATTACTGACACCCCTGCAATTCAGTCAGATAATACTCAATTTCTTCCTGAAAATGATTGCAATCACAAATTCTTTGGTATTATTATCTTAATTTTACTTGTCTTCAATGCCACAGTGACATCGTCTTTAAACTTCTTGATGACACTGCGCACGGTAGACACAGGAACATTCAGGTCTTTGGAGATGGACTTGTAGCCTTGAGATTGCTCATGCTTCCTTACAATTTGGTTTCTCAAGTCCTCAGACAGTTCTTTGGTCTTCTTTCTTTTCTCCATGCTCAATGTGGTACACACAAGGACACAGGACAGAGGTTGAGTCAACTTTAATCCATGTCAACTGGCTGCAAGTGTGATTTAGTTATTGCCAATACCTGTTAGGTGACACAGGTAAGTTACAGGTGCTGTTAATTACACAAATTAGAGAAGCACCACATGATTTTTCTAACAGTATCAATACCTTTGTCCACCCCCTTTTTTGTGTTTGGCGTGAAATTAGATCCAATTTGGCTTTAGGACAATTCTTTTTGTGTTTTTTCATTGAAGACAAATTAAATGAAGATAATAATACCAAAGAATTTGTGAATGCAATCATTTTCAGGAAGAAAGTGAGTATTATCTGACAGAATTGCAGGGGTGTCAATACTTTTGGCTACAACTGTATATATAATATATATATTATATATATATATATATATATATATATGTCATCTGAAGTGAACCAAAATCATATGATTTTTGAATTAGTGATCTGTTTTTCAGGACTCCAAATTATCTAATCTTTCCTGGATACATTGCATATCTCTTCTCTTAATCATTATTGTTTTTATTTTTAGGTGATTCAAGAATCAATATCATATTCTTTTTTATATCCTTTCCTTAAAAGGTAATGTGTATATGTAATATAAGATAACGAGATGCTCAAGGGGGGTGACAGGTACTTTTCAGATTATATCAAAATTTTGAGATTTTGTTCTTTGCACTGCACTATTTCACGATGTCATTGTTAGTAACAAAATGGTACAATTTTTTAATGAGATTTTGGTTGAAAATGTCAGGGCAATAAAATATCCATGATATGCTGTCTTCTTATGTTTTCGCACTCACAAAAAGCTTGTCTAACATACATTCTAGAGTTTTCTCTTCCCTTCAACATGCAGGTACTCTAGAATGGAATTGCTCCCTACAGCCTGGAGACTGAATGATGATCAGAAGAAACGTCAGACGTTCTGCTGACTACTGAGACGGCTGTAAAGCTCGAGTGGAAGCTGAATTGGATCCATGACCCACACTGCAAAACAGATGAGCCCAGGAGAACCACCGAATGATGCAGACCCTGTGCCTTATCCTTAAAGAGGACCTGTCACCCCCCTGGTGCATGGCAAACTAAATGCTGCACCAAATGCAGCATGTTTGCTGCATTCAGGGAAGGGGTCCCTCATGTCTCTAGTTCCCCTGTAAGCTTTAAAAAATACTTTAGAAACCTTAGTTAAAAGATCGCCTGGGTGGGATCTTATTAAGAGGTCTTCGCTTCTGGCAAAGTCCTCCCTGCCTTCTCCTTGTGTGTTTCCTTTCCCCCCTATGTGTCTGCCGCCGCCTCCTGTTCTGCCTGGTCTACCCTCCTCTGCTCCTGCTCTCTGTGGCATCAGGAGCAGAAGAAGAGGGCAGAACCAGAAGAGGAGGCGGCGCCAGACACATAGAGGGGGTCGAACACACAAGGAGAAGGCAGGGAGGACTGCACCAGCAGCGAAGACCTCTTAATAAGATCCAACCCAGTCCACCTTTTAATTAAGGTTTCTAAAGTCTTTTTTTTAAAGCTTACAGGGGTGCTAGAGACATGGGGGACCCCTTCCCTGAATGCAGCAGACATGCTGCATTCAGTGCTGCATTTAGTTTGCCATACAATGTCTGCTGGACATGGTATGGGGAGGGTTTATGGCTCAGTACACATACCATACTTCTTGTTATTAACCAGTTAATGCTCTATGGTCCACCGCACTGCAGTGTCAAAAGAGGAAGACAGCGAGACAGGCAGCAACATGGCATCAGAGAGCCCCTGACCTCGAAATAGAAGATCTTCAGATCCTGGCATTGTGATATAATATTAAGAATAATATTTTTTGCACTTATATTACACTATGAACTCCACAGCACTTCATACATACATCATCAACACTGTCCCCATTGGGGCTCACAATGTAAACATCCTATCAGTATGTCTCTGTAGAGTGGCTGGACAAACCTTTTATGTGTATTACATGATGAAACGTGGGGGAAGAAGCTACATGAAGCTTGGGGGGATGGCTGTGACTAGCGGGAAGATTGTCTGTGACAGGCGGAGGGGCTCAATGGGAAAGGAGCCATGATGAGGGGAGGGGTCATGATGGGGGGGAGAAGCCGTGACAGGGGGGGGGGGGGACCGCTGACAGTGCCTAGGGCAGCAGGAACTCCAAATACGGCCCTGTGTATACATTGTGGGTTATCTGTACTTGTGTTTTGCTTCATGTCCTGAGTCAACCAGCTAAAATGAGTTGTACAATGAACAAAGGAGCATCTCCCGGAAGAACACTCTGGAATGTAAGGAGAATGTCCCTAGGAGGCAGACATAACCATATTGAGACAGACCTAATTAGGACTCTTATCTATGCAAGGACATGAACGCTGACCCATATGACTATTTTTTTTCTGGGGGGAGCCCAATGAGAAATTTTGCTATGGGGCCCCATGATTTCTATGTATGCCCCTGCACACACTATATTTTTTCAGCAGGTAAAATACACAGATCTAGGTCAAGATCAGGTGTTTTCACATGCTCAGTAGAGTACAAGTGTAGAACATTTAGGGTATGTGCCCACAGGACGTTTTTTGAGCAGTCCTGAACGCAGCAAAACCTGAACTGGTTTCAAGGATCCTGGAGTCCTTGTCAGGAGATTTGCTGATTTCAGGTCCTGTGTTTTTAGCACGTTTTTTAGTGCATTTTTGATGCTGCGTTTTTCCCATTGACTGCAGCAAAAACGCAGGAAAAATACAGCATGTCAATTCTTTCCCATCCACAACAAAAATGCAGGTATTTGACAGTTCTTGACACTTGCAAAACCAATGTGTGGGCACAGCGTTTCTGTGAAACACATTTGTTTTGCTGGGAATCAAAACCGCAGGAACAAATTAGCATACATTACCATAAAACCAATGGTAAACCGCAGGCAGAAAACGCAGCAAAACCGCAGCAAAAACGCATTGTGTGCACATACCCTTTCAAGCAGGTACAAACAAACTGGAGGACAAGATTGTATTTTAATCCATACATAGACCACCTAGTTCTGCACGAGTACACAGTAATGGCCCCTTTACGTTAAATCAGGTTTTATTTGAAAATGAACAAGAGTACAGGTTAAAACACAATTAACTGATTGTATACAACATCAATACATGTATAGTCGTTTACATTTCTAGCCTCCTAGTATGTAATTCAAACAAAGAAAAATAGAGTATTTACTCTTTGTCTTGCTATACATGGTGTCGTTAATTTCTTGGTATCATCGTATCGCATGTAATGTCACATGCTTAATCATTTGTTTATGGTTAATCAGAATTCGGATGTATGAATCATTGTTTACTTATATGGTATTAAAGAAAAGAATATCAATAGGAATAGGAGAAAAGAGAAAAAGAGAGAAGAAAGAAGAAAGGTGTGAGTGTTCCCTTTCAGGGAGAAGGTTAGTTGGGCTAGTGAGAGATCAACTCCATTCAGTTATCCAAGTTGTTCACCCATGAGGGGTCAAACCCGGTATCCATATGGTGGCCAAGCCAAGTGTGGTAACTCCTGATAATGCCCTTATAATAGATTTACTAGAGACAAAAGATCACGCTCTCCCCCCTGCGGCCACCCGTGATCCCCACATTCACGTCCCCAATCAGTCTCGTGTCATCCATATCTTTAATGCTTCAGACTCCCTGTAGAGAATCCATGGTGACCACAAGCGACAGTGTTTCTCTATTGCATTTAAATCTGGTGAGCTATGGCCAATGATATCCTCCAATCTGCATATGTGATTCAGCTCATTTATCAAATCGGCCCTGCCTGGACGCTCCTCCCTCCTCCATCTTCTGGCTATCAAGGTTCTGGCTGCTGATAAGAAGTATCTGAGCAAATTGTTCTTGTAACTCGAGATAGACATGTCTAGTAGATTCAATATGGCCACTTGGGCCGTTTTAGGGATGCTGGTTTGCGTAACCAAGTTGTATAGGTCAAACACTTCTTCCCAGAAAGAGCGGATTTGAGGACAATCCCACCAGACGTGTATATAAGAGCCGCAATCTGTGTGACAACGCCAGCAACGGTCCGACACGGATGGGAACATCATATGTAAGTCTGCTGGACACCTGTACCATCTCGCCAATAGTCTAAGTTTCTTTCCAGGAATGCAGCTGATTTGGCTGATTTGTGAGTAAACATTACTATTTTATCGAATTCGGCTGGCGAAAATTCTTTCTGGAGGTCTTTCTCCCATTTTAATTTATATTTAACAGTGTATTTGTCACCCGTCTCCAGGGAACTCTGGAACATAGCATACAACACTGAGGTCGCGTGAGAGACTGGGCTCCTCTCGAGGCACAGTCTCTCAAATGCTGTTGGGCCTCTGGAAATAGCTGACCAAGGCAGTGACTTAACATAGCTGCGCATCCTGACATGCTGGAACCATGCACCCGGAGGAATCTGTGATGTATGATAAAGATCCTCTAAGCTTTTAACGCCTCTTGGGGTGATATAGTTTTGAATCATTGGATGTGCTTTTTTATGTATGCCTAGAATGGAGTGTTCCCCACTTTCCATACCAAAAGCAGGATTATTAAATATAGGGGTTAGAGGACCCGGGTCTGTAGTCATATGTAAAGATGAGTTATGTCTTTTTAGGAACAGTGATAATTGAGATGTTATGAAGGAAGGGGGGGTTGGGGGTCTAAGACCCAGAAGCCAAACCCTTGTTAGAGGGCACACTGCATCGAGCGCGGATTCCACTTCAACCCATCGTAATGGCCCCTTTACACGCAGCTACAGTTGACAGGTTTTCCACAGGTAACTTACTGGTTGCAGTGAAATCATGGAGACATAGTTCTATCTTGGTGCTGTGTACAAATGGAACTATGTCTCCATGATTTCACTGCAACCAGTAAGCTACCTGTGGAAAACCTGTCACCTGTAGCTGCGTGTAAAGGGGCCATTAGGGCACATATATACCATAGTGTTTGTTGTTCTCTAGACATTTTACAGAGGACCTCTCTGAAGATTAAAATATTAGATATCAGTATATTTTGCCCATCATTTATATTAGTGCTACAGGTGTCCCATAGTATGCATCAAAGATCTCATCCTAAATAGTTGTAAAGGCCCAGTTACACACACAGACAATTGTGCAGAGATTGTTCGCAGATCTCTGGTTGCAGTGAAATCGTAGACACATTTGTAAAGTATTCACTGATCTCAGGGAGACCAGTCCAAGAAAACACTGCGGGCAGCTGGCTAAAGCGCTCAAACACAGTGAATTCCTAGGCACATTGCCCCCTGGGAAATATGAACATGCAAATAGAGTCTGTGGAGCCTCTGTTAGGAGTCTCAAACACAGAACTAGCCATATATCCCTCCAGGGAAGGACCCAGCCAAGGGGTGGCTCCTAGCGGAGAACACCATAACCACCATATGAAGTGGCCGTTTAAGTCAATATCCAACTCTTTTACAAGTTTACAGATATGACAAGGGAATACCAAGGCCAAGTATCCATCCACATACAGCTGTTTCGGGGTGTTGCCCCTCATCAGTGTGGAGTAGGACTGTGTTTGAGACTCCTAACAGAGGCTCCACAGACTCTATTTGCATAGACACATTTGTAGACGGCCACAAAATGGAACAATGTGTCCATGATTTCACTGCAGCCAGAGATCTGCCAACAATCTCTGCACAATTATCTGTGTAACTGGGCGTTGGGGCTCGGACACACTTTCCTAGTTACATCCGAGTTTGACGGACGAGACTCGGAACAGGCTGGAGCAGTGACCATGAACGGCCTCTCCCTGTCTGGACGGGGAATGCGATGCTGCACAGAAACACAAGCAGCTGTCATTCCCCATGCAGAGAGAGAGGCCATTCAGGGTCCCACTGGTGCGAGTCCCCCACACCTAACTCGCATTGCTGTGACTGCACGCGATTCTGACGCGCATGAGTGCAATGCAAGTGTATGGGGGCGAGAAAATCTCGCCCCCATACAGCACACATTGCGATATTCGCACGAGTGTGATGCGCACATTGAAACTCCGGCCATGGAGGTGATGCAGAAATCTTCAGCTCCATGGAGAGCGGCGGCTTCACTACGCAATTAGCGTAAGTACCTGGGACAGCTCCTCATTGAGGACGATTCCCAGCAATGTACTTACATTAATTACGTAGGTACCGCGCTCTGACAGCCAGGACCCGCCGGCTTTCACTGAACATTACAGAAAGCCGGCAATTCAGAAATTTGGCCATTTAACCACTGAACTACCAATGATTTTAGGCACCAAGTCTCTAGGGAGGGTGGTCACTCCCTAGAGACATGGTGTCAACATATTTGGCACATATTAACCCTGTATTACCAGGGTTCATTACCGCATATACAGCATCTGTGCTCATATACCGCACAGATGCTGCATATGCAATTTAACCCCAAAAAATACACAAAAGTGCCCATCAGCTGGGTGCTTATTAATCATCTTGCACCGCTGACACAGCGGTACAAGATGATTACTTACTGTACTGGCAAAGTGGGACATTTAAACTCTGTGGCTTTGACAGCTGCAGAGCTTAAATTTCCCGACAAATGCTGCCCATGGTCCTTCAGGACCACGGACAGCATCACAATCACGCACCACACACGCACTCACACCTCTCAATTGCAGCACTCACATATATACAGCCAGCCACACTCACCACACGCACCACACACACCCACAAACATACACAGCACTCGCATCACTGTCATGCATCAAACACGCTCTGTGTTTGATGCACGACAGTGTGTCTTCAGCCTTAACCCCTTTATGACCCAGCCTATTTTGGCCTTACTAACCTTGCCATTTTTTGCAATTCTGACCAGTGTCCCTTTATGAGGTAATAACTCTGGAACGTTTTAACGGATCCTAGCGATTCTGAGTCTGTTTTTCGTGACATATTGTGAGTCTGTTTTTCGTGACATATTGGGCTTCATGTTAGTAGTAAATTTAGGTTGATAACTTTGCATTTATTTGTGGAAAAAAATAAAAAATTTGGCATAAAATTGTAAATTTCACAATTTTCAAATTTTGAATTTTTATTCTGTTAAACCAGAGTTATGTGACAAAAAATAGTTAATAAATATAATTTCCCACATGTCTACTTTACATTGGCACAACTATGGAAAAAATTTTTTTTGTTAGGAAGTTATAAGGGTTCAAAGTTCATGAGCAATTTTTCATTTTTCAACCAAAATTTACAAAACCATTTTATTTAGTGACCACATCACATTTGAAGTCTCTTTGAGGGGTGTACATGACAGAAAACACCCAAAAGTGACACCATTCCAAAAACTGCACCCCTCAAGCTACTCAAAACTACATTCAAGATTATTAACCTTTCAGGTGCTTCTCAGGAACTAAAGCAATGTGGATACAAAAAATGGACATTTTAATTTTTCCAACAAAAATTTTCTTTTAGCCTCAATTCTTTCATTTTCATATAGGCAAAAGGATAAAATGGATTGTAAAATTTGTTGGTAATTTCTCCTGAGTACACCGATGCCTCATATGTGGTCATAAACCATTGTTTGTGGCGCACGGCAGGGCTCAGTAGGGAAGGAGTGCCATTTTTTGGAGCGAATTTTCCATTCAAAAGTCAAATGGCGCTCCTTCCCTTCTGAGCCCTGCCGTGTTCCCAAACAGTGGTTTATGAGCACATATGAGGTATCGGTGTACTAAGGAGAAATTGCCCAACAAATTTTAGGATGCATTTTATCCTGTTGCCCATGTAAAAACGAAAAAATTGAGGCTAAAGAAAGTTTTTGTGAAAAAAAAGTACTTTTTCATTTTTACGGATTAATTTGTGATGCACCTGGGGTTCAAAGTGCTCACCACCCATCTAGATAAGTTCCTTGGGGGGGTCTAGTTTCCAAAATGGGGTCACGTGTGGGGGAGCTCCAATGTTTAGCACACAGGGCTCTCCAAACACGACATGGTGTCCGCTAACAATTGAAATTGTTAGCAGACACCATGTCGCGTATGAAGAGCCCTGTGTGCCTAAACATTCGAGCTCCCCACAACTGACCCCATTTTGGAAACTAGACCCCCCTAAGGAACTTACCTAGTTGCATAGTGAGCACTTTGAACCCCCAGGTGCTTTACAAATTGATCCATAAAAATGAAAAAAATAAACTTTTTGTGAAAAAAAAATACTTTTCATTTTTACAGCTAAATTTGTGAAGCACCTGGGGGTTCAAAGTGCTCAATTGCATCTAGTTAAGGTTCTTGGGGGTCTAGTTTCCAAAATGGGGTCACTTGTGGGGGAGCTCCAATGTGGCCTCCATATGCAACATGGTGTCCGCTAACAATTGGAGCTAATTTTCCATTCAAATCGTTAGCAGACACCATATCACGTATGGAGGGCCCCTGTGTACCACCAGCTTTGCCAGCAGCACAAGGGCAACTGGAAGAGTTGGGGTCTAATGAATACCCTATTTTCTGGAGTGGCTGTGGGTTGAAATTTGCAGCGTGGGGGCCACATTTGGGTCTCACCACGCTGAGGATTCCAGCCCCCTGACTGCCAAGTTGTACATGGCTGGCAACCAAAAATACAGCGACACCCATTTTTTTTATATACCTAATTTCATTAAAAAAAATATGTGGGGCTCCGCCATATTTTGGGTCCAGCCAGGTACAACTAGGCAGCTGGGGCTGGAATCTTCAGCATGGAGAGGCCCAAGCGTTCTGGGCCCCCTATGCTGCGAATTGCAGCCCGCAGCCGCCCCAGAAAATGGCGCATTCATTGAAGCGCCATTTTCTGGCGCTGTACCCAGACTCTTCCAGTTGCCCTGGGGCCGGTGGCTTTTTTATTGGCAGCTGGCACTAAACCCGAGATTCATAATATCAGGCCAATGTTAGATCCGACCATTAGGAATCTCTAGTAAATAGTAAAAAAAAATACACCACAGTTTTTTCTGTTTTATTTGAAAAAAAAACCACAATCAAAATTCAGAATCCTTCTTCATTATAAAGATCTAACGTAGTCCACAACGATGGTCCCACGACGCTCAATCGCCTGCAATGTAGTCCACAACGATGGTCCCACGACACTTGATCGCCTCTGACGTAGTCTACAACAAAAGTCCCACGAGGCTCGATCACCTCTGCTACATCCAGAGACTGCAGCAAGGGATCAAGTGTCCTCTTGTTGCAGTCTCTGGTGTCATAGTGATGATGCACTGTATGTCAGATCATTGCCGTACAGTGCGCAATCCATGTGACTCCAAAGACTACAACAGGGATCAAGTGTTCTTTTGTTGTAGTCTCTGGGGTCATGACGATTGTGCACTGTATGGCAGATCATTGCCATACAGTGCACAATCAACATGACCCCAGAGACAACAAGGGAGCACTTGATCCCTTGTTGTAGTCTTTGGGTCACATGGATTGTGCACTGTATAGGCAATGATCTGCCATACAGTGCACAATCACCATGACCCCAGAAACTACAAGGGAACACTTGATCTCTTGTTGTAGTCTTTGGGGTCACATGGATTGTGCACTGTATGGCAATGATCTGCCACACAGTGCACAATCGCCGTGACCCCAAAGACTACAACAAGGGATCAAGTGTTCCCTTGTTGTAGTCTCTGGGTGATCGGTTGCCATGGTGATCGGCTCCTCTGCAGGGAGAGGAGGCTGCAGGAGCCGGTACAAGTGTCCATTGTTGCATTGTTGCTGCAGGTTCATTTCACTGCAGAGTAGCCGATCCCCATGGCAACCATGAATGCTTGTGCCAGCTCCTCTGCAGCCTCCTCTCCCTGCAGAGGAGCTAATCACTATGGCAACCAATGACGCTTGTGCTGGCTTGGCCGGCACAAGTGTTCATGGTTGCCATGGTGATCGGCTCCCGCTCTCTCCTTCAGTGTTCCGCCTCTGCCGACTCTTCTGCAGCCTGCAGCATCATGATTGGGCAGGAGCAAGAGATCCTGGACCCGGGGGGCAGCAGGCGAATAGCCGGGAGCATCGCCAGGCAGTGGCAGGGCTGCGACACCTTGGGTACCTCCCTCTTCAGCCTTCTATCCACATATTGGATGAGGCTAAGGAAGGAGGGTTCCGGGTGCCGCACAATTGGTAGTTTCACTTTTGAACTGCCAATCACTGCGTAAAGAGGCACGGGGGGGTTGGGGGCAACTATAGGTGCCCATGTACCTGCAGCTCGAGTGACAGGTTAGTGGCACCTCTTACTCGAGCTGCAGGAACAGGATCCCGTCATGAAGCATATGCGTGTCACGAGTCGGGAACGCACTTGTTTTCATGGCGCATATGCTGTGACACGGGTCAGGAAGGGGTTAAACTCTATTAGAATGGAAATCTTTTTTTTTTTTTTGTTTCAATTCTTTAATTTTTTTAAAGGTAACACAACATGGTACATAATGACATATTTCCATCATATATCTATTGGTACCTATGCCTTAGTATTTTAACAAAATAAACTTGTTGTAGAACTTAAACAAGTGGTTTCTCAATTGTTTCATAGGTATTTTGACGGTACAGAGTCTTTATTACCATCTAGAGAATTATAACGTTATAAAATCAGTGTTGTATAATAATAAAATTATAGAATTATGGATATATAGAACTCTCATGGCTGACGACCGACGAAGTATTATCATCGCCTTCGAGGAACCTCTCACGAATCCCCAGTCGACGAGTAAATGATAAAATAGGCATGATAGGTGTGTGTGTGTGTGTGGGGGGGGGAACGCTTTCGGCCATCGCCCCCCTCATTCAACTACTAATAGCACCATTTCCTATCCTCTCTCTTCACGGCTGCCATGTCCTTAAAAAGGAATCATGGGTGCTCGTTTCCCGACTAGAAAGTTCTTCTTTTGAATCATCATTTTTATTGAAAGTTTTTTGCATGTAGGTAACATAGAGAGCGTTCAAGCAAAGACAATGTACAACAGTAATGTCCATCATCTCACGACAGTGACAAAACAAAAAATTTAACAGTGAACCTAAAACTACATATTAATAAAGGAATCAGTCACTCATATCAGGTTCTCTACTCGTTATACATTAGAATGAAGCTACATCACTATATCACACCGCTCTATTACTCAAACTCTCATGTCAGAGAAAATGTAAAATAAGCAGTTCTATGTTAAAATAAGAACGTTCTAAAGAACCAAAGAACAATATAGAACCTTCCCCCCCCTCCCCCTTCCCTTTTTGAATTACCTAAACCCTAGCAGCTTGAATCGTCAACTTTTGAAATACCGCCATAACTATCTACCTCAGTTGCCACACCTTAATTTGCCCAAAGTACCTTTCAGGTCTTCCAGCGAATACCATTCTGTAGTTTTATATGGAGTCATAAAAAGTTCTATTTCCGATATCGAGAGGTTTTTCTCTATGAACGGTTTCCATTTGAGGAAAAATGTATTGGCTAATTTAGTCGGGTTTTTGAGCGTCTTCCCCGATTCAATCATCAAGGATTTTTTAAGGGTGTTCAGTACCAGCTCCATTGCTGGCGTGAAACTGTCAAGCCAGTGCTGGAGAAGCAATCTTTTCGCCACCATAGCTATCGTATGGAATAATATGTGAGGCGATCCTGTCCCCTTATTATCGCCCGAATAATGGAACAGCCACATCATCATGTCAGATTTGCGTTCCTTAGGGTATAGGTCTAATGCCAACTCCCCCACTCTATCCCAGTATTTCTTCGATTCAGGGCATGACCAAATCCCATGCTCCAAATCAGTCATATGTTCTTTACACTTGGGGCAGTGTATCAGCCTATTTTGATTAGTCGGAGAGGGTGGAATATTAAATCCCTGTATAGTGCCGTGTATGAGTCTATATTGGGAGTCTCTCCATTTCTCATTGGTAATGGTTTTCCTGACCGTGTCCCAACCCTCCAGTATTTTCCGAGCCAGATCAAGGATCGTTTACATGTTTCCTCCACTTATTGAATAATTTGCAGTTGGTAGCAGGACTGAGAATGCGTCGTAATTTCTCATAGAGGGAGGATATAGACAAATCTTCCAACTTCATTCCCACCAAGTCTTCCCACACTGAGTTGTCTAATTCTCTAGAGACATCACATAGACGGGACATAAGGTGGCGACGCAACTGTAAGTATTGTAGCATGTGAGTCTCGGAAAGGTCGTATTTAGCTAGGATTTCCCTTTCCGTCAACCACCTCTTCTCCCGCTCGTGTCTCCCGCTCATTCTCCAGACCCGGAAAAGTACGTTGTCTCTACTTTGCGGAAAGGCAGGGCAGGCCCAAGGGGATAGTCTCTTAGATATTTTCCATGAAAGGTTAAGTTTTTTCCTGACTGCCTTCCACGTCATCACCGTGTCTCTGCAAATTGTCGATTGTTTAATGTTTGGTGGCAGTTCCAAAAGTGAAGAATGTAAGAGGGCAGACAATTCCCAGGGTCTCGCCCACTCCCCCTCCAGACCTATATCAGAGAATTTGGAAGTGCCATTTATCCAATCTAGGACATTTCTCATGACGCACGCTAAGTTGTAACCCCTGATGTCTGGAGCCCGTAACCCCCCTCCTCCAGCGCCTTCATTAGGGTTGAAAGAGCTATTCTTGCCTTCCTGCCCCCCCACAGGAATCCCGAGAAGGCAGCATTCAGTCTCTTAATGTCCTTATGCTTTAATAACATGGGAATCGTCTGAAGCGGGTACAGCAGCCTCGCAAAGCTAATCATCTTAAGAAGATGACAGCGACCAAGCAATGATAGTGGCAGGTTTTTCCATCCCCTGAGTTCTTTTTCAATTTTGTCTATTATCGGAGCATAATTAAGTTTATATATCAGTCCCGGAGATCTGGCCAGTTGGATACCCAAATATTTCAGGCTATCTTTAGCTTCTGGAATCCCAAACAGTATCCCTCCTCTCGCAGTGTTCTTTCCATTTTTAATAAAGAGTATTTCGCACTTGTCTCTATTTAAACGGAATCCCGAGGACTTGCCCAGCTTCTCTACATTGTCTAGGATATACTGGAGATCTCTATGTGGGTTCTGGACGAAAATAATAATGTCATCGGCGAACAGAGATATTTTAATCTCTGACTCTCCCACTTTGAGGCCTTCAAACGAGCAATGGGATGTCAAGTATATCGCTAGAGGTTCGATAGCTAAATTAAAGAGAAGAGGCGACAGTGGGCAGCCCTGTCTCGTACCCTTTTCCAGTCTAAATGTATTTGACAAAAAACCTGGAACACTGACGCAGGCCTTAGGACTGCTGTATAATGACTTTAGAAACTGACGAAAGGGTCCCACTAGCCCAACGCGGTCAAGGACCTGGTCCAGCCATGACCACCTCACATTATCAAATGCCTTCTCGGAATCCAAGGTGACCATGGCCGGACCCCCCTCCCTCTCATCCTCCCGATGTCTTACCATATCCAAAAGTAACATCGCTCTCCTGATGTTCGTCACCGTAGAACGCCCCCTGACAAAACCTGCTTGAAGAGGTGAAATCAGTCTGGGTAAAATTGTGGCCAGCCTATCAGCTAAGATTTTTGAAAGAAGTTTAAGATCTTGGTTAATAAGCGAGATAGGTCTGTAGCTGGCCGGGTCAGTTAGGGGCTTATTAGGCTTTGGGATCAACTTTATGTATGCCATGTTCATCCTTTCTGGAATCGGTGTGCCTTGTAATATATCATTATATAGATCTTTTAATACCGGTGCGATTTGATCCTTTAACGCTTTATAGAAGGCTCCATTGTAGCCACCAGGGCCGGGGGCTTTTCCTGGGCTTCAGAGTTGAATTGTAGATGTAATTTCATCTAAGGAGATGGGGCTGTTTAGGAATTGTTTGTCTTCCTCTGTCAGGCCAGTCATATTTATGGAGTTCAACCATGAGTCCCCTTCCCTTGCCCCCAGGTTATCCTCCTTATACAATGAAGCATAGAATATTCCCAGGACCTGTACTATCTTTCCAGGGTCAGAATGTAACACCCCATTTTTATCTTTGATTGCCAGTATGGGGGTAGCAGGCCGCCTACCTTTTGCCAATCGTGCCAATAATCGGCCGGCTTTATCGCCAAATCTGTTCAGTTCAATTTCCATACGGTTTCTATAGAGGTCCTCTCTTTCTGGCCCATGAATCGAATGCTTTTTTAGCTGTCAGCCATGCCTCTTTGTCTGAATCAAATAATTAGAGCCGACATAGGTTCTTCCAAAACAATCCCAAGGCAGACTTTTTTGGCAACACCGAAACGGGGCAACTTTCCATGCTTGGGTTGCCTCCAATGCTCACACATGACTAAGGGCGAAACATTCACCCACCCTAGGACTGGCAAGAGATATGCCATTAAAGAATTTTTTACTTGTAATTCTAGCTACGTGATTTACTTGATTAAATGTCCGTGTGGTCTCGGATATGTTGGAGAAACTATCCAACATATCCGAGACCGGATAAGTAAACATAAATCCACCATCAGATGTGGGCAGAATCTCCTACCTTTACCACACCATTTTATGACCCATAACCACAATGTGGCACAATTGAGATTCCAAGTCATTGACCACGTTCCTGCCAGCCGACGGGGGGGTGACCGTATAGCCAGATTAAAGGAGAGAGAACTATACTGGATACATACCCTACAGACGTTATCTCCATTAGGTCTGAATAGGAAGTATGACCCTAAATATTGAAATTAGAGGTATATCTAGAAATTACATTTACACAGAGCCTTGAGGTCTGCCTTGCCTGTTAATATATACTCCTAGAGCTTATCTGTTGAAAAATAAAGATGATTAACCATTATTTTCCCTTCTAACATATATTTCTGTATTTTCCGAGTTTTTTCTGGTACTGCTGTAATCCTGTACACACACATATATATATATATATATATATATATATATATATATACATATATATATATATATCTCAATCCTATAGAAAGACTTGATAAATCCAAGTTGGACATTAATACTATGGATCTATTCATTATTTTACATTATATTCCATCATTCTAGTGGATAAGTATTCCTTTTACAAGATGTTCATCATTGTATGCCACTAATGCCTTTGTCTATTTTCCTTTTCTCCTCTATTCCGCAGATCTATTGATACAGTCTGCGGTCGTCCACGCTCCATTACATAGGTCTGACAGGCTGATAGACGATAGGGAATACAGCGGCACTAACGCGCATGCACGGCTTGCGTTCCGGAGCGACCTCCTGCGCTCCAGACGGTGGAAACAGGAAATCGCTTTACACCCGCCCCTCTCTCACATAAACACGGAGGTGGCGGCATTACCATCACCTGCACTTCCCCTGACCGGACGGTATGCACACGTTTGAGAGGCACAACATGGTTGCACATTGGTGAGATCGCTCTAATTACCTGTTATCTATCTTTTCTCTTTCCCTATCGATCAGAGACCGGCCTGCCTTTACCTACAAGGTATTTTACCAACATTATTTTATCATCATTAATTGGCACTACTAGTATGTATGGAATTAGGAGATGCTGTATAGGGATTTCATCCCTCATAAATGTCTCTCTTTTCTTGTACTTCTTTTCAGCTGCTTCTGAAATAAGAACAGCAGTACCACAGTGGGTCATTTTAGTTCTCGCAGAGGTTATTTGTTTGATTATCTAATTCCAGATATGAGATCTTTTGATCCTTCGTTAGTGCTTCTCCGTTATGAGTGACATGTGTACTCTTCTCTCTTTTCTAGGACTATTTGACCCTTTTCATTGGGTCCATACTGACCTATGGGTATACTTGTGACCATTTATGCACTGACTGGTCACTCTTTTCCTTAGTAGTAGGTAACTGCTTGCTGTTATGTTTCACACAATAGAGGGTATTGTACCTCTAGATTGTGGTATGTTGATTTCTTATCTCCTCATCACTTTCTTGTACTCTTTACAGGTACCTATACCATGCGCACATTGGTTCTTGTTACAAGGCTGAACTCACACTCTTATATAGATTTGCACGTTCCTGAGGACCTTGATTCCTCAGGTAGATACCTTATTAATAAATGGATTGTCACCGACTTATTTTCTATTATAATGTCGTCCATGTAATTGTTATGGCTTTCTTTTAGAAGTAACAACCGATCACAGTGGGATCTATTTATGTTACTCTTCAGTTGAATTCCATTTGTGTGGGTTTTGCCTTATATTACATATGTATTAATATGTTTGTTCTATGATATATGTCGGTATGACATTTGTCTTCATTGTCTCTTTATTTTTCTCATTATGTCCTATGCATGATTGGCCTGAATCGTCATCAGATACATCATGTATATTTATTTTCTCTGTATGTGTAAATATATGTATATGTTTCTATCATTTAGTGTCAGTTGGCTGAAGAAGGTTCTGCGAAACCGAAACGTTCCATTTTTCTGACAAGATAATAAAAACAGGAATTGATGCAAAAAATCTCTTTTTCTTTGTTGTGTGCCTGAGATACCATTTTTTATATTACGATATTTTCTCAAGAGCACCTTATACTCCAGTGAGCCAGGTTACTCTTTGATCTTTGTCTGAATCAGACATGGTCTGCTTATACGTCAAATATGCCCCTCTAGCCGTGGTACTAGCTCTGATATATTGCTCCTTTACCCTTTTTTTCAGAAGATTACTGACTGTTTTTGCTGCCTCCCAGAATAAACCCGGGGTTGACTGGTGTTCCCCATTGTTCCTGGAGTAATCTGACCACCACTCTCCAAGGAGTCTGACAAAGTTCTCCTCTCTGACTAGAGTATCAGGAAATCTCCATAGGTAGTCAGTCCCTTTCCTATACAAATCTCTAGTTTCTAATAATACCGGACTATGGTCCGAGATGACCATCTCTTCTATTTTTGAGTCCATCACTTTATTGAACAAAGGAGAGACCAGAAACATGTCCAGTCTCGACCAAGACCCATGGACGTGTGAAAAGTGGGAATAATCCCGCTCCAAGAGGTGTAGCGTGCGCCATGAGTCAGTCAGGTTGCAGTTTACTAAGAATTCCTCTAGGAAGCTCGGTCCGGAGGGGTGTGGCATTTGTGGACTCCCCTGCCTCCTATCCTCAACATCATTAACCACCAAATTAAAGTCTCCCCCAACCAGTCTATTACATTCCTGATCAAGCAGAAGCTGGTTCTGTAGTTTTAAGAAAAAAGGTTTCTGACCCATATTTGGGGCATAAAGGTTGTACAAACTATAGGTGGTGTTTTGTATCTGTAGATTCAAATGCACAAGTCTACCCTCGTCATCTGACGACGAGGACAGGACCGTGTGGGCCAGATTTTTACTTAATAAAATCAAAACCCCAGCTTTTCTATTTACTGCATTGGAACCGTAGATCTCCCCTTCCCATAATTTCTTGAGTCTGAAGTAAACCTCAGACGTCAGGTGGGTCTCCTGGAGCAGTGCCACATCAGTGTTTAGTCTTTTGAGATGGCGAAGCACCATCATGCGCTTTGAAGGGGAGCGCAGTCCCTTTAAGTTATCATGGTAGACATGTGGCTCTAGATTTTGATATACATATGGACAAACAGTGTTATTTAGATCCAATTCAGCTGCATTATAGATGGTAAATTCAAATCCCAATCCCTTCCCCATCCCTATCAGTCCCCCCCAAAACACCTCTCACCCTCCTCGAAGCTTATGTTATGCGACTTCTGTTTTTTCCTCCTTGAACGAAACCCCTAACCATCTCAACAACCACTTATAACGAATATCTAAGACAAGAGTTCCATAAGAAAACCTAAGCCCCTTATATAGCGATCCAAGGAAAAAGAAATGAATAATAGTAATAAAAAAAAAAAAAAAAAGAAAAGATTTTTCCCCCGCCTAAAGCAAAAAGCAGAGATTGTAATTGTAGAAAAGGCGGGTCGAACAGATCCCTCTCCGGCAACATCAGAATTAGTGTGTCTTTCTAATTCAAAAATCCGGGAACAAGTTCACTGAGCAGAGTAAATTAAAATTTGCTATCAGCCGTTGGATTGGTTGGATTTCTTCTTGTTCCATCTAGGTGTGGGCTGACGTTGTTGTCTCGGTGTCATGGGTCTTGACTGCGACCCTTCCGCCAGAGTCTCTGAGCGCAACCTGTAAGATCTCGTAGGTTCGTGGTCTCTTTCTGATTCGGATTCAGGGTCAAAAATCCTGTCCGGCTCCCTTGGGCTGTTAGATCTTGATCGGGTCACGTCAGTCGGTTTATGACCTTTTGCAAGTGACGCCATTGCCTTTTCTGGGTTAGTGAAGGACAACATATTCCCTTCCTGGTTTCTGAACCTCAAGGTGGCCGGGTAATTAAGTTGAAACCGAATATTTCTTTTAAACAGGCATGTGCACACTTCACTGAAGGCTCTTCTACGTCTTGAAACCTCAATGGAATAGTCCGCAAAGATTAGGGTTTTGTAGCCCTGGATCATGAGGGGTTGCCGCCTCGTTTTATAAGCACGTAGTATCTCCTCTTTGTCCCTGTGATTTAGGTATTTGGCAATGGCGTGGCGCGGTTTGTCGGCGACTCTGTCTCGTGCTGATCCGTTATATCCTATTCCACTGGGTGGGTCACGAGGGGGACCGATTCTGTGAGTGCGTTCTGTCCTGCATTTATGTTTCAGACCCAATTCTTTTGGTAGATCAACCTCAAATATCTCCTCCAACTGGGTTAAAGGGATGGACTCAGGGAGGCCCACAATTTTTAGATTACTTCTACGGCTCCTGTTTTCCAGATCGTCTAGTTTGGTCAGGGCAAGTGTAGATTGTTTCTGAAGAGTTTGGACCTGGTCCTCTAATTCCAGAATCTTATCCTCTGCAACAGATAGTCTGGACTCTGTCTCCTGCAAACGCTGCTCATGCTGACCTAGTTTGCTTTGTAAGTCTTTAGTTTCTGTAGCCACCAGGTCAGAGACTGCCTGTTTGAAGTCTTCTGCTAGGTGGATCGCTAGCTCTTTGGCCAGCAGCTTGTAATCAATTGTGATCCCTGCACTTCTCATGCAGCTGTCCCCTGTAGCTGGCTGCTCTCTGCCAGGGTTTATTAGCTGCTGCTCTGGCTCCGGAGTTTGGGAGCCCAAGCCTGACACCCCTCCACTCTCCACCACTCCCTCCTGCATCTTCTGACCCTCCGTGGCTCTCCCCTTCTCGCATGAGGTGTGTTCCTGCTGCCTCCCGACCTCCGCCATTGCAGTTTTCGCACCCTTTTCTCTCCCTGCGCCTTGCGGGCCCGCTTCCCCACCTCTGGTGATGAATTTGTCCATGATGGACGCCGCCACCATTCCGCTCAGTCCTCCAGACATTCTGCCCGCTCAGGTCCCTCCGGGGCTCAGGGATGTGCGTGGCTGCCGAGATGGGGGATCGGAGCTCTCTCACTCACGTCCGACCATGGAGGCGCCGGAACCGGAAGTCCCGAAAGTTCTTCTAATCTATGCAAGTCTGAGATCTTGGCCAGCCATTCCTTCACTGTGGGTGCGTGTTGTTGCTTCCATCTCTGAGCGATTAGATGTTTTGCAGCCCCTACCATCACTGAGGCTAGTCCATGTTTTTTGGGTTTATAATTGTCAGATGGGAGCGATAATAGAGCCTCCACTGAAGTTAGATCAGATTCTATGAGACTCATAGATTTTAATATTGTAATAACTCCTGTCCAAAATTCCTTTAATTTCTGGCATGTCCAGAATATGTGGGTCATATTTCCTCTCGACTCCCTGCATCTCCAGCACCCCGGGGATTCCGTTAGCCCCGAATGAAATAATCTCTCAGGAGTGTAATACCATCTCGAGAAGAGCTTGTAGGACATCTCCTGTAGTAGTACACATCTGGAGAAACCATGTGAGTTTTGACAGAGTTTTAGTTTATCCTCTCGTGAGAGTGTGAAACCGAGCTCGGTCTCCCAGGAATGCACAGAGAGTGGAAGAGTAGTTAGTGTGTTTTCAATTAGATTATTATATATCTTGGAGATAAGTTTAAGGATCGGTGGTTTCACTTATACCAATATCTCTAGCAATTTCCACCGAGTGGACACCGTCAGTGGGCTCCTGATCTTTTTCATATAATGGGCCACATGCATTTCTTGTAGGAACGTCTGTGGTTGTTTTTTGGCTTCTATCGGCCACATGTTCCTGCATGGGATGTCTCCCCGCAGTAATCGCGAAATGGGTTTGTTCGGGAGGGTCTTCCACAGATCATATGGATCTGAGTAATCAACATCTATTAGGTAAGGTATAAGCCTGATCGGTATTTTATCCAAGAACCCACATTCAGGGAAGTGAATCGGTATCAGCATTCGTCTTACAGTTAGTGTAGTAGCAAGAATCTCGTCGAAATTGTCACTGTCTGGTAAGCTCTCTGTCCATATTAAACTGTGTACCCTCGTATGTAATAGTTGGAGTTCAATGTGTTGTTTGTTGTCTTGAGAGGCCATATGGGTAAGTTTCAACCATCTCGCTAAGTGGTTGGCTCTGTAGTAGAATATGAGGTCTGGTAATCCCAATCTCCCCCCATTTTTAGGAAGCATGAGGATTTTAAGTGAAATCCTAGCTCTCTTGTGTGTCCATATGAACTTTGAAATTATTCGGTTTAAAGAATGAAAGAAAAGGCTGGGTAGGGAAATTGGTACCATATTCATAATGTAGAATATTTTGGGAAGGATACATGATTTTACAATATTAATTCTTCCCAACCATGAAAGCATCGGTAGGTCATATGTCTTCAAAATGGTTGTAATGTTGCTAATGAGCTGGATGAAGTTATGTGAGTATAGTGACTGTGCATCGTTCGTAATTTGTATACCTATTTCAGCTTGTCTTTGGGCCATTTGAAGGGTGTAGAGTCCTGTAGGTCCTGCACCTCTGTCCTGGAGGCTGTTATGCTCAATGCTTCCGTTTTGTCTAAATTGATTTTAAAATTAGACAGTTTCCCAAAAGTATCCAGGAGATCCAAGAGCTCCGGCACTGCCGACGGATTGGATATCATCAGTAATAAGTCGTCAGCAAAAGCTGCTGTCTTAATCTGAATGGATCCAATATTAATTCCTTATATTTTGTCGTTCACACGGATCGCTTGCATTCACATTTCCATAACCATCACAAACAAGGTCGGGGAGAGAGGACAGCCTGTCTGGTCCCGTTACTAATTTTAAATTGATTGGATAAAAGGCCATTCACCCTGATTTTCGCTGTGTGGGGGGAAGCATATAAGCCTAAAATCGCATCTATAAAGCGAGGGGGAAGGCAAATTTGCGTAGTGCGCTATCCATGAATTGCCAGCTCACACGGTCGAAAGCCTTCTCGGCGTCCGTAGAGAGGCCTCCCTGCGCGCCTAGCATATGAGACAGCTTATAGAGCTTTAGTTGAATTGTCCTTTCCCTCCATTCCCCTCACAAACCCGGCTTGGTCAGGGTGGATAAGGTCTCCCAAGACAAAGTTAATTCTGTTTGCTGAGAGTTTTGCCCATAATTTCATATCTGTGTTTAGTAACGAAATCCCTTTGATGCTGTGTTAGAGCAGCTGTGTATCCAAGTTGGGTAACGAGAATAGGTAGTATTAGGTGTCCGTCCCTTTTTAAAGTGTGTTTCCTGTAGGAATAGAATTTGTGCATTTTTTTTTATTTAGTGAATGTAAAATCTGGCTACATTTGGCCAGTGAGTTTAAACCTTTTACATTGTAGGAAGCCACGATAATTGTTCCCCCGTTCCTCCATCAGTCGCAGCCATGAAAGTTGTTGAGTGGTACCGTCTGTATCATACTTCTGTAAGAGAAAACCATCAGAACACATACTAAACTATTTACATATAAGTAATTCAAACTCATCTTTTGCAGGGGGGGTACAATTCACAACTTAGGAAGATGAGTATATCTAATAGAAACTCAAGTGGTGGAGGTAGTTATGATATTATAAGGATAATACAATATACCTAGATTGTATGAGAGAGGAGATTAACACAATCCACTAGCAGCGTTTCTCATGTTAGTCTTAAAAGTAGTACTCTTTTCTCTGAGTTATTAGGGTTTGGAGTAACAGGAGTAAGGGGAGGGGGGACGGGGGGGAACTGGGCCAGATCACTTTTACCATCTCCACTAATAATCCATAGCTGACTCTGCTTTTGCGTGTATTATTAACTAAGAGAGTCGATGGAGTGGGGAAAGAACGGAGAGAGGACTCAAACTATAAGACCATCAAGATCAGTAAATTTTATCAACCAGAATACGTAGTCCGAAGGGTATTCCATTCTGTGGCACAAAAGTTACATGGAAAGAGACAATCTTCATCTTTCTTTGTGTCTCAGGAAAATAAAAAGAAAAAAGATGATAAAGGTTGACGTCTTTTTTTTTTTTTTTTTTACTTAATAACGATAACATAGTCAAGTGACGTCTCTTTTGGTCGAACCTCTTCTTTGATTTCGGGGAAGATGATTTCTTCTTAACGGACCACTCTGCCGGCCTGGTCATCATTGGGAAATCCATACCCATGTCTACAGGGAGCCAGGATGGAATTTTTAAAGGTTCAATCTGTAGTGGTTCCCAGGATTCTGACAAGTCTTCCGGAGTTCTTATAGTAATTTGTCTTCTTCTTTAGATATTCCCAGACCAAACGGAAAAAGAGAATTTTGTTTACGTACCGTAAATTCTTTTTTCTTTAATCATCAATGGGAGACCCAGACAATGGGGTTTAGGGCACTGCCCTCCGGAGGTCACACTAGGTACTACAAGTTTGTAGACACCGCCCCCTCCGCTTATAAACCCCTACCGCAGGGAACATCCTCAGTTTGGTCCATAAGCTGCGAGGAGACAAATAAACCACACCCGAAACATCGGGAAGAAACCGTATACAAACGGTTCAACAACCCGGATAACACTGTCCCAACAGGGAACAGATCAAATGCAACACATGCAACGGAACAACTGGGTGGGTGCTGGGTCTCCCATTGATGATTAAAGAAAAAAGAATTTACGGTACGTAAACAAAATTCTCTTTTTTCTGGTCATCATAATGGGAGACCCAGACAATGGGGATGTCCTAAAGCAATACCCCAGGGCGGGAAGAGTTCCTCAAAAGACGGATAACACATGGTCCCCCTCAAAGGTGGGCAACCGCCGCCTGGAGGACCCGCCTGCCCAAACTTGCATCCGCAGAGGCATGGGCATGCACCATATAGTGCTTAGAGAAAGTGCGCAGGCTGGACCAAGTGGCCGCCTGACACACCTGTAGAGCAGAAGCTCGATGTCGCAAAGCCCAGGAGGCACCGACAGCTCTGGTAGAGTGAGCCTTCAATCCCACCGGGAGAGGCAAACCAGAAGACCGGTAAGCCTCTTGAATGGGAGCCTTGATCCATCTTGCCAAGGTTGACTTCGATGCCGCGGACCCCTTACAGCGACCCGTCGTAAGGACAAATAATGAATCCGAACTCCGGAAGGAGGCAGTCCTGGAGACATAAATGCGTACAGCCCTCACGAGATCCAGAGTATGGAGATCGCGCTCAACCTGATGAACGGGAGCGGGGCAAAATGATGGGAAAACAATCTCCTGGTTCAGGTGAAAAGTGGAAACCACCTTTGGCAAGAATTCTGGCCGCGGGCGAAACACCACCTTGTCTTGGTGAACCACCAGGAAGGGTGACTTGCACGATAGTGCAGCCAATTCTGAGACCCTTCTCAGAGACGTAATCGCCACCAGAAAGACCACTTTCTGGGACAGACGAGATAGAGAAATGTCTCTCAGTGGCTCAAACGGCGGTTTCTGCAGTGCCGCCAGGACCATGTTAAGGTCCCAAGGATCCAGTGGTCTCCTGTAGGGCGGAACCACCCGAGACACCCCCTGCAGAAATTGACGGACCCTGGGAAGAAGCGCCAAGCGCCTGTCAAACAGCACTGACAGAGCTGACACTTGACCCTTCAGGGAGCCGAGGGATAAACCCAATTCCAACCCCGACTGAAGGAAAGCCAACAATGTCGGGATGGACAAAGGCCACGGGGACCGGCCACCCGATGCACACCATGTGAAGAAAATCTTCCACGTTCTGTGGTACATCTTCCTGGAAACAGGATTCCTAGCCCGAGTCATAGTGGCGACTACCGTAGGAGAGAAGCCCCTGGATGTCAGTAGCCAGGCCTCAAGAGCCATGCAGTCAATCTGAGGGCCCTGGAATTGAGGTGGAAGAATGGGCCTTGCGCGAGCAAATCTGCGCGTTCTGGAAGGGCCCACCTGTGTCCGCCTGACAGTCGCCACAGGTCCGGATACCAGGACCTCCTGGGCCAATCTGGAGCCACTAGAATGGCTACCCTGCACTCCGACCTGATTTTCCACAGAACCCTGGGAATCAGCGCTAGAGGCTGGAACACATACGGGAGATGGAAGCTGGACCAACTCAGGATCAGGGCGTCTGCCCCCAGAGACTGAGGATCCCATGATCTCGCCATGTATTGCGGCACCTGATGATTCAGCCGCGAGGCCATCAGATCCACGTCCGGAATGCCCCATCTGCTGCAGATGTCCCGGAAGACGTCTGGATGAAGGGACCACTCTCCGGCGTCCATCCCCTGCCGGCTCAGATAGTCGGCCTCCCAGTTTTCGACCCCTGGGATGTGAACTGCGGAGATCAGGCAGTTGTTGTCCTCCACCCAGGATAGAATGCGGTGGACTTCGGCTAGAGCCTGCGCACTCCTGGTTCCTCCTGATGGTTTATATAGGCGACGGCCGTCGCATTGTCGGACTGAACCCGAATGGGCTGTCCTGAGAGGAACGTCTGAAAAGCCAGGAGTGCCATATATATCGCCTTGATCTCCAGCACGTTGATTTGCAACTCTGACTCCAACTGAGTCCAGAGGCCTTGAGCCCTGTGGTGTAAGAACACCGCTCCCCAGCCCTTCAGACTGGCGTCGGTGGTCACCACCAACCACGATGGTTTGAGGAAGGACCGACCCCGTGACAGGTGATATGGTTGTAGCCACCACTGTAGGGAATCCCTGGTCTGCTGTGAAAGGACCACCAGCCGATTCAAAGAGGACTTCCTCTTGTCCCATCTGCGGAGAATTTCCAGCTGGAGAGGACGGAGGCGAAATTGTGCGAAAGGCACCGCCTCTATTGCTGCTACCATGCGCCCCACCAACTTCATCAAGACCCGTAGGGATGATTGTGGTGACAGGAGAACCTCTTGCACTCCTGATTGGATGGCCAGCTGTTTGGCTCGAGGCAGAGCCACCAGAGCAGAGTCTGTGTGGAAGTCCATGCCCAGGTACGTCAGGGACTGGGTCGGAACCAGGGTCGATTTCTGGACATTGAGTAGCCACCCAAACTGTTCCAGAGACTTCATGGTTACTTCCAGACTCTCCCGACAAAGGTGTTCCGAAGGAGCCCTGACCAGCAGGTCGTCTAGATAAGGGATGACGGCGTGTCCCTGCACATGCAGGAGAGCCATCATAGAGGCCATCACCTTCGTGAACACCCGCGGCGCTGAGGCCAACCCGAAGGGCAGCGCCACGAACTGGAAGTGTTCGTCCCCCACTGCGAATCGTAACCAGCGCTGATGAGCCGGTGCAATGGGCACGTGAAGGTAAGCGTCTCGGATATCTATGGACGCCAGGAAGTCTCCCTGCGACACAGCCGCGATCACGGAGCGCAGGGATTCCATGCGGAACTTCCGAACCAACACATGACGGTTGAACAACTTGAGGTCCAGAACCGGACGGAAGGAGCCGTCCTTCTTTGGGACGATAAAGAGGTTGGAGTAAAAACCCCGGAACCTCTCCCCAGAAGGCACTGGGACCACTACTCCGTCTCTGCGGAGTCCCTCCAACACCAGGTGAAAAGCCTGCGCCTTTTCTGGAGATGGGACCGACCGATGAAATCGGGGTATCGGCTGTGACGACAGCTCTATCCTGTAGCCTCGCGAGACTACGTCTCGAACCCACTGATCTTGGACGTGAAGTAGCCACCTGTCCTGAAATCGAGACAGGCGGCCCCCCACCTGTGGGGAGACAGGACGAGAGAGCGAGTCATGTAGAGGCGGGTTTGGGGGTGGCAGCCGCTGCCCCCGCCGGCTTCTTTTGCCGACTCTTGGATCGCCACTGAGTCGAGGGCTTGCCCCCTCGGTCCGTGCGAGCGGACGTCGCTGATGACTGCGAGCTGGAGCGAAAGGACCACTGCTTTGGGTTCCTTTTAACGGTGTACCGTGGCTTAGGTTTATTCTGCGGGATCTTAGATTCAGCAGAATCCTTTATCAACTTATCCAGCTCGGTGCCAAAAAGCCTGTCACCAGAGAACGGAAGATTTTGCAAAATCTTCTTAGATGTGGCATCTGAGTCCCAAAGACGCAGCCACAATAACCCGCGGATCGCGATAGCATTGGCCGAAGCCACAGCTGAGCGAGTGGCAGTTTCTAAAGTCGCCGTCCTGGCGTAGTCCGCATAGGCCTTAGCCCTATCGGTAAGCGCCAGGACCTCTGGACTGGACCTCGCCAGTTCAGAGATACCATCCAAACAGGTGGTAATCGCTTGTAAGGTCCAGACCGTGGCAAAATTAGGGGCAAATGAAGACCCCACAGCCTCATAAGAAGACTTGGCGAGTTGCTCGACCTGTCTATCAGTCGCATCCTTCAGCGAGGAGCTATCAGAGGCAGAGAAAAGGGAGCGTGCAGCAATCCTGGTCATGGAAGCGTCCACCTTCGGGGACTGCGACCACTCCTGTAGCACCTCCTGGGAAAAGGAAAGCGATTGTCCTTGGGTTTGCGGACATAACGCCGCCCAGGATGTAACCTGGGTGCTCTAACCACCCTTCCAAAGTTAGTGTGGTCCATGAAGGAACCACTTGGTCTAGCCTCCGGCCGCAGCCATTGATAGACCTCCTTCGGGTGAACGTTCACCTCCTCAGGGGGTGTCACGAGACGTAAGGTCTCGTTGATGGAGGACACTAGATCCTCCACCCCGTCTGGTGGTTCAGACACAGACACAGACCCTAGAGTCGAACCCCCATCATCTTCCTCCCATCAGAGGAGTGCTCCTCCTCAGAGAGGACCTGGAGCTCGGGTGAATCCTCACGACGAGCCCGCTTAAGGGGTCTCACAATAGAAGAGAGAGACACCCGGGGGTAACTGGAAGGAGT